>CM024614.1:57813260-58272076 GCA_014182575.1 Eucalyptus decipiens | reverse complement strand
CCTACGACGGTTTAGCTCCTTACGAATCGGTTCGGCCCTAGAACAATTGCAGCTCCATCAAAATCAACGCATCCCAAGATAATTAAAGAAGAAGTCTCACGTCCAGTTAGAAAAAATACAAGGATTATGAATCAAGTGAAAAGTCCATCAAAATGAGCACGAACAGGAGGCATTGTGCATATTGATTGATGAAATGGGATGTGATATGGTTTATGGGGCTAAGGAGTCAGTTGTTTTACTGTGGATGTTTTTTGTTTAATAGTTTGTCATTGAGTTTGTGAGACTTCATTTCAATATCAATGGAACGATCTTGTTGCTTGTCATTTTTGCATTTTTCATTTTTTTTTTTATTTTGTTTTTACTTTTACTTGCTGCTTTTGGTGGTGGATTTGTGGTGGTGACCGGGGTGCTCGTGGGGCTAGTGGTGGTGGTGGCTGGTGAAACCTGGTAGTGGTGGGTCCATTATGGGGGTTGAGTTGGAGCCTTTTACTGCAGCTAGTACTAGTGTAAGAGTTCAATATGCATAGCCTATCTTGCACGAACCCCTTTTGCACCAGACCCACGACCCACCACCGAGAGTGGTTGCTAATGGTGGGTCTATGGTGGTGGCTACGTGCTGGTGTGGTAGTTAGGATGCTGGTGTTGCTAGTGGTGGTGGCCAGTGGTGACTGTTGATGCCTACTGATGGTGGGCCTATTATAGGGGTTGGATTGGGGATTTGTGCTGTACTTGGTACAAGAAGATGTAAGTGTGCAATATGCACATCTTGCACCAGGTAGTGTTGGTGCAGGCTGGTGTAAGGCATTAGCAACTTCTGCAGTAGCATACTACCAGCATAGTAGTGGCTCAAGTGGATGCCTAGGATACTTGGTGTGGCTGGTGGTGATGGTTGGAGGTCGATGGTGGCCAGTGGTGGGCTGTGGGGGTGGCTGGTAATAGCTGATGGCTATTGCAATTTATGGAGGAAATGTACAAAAAAAATTGATACTTAACTGATCATATTCTAAAAACGTAACACTTAAAGTGTTCACTTTTAATCATAAATGGCACTTAAGTGTTCACTAGTGATCACTTTTAATAATAACTTGATACTAAAATGATTTTTTTTTTATCACGATTGGCACTTAAGTGATTACTAGATACAACTTATAGCACTCGAGTAATTACTCGTGTATATCCTATGTATATGGTGGTTTGTAGCAAACCAGAGAAGTTGCTGGTTTATATATACGAAAGTTCAATTCATCGCTACTGGTTTACATTCAGTTTAAGTAAAGAAGTCACCACAATACATCGACAAAATATACATTCCACTACCGATTTATATTCGAGATTAAGCAAAAACATAGTACAAACAACATCTCATTCATTCATTCATTCATTCATTCATTCCCTTTCCTTGACCTCCCCATAAGCACAAAAAGTAACACATAAAACATATGACAAAAAAAAAAAAAAAAACCATAACGATCTTGTAGACAACAGAAAACTTCTTCTCATCTTCCAAAAAAATAAGTTATATTTCATTCAAAATA
This sequence comes from Eucalyptus decipiens, assembly GCA_014182575.1. Taxonomy (NCBI): domain Eukaryota; kingdom Viridiplantae; phylum Streptophyta; class Magnoliopsida; order Myrtales; family Myrtaceae; genus Eucalyptus; species Eucalyptus decipiens. The sequence goes on along the minus strand of CM024614.1, from coordinate 58,270,541 downwards.
AGTACATTTCTCCGCTCATTTACAACTATGGCAGTTGGAGAAACTTCTTCTCATCTTTCAATACTTTATATTTCATTATAAAGTAGGATAGACAAAAAAACAGCAACACAATAAGCACTTGGTAAGACTTCCGTTCAATATTCATCTTTGAAACTGCATTCTTCAAATGATTAGCAGAAGATGCTTGAGCTTGAATTGAGTTAACATCGTCCAAGTCGTCCACAGGCGTAGATGGAGGTTGATGACATCCATCAAGTAAGTCCAATATCATTTCTGTGGCTCGGTGAGAGAATTTCCCATCGACCCATTCGAAATATTTGCACTTCGACCATTTTCTGTATCGGGCACATCTATAGAATCTTTTCTCGGGATTCATTCGAGTCCACAATATTCTTCTTGGACTTGGTAACCCACAAAAACAAAAATACTCGCCTTCTCCTTCGCTTCGACGAGAGAAATTTGAGCCGCTGCTGAAAGTCCTACTCTTCATTCCTAATATTTGACTGTAGAATTTGGGGCAAATCGAATTAGGTTTGGGATTAAAGCTCTAGCGCTTCAATGACATTTTGCCCAATTTAGGGTTTTAGATTTAGGGCAATTGGGGAGACGATGTCATTTTGGCTGATTTAAGGGCTCGCATGACAAAATTTTTGGAACAGAAATTAATTTCTCTTCCATAGACAAGTTTTTGAGCAAAGAAACACGTTTAATAACGATCCAAAATTTCTATTTCTGAAATAAAAATTCGTTTAATAACAGAATAAAATTTTTATTTCTTGGAGCGGCAATAACCAACATTTGGTGGCTGGAGTCTAACGTTCGGCGACCAGGGTTCGACGTTCGGTAATCGGCGACGAGCAATCGAAGTCCAGAGTTTGACGTTCGGCGTTCAGCACCAGAGTTTGGTGACCAGCAATGGGTGGCCGAAATCCGGAGTCCGGCGACCGACAATCAGCGTCTAACATTCGAATTTCGATGTCCAATGTTTGACATTAGGAGTCCGGCAACCAAAGGCTAGCGGCGGGTGACTATTGGTGGAGTTTGGTGGTGGGCGATCGACATCCATCGGCCGGTGGCGAGTGGCAGATGGTCGGTTGTGAACATCCGGTGGTTGGTGGTGAGCCTCCGGCATCCAACGATTGGTGATGAGTGGCCGACAACTTGTGGGCATTTGGCATTCGATGATTAGCGATTGGTGATGAGCGACCAAAGTTCAGTGGCTGAGCGGTTGACGTTCGATGGCGGCGGTCGACGGTTGGTGGCGGGGTTGGTGGCGGGCGGTCGGCGGCGATGGCGAGCATCCGGCATCCCACGAGTGACAAGCGGTGACGATAATGAACGATGAGAAAAATTTTGATTTCTTATTTTTGTTTCAGGAATAAAAAAGCTAAAAATTTTAAATTCTGATTTTGCTCCAAATCTATTTCTGGAATAGATATATGTTCCAAAAATAGAAAAATAAAATTGCGTTACCAAACAGATTTCTGTTTTAAACCTATTCCGAGGAACAGGAAAACAGAGAAACTGAAATATTGTCATGTGCGTCCTTAGTAACCATTCTATTTGTGAAAATAATTTATGCTTAGAAATATATTTTTTAATTCTATTATCTGCATGAGTTTCTGAGTATTCGGTGGCATTTAGTAATTGCACAAAATTTCTATTTTTAGTATAGAAAAATAATAGAAATGTGTTTGGTACGACATTAAAAAAATTTTGTGCATACAATTTCTTTTAATCTTTTAATAAATTTATGAGATTTTTTTTCTTTCTCTTTTCCATCTCTTATTCTTCCTCCTATACTCGAGCTAACGATCAGCCAGACAAGAGCGCAACCTTGCTAGCCTTTAGGGAGCCATGCCAGATCTCGTTTGGTTGATCACTGACCATCGCTGAGGCTAACGACTAGCTAGAGGAGGAAGAAGAGAAAATAAAAAGAAAGAGAAGAAAAACAAAGAGAAAAAAAAAAGAAATTGGCTTGATTCTACAATTGCTCCATAAAAAAGGAAGTGACTTTTGTCTACTTATTGATTTTGTTCCAAATCTATTATTTAAACAAATTTATTCTCGAGAGTAGAAAAATTAGTTAACGTTACTAATGGAATTTTATTCTTTTGGGGGGGGGAACAAAAGAACAAAGATAGTCAAGAATCGATCAATGGCCAAATAGGGCTTAGAAAAGAGAGTTTCTATTATGGATACAATTCTCTTGTATATATAAAGTGGGAACCAAGAGGAGCTTTTGCTCATGAATTGCATTCTAAAGGTTTGAAGTCATTAATATTTTGGGTTACGATTTTGTACAATTCTTTTGTAAGATTGAGAGGTTATCTCATTAGAATATTTGAGGCTAAATACTACATGAGTTGGGTGTAATAGGAGGCTAAGAAACACTGAGAACGTTTGATTAACTCGAGTATGGTTGTAATTTCCATTATATCGCTTAATTTATAATGAAATTTTGTGCTAATCTCCTCATGAACGTAAGTCATACTAACTAAACCAAGTAAATGGTATCCAATTTATTTTCTCGTTCCATATATTTTATTATTCGAGCTTGTTTTCTATAATAATTGGTATCAGAGTTAGGCTTAGTTGAATTGAAGCGGATCGATGACGACAAACAAAAGAAAAAGTGAAAATCTACATATTTTATGAAAAAGATTTGTTTATCTAGAAGATACAAATTAAGAATTATCTATAACAAAAAAGTTGCACTTAACCTTGACTAGGAAGAAGTTGGAGTTGATGAAAGAAACTTATTGAAATTTGTTGGATGGACATATGTTGGGTGTCATTTGGTTGACGTTGACTGGTAATATTGCATTTAACATCATGAAAGAAAAGACCATTGCGGGTTTGAAAAAGCCCTATTAGACATGTAACGAGAAGCCCTCTGCGAACAATAGTACCTATAATTAGAAAAGACTACTGTGTGTTTGGGATACTTTTATTTTATGACATCTACAATTTGACTTTTACTATATCGAGTTTGAGTAAGTTTAAATTTTTGAATTCATAATGCTTTGCAATATGTGAAATATCAAAAAAGAAATAAGCTAGAGAGAGATGTGGTAGCAACCGTCACATACTTTTATAGATTTACCTATGTTCATAAGGAGAGCCAACTCGAATTTTCTTAGTCTCTAAATAGAAAGTATCTACTAGAGGAAAGAGGAGAATTTTTTTTTTTATTTGCCTTACTTTTGTGCTCACCAAAAATAATTCTATGCTTGGCAGACTTGGGGTGAAGAAAAAAGAAGGAAAATGCAAATAAACTTGAATTTTCATTTCCTTCTCTTTTGCACAAAATTTTTTAATTCATTTGCACTTAGATTGTCACTCTCCATACTTTCTCACTTGCCCAATAGAGCCTAAAGTCCACCAAACTTTCCGTATTCACCCATGATTTTCCTCCCCATTCCCTCCTTCCCAAACAACACATTACTACTAGGATGTGGTTAGCGAAGTGGCGCCATAGTAATAAAGTGTAGAATCTCTTAATTTTGTAAACCTAGCTTCTTCAACCATGTGAAACACTGATTCTTATAATCCTTTCCAATTTAGGTTTAGGTTGAATTTCAAAAGGATTGATTACTTAAAACCAATTCTAAGACGCCTTTATTTCTTCCAATTATGCTCCCATTAATTGACAAGTCACAAATTATGGCCATCATCAATTTTGTGTCCATCACTAGCCCACTTAATTAAAAATGAAGGAAAACATTAGCCATTCCCAAATTGATTAAATAGGGGTGACTTTTCACGAGTGGGTTGCTCGTGGATAGAGAAGAAAGGGAAACTCTAGATTTCTATTACTTATAAGATAATACAAATGAGAGGGAGCAGGCCCATATATATACAGGTGCTCCTCAAATTACAATAGTAGATCTCTCTTCAATCTAACAGTGGATATTCTACCTCCCAATCTATCGACTTACCCGCATTAAATTACAAGAATACTCCAAAACAATATACATTTACAATTCACGATTTTTCACACATAAAAAATCTCCAGACCGTTACATATGGATATTACTGGTATTGATACATCTAATCAGTGTAACTTATTAATAGATATCTTGCATTCAATGGTACAATATTGCATCGATGTTGTTTAGAGCAACCGAGCAAGAAAATATAGTACAAATTCTCTAGATGGAAAATCGTTACAACAGTTCCATCTATATAAGAAGTTGAATCATCAACTAGCTATATGCACTAACTATATTCAATGATAGTTATTTGCAATCATAGGCTCCAATCCTTCGTTGCAATTATTGAAGTCACAGGCTTCAATACTTTTTTGTTTGCTTGCAGAAAAATGCACCTGTTGGCTGTCTCCTGTCCAAGACTTTAGCTTCGGAAAGGAAGCCTGCAAGATGATGGTTAGTGCAGAAAGGTTATCGGCTATGTAGCACCGACACGGACACGTGACACGCGACACGACACGACACGACACGCCGACACGTCATTTCTTAAAAATAAAGAATTTCGACACGTTCCGACACGTTATATATTAAATATTTTATATATAAATACATAAATAAATAATAATAAAAATAGCCTAGAATTAATTTACACGAAAAATATTAAATAATATCATTCATTATTTTAATTTGTTACAATAATACATAAAACTTAGAGGAAAAAAACATTGTTTAAAGAAAAATGCTGAAATGATATTTTTAAATTTATTTATTTATCATATATAGCATTTTTTTATTACTTCTTTCATAGTAAAAGACTTTTAAAAAAACTAAAACAATTATAACTGAAAAGAAGAAAAAATTGACCCTATGCGTGTATATTTATAGCAATTTTATTACTTCTTTTATTACTTCTTTTGTGTATATTTATATTTTGACCCCTCAAGAATTAGAAATTTTTAAAATTGACCCCGTGCGTGTCGGAATCGCGTGTCGAAATTCTGGACTCGCGTGTCGGAGCGTGTCGAAGAGAGTTGACCACGTGTCGGATTTTTCGACACTCGTTGACCGCGTGTCGGAGCGTGTCGGGACGTGTCGGAACGTGTCGGACACGTGTCGGAGTGTCGGACACGACACTGAGGCTTTCGGAGAGTGTCCGTGCTACATAGGTTATCGGCGGAGAAATTAATGCCGCTAAAAGGTTTCTCAAAATAGCTAGGGGACATGGTTTAGTGCGAAATAGAATAAAAGTCTTGGGATTTGTCATAGAAAGGAGTTTTTTGTTTTTTGTTTTGCTTTCGTGATGATAATGAGTTGAATCGTCGACAATAGGCTGGCGGTAGATCCTTCTCGGGCAGTCTAGAAACCTATTCTACTGTCATTCACATCATGGTTGGGCCAAAGAACAGAAAATCCCAAGATCAATCAAAGTCAACTTTTCTACACGGGACAACTTTAATTTCGAAAAATCATCAATAAACTACTCTGACAACACTGCGTCCTCACGGGGAAACCTAAATGAAAAGCAATCCAACTTATTAGCCGGACGCATTGCCTAACCACAATAATATCAGCTAATTATAACTTCAAAAATAGAAGAATTGTCTCCAAGAGGCCGGGGCCAAAAATTGTTAAATTGTCCAAATAGCAAAGCATCTAAAGGCAAACATAAATTCAATTAACAGAAGAATAAAATAAAGGGCATCAAGATATAGTATGAATTCATCTTCAGGAAAGCAGTTCTAATTGTTTGCCCACCCGAACTTGGGGGATAAGGGCTATCGTCATCCAGAGGAGGAATGCTACTGCTGCCGATGGAAACGTTGTTAACCAACTCTGAGTTCACGGTCACCAATTTCCCTCGATGTAAAATCATCTTCATCTGCGATTTATTGAAATCAAATAACCACCTTTCGACATTTGCAATTCTTTTGAAAAAGAGAGTGCATGGACATATATTAGTGACGACTAATATCAATTATCAGGGAAGCAATCTTACTTCCTGTTTCAGTTGCTTGTTCTCTTTAATTAACTGTGCTTCCTGCAATTTCAGAAAGAAATAGTCTTGAAACCAACAGAATAGAGTCTTTGTATTCATTTTGACCTTCACCAAACCTTAAATCTTCTCGAGCGGCGCTACTTGGGTATGTACTTTACGTTGTGCAATGTTTGCAGCATATGAAATTATCTTTTGGACGGTCGACCTAATCAAGTGATGTTTATAATGAAAGATGCACACACAGGTCTAGTTAGCATTCACGAACCTCTCTTTGCAGTTTGTTGATCTCGTTCCATGTTCGCTCTTCCTGGGAAGAGCGAACGACCAAGATGGGGAGAGACAAGAGTGAAACAAGAAAACACACGTGAGGGACCATTTTTTTGGTTATGAAACCCAAATGAAAAATAATTAAGTAGAGACCTTAGTCTTGATCACGAGGCTCAATCCCGCCTCGAGTTTCTTCTCTAATTGCTCCAATTCCTCCACGTTCAACCCCTCCAGATCCTCTCCCTTCATCTGCCTGTAGAAGAAAAGGGAATAAATCTAATCGATCCGTGAAAGGAGAGACAATAAAAAGAAACATATTTTCAACTCAAACAAGCATGGAAAACATGGACCCGCACCTCAGTTCATGAGCCTGATCATACACTTCGTTGCACAACATTTTCCAATTGGTGTTCTCTATCTAAGACAACAAAAAACAAGCATGAGAATAGGTTAAATCCTCTGTATGAAAATCGTTCTAATTCACTTATATCGGTGTTTCGTATATTAGTATTATACTTTACGGTAGAAGAATGCAAGGCTTGCACATTTGAAGAGGAATATGTCAGTATAACAGAATGCTTTCCTCAGGAGAATATGTTTCTTGTTTCACGAACATAAGGCACGAGTTTAAGAGAGCATGGAAGGCATATCTAAGCAAGTGATTCACCTCGAGTGCAACACATGGTCGGACTGGTTTCTAAACTTTATTGGAGTGGTGACCATAATACCTCGTTAGTGTATCCTCCATACTTCACAGAAAAAGGACCAAAAAAAATAAAAATAAAAAATAAAAACAAAGGAAGATTTAGAAAGTGAACATGCTACTCAAAAGTATATGCAGAACTCGACAATATACTTACGTATCTAGTGTTATAAGATGCAAGATTTTCGCCTATTTCAATCAAGCCACTGAAATTTTCGTTTTTGACCACTACGCCAGTAAGTTTTGATTTTGTTTTTAATGAAGTCACTCGGCTCGAGGGTCAACCAATAACTGACCCAAGATATCGAACATAGAAGATGATGTAGCCTACAGTTGGATGACCACTTATGAAGTCTACAATAGGTTGAGTGACCTCAGGTGACTGTCAAGTAAAAAGTCTTCATAGGGCAATCGTCATTGCCTATGGATCCAAAGTTGGGTGAACTATCCACAACCAGGATGAAAGCCTGGGTGAAACCAAGTGGAGGTTTGAATCGACTAATATTGAAGAATCAGTGGATGAGTTTGTGGCTAGGGGCAAAATGAACAAACTTGATAAAAAAATGGACTTGGGAGCTAATTGACCTAATTGAGAAAAGAAAAGATCCAAAGTGCAGTGACCAATATCAAGACGTGTGAGCGCAGTGCATCATATTATAATTGATGAAACTTCAGCAAATTCATTTATGTACAAGTATAATTGTTGAAGAGTGGCCAAAAAAAAAAAATGAAGATATATATTGATGGTCCTTGGGTTAGGTTTTGTATATGTGACATGTATTGCCTCAATAAACATAAGAGGGTTAGGCCAAGACTAACTAGCCTGCAGCGGCGGGTGTCAAAATAAAGCTTAGGAGGCGAGATACGGAAGTTTAGTATAGTGCATGTTTGATAAAGTCTATACCAAGTACCAAGCAGTATAGTATAGTTTATTTTGCTTGTAGTAGAGTATATGTTTGCCAAGGTACAGTACAAGTCTGTAAAAGTGCTGAATGAGGATTGTACAATCTTTGATCAAGTGCATTTTGCTTTTAGCATAGTACATATTCGTATAGTATGGAACATTTTGCTTTTAGTTTAGTACATGTTTAGTATTGTAAGTGTTTGTAAACTTACCCTAAACAAAGCTCAGAGGAGAGAACACATAGATTCTGCTTCAAGTGTTCAGCACCAGAGAGAGACCGATGCATTAAACTGTTATAGATATCTTTGCAGATTCATGAAGTTTCCATCCTAGTTCTGAAATTCGAGGTTTGTTCATCTCTCTCTCTTCCTCTGGGTAAGCCATTAGTTATTGCAGCCACTTCAAGACAAAATTCTCTGGACTCTCTCTCTCTCTCTCTCTCTCGTTGTAAGCCACTAGTTATTGCTGCCATTTCAAGAGTAAGACGGAACTCTCTCTCTCTCTCCCCCTCTCCCCACTCCTAAGTCCTTCTGGAAGCCCTGAATCTGATATATGGTTGTTCTTTTTCTCTTTTGTTGTTCTTTCGAAGTTTTGATCACCATCCCTGTCATAAGATTATAGATGTTAACTATCAATCTACAGAATTTGTGATCCAATTTCTGACATGAAATTCTCTTGTCCAATCTACACAACTCTAATAGACGTGGGAAACAAACAATGAAAAGACAACCAACAAGCTGTCAACTTGTACGAAGACATCCACGCCATCTCTTATTTGTTCTAGAACACTCCATTTTGTGTTACTATAAAATAATGGTAGATATTTGTAGTGAAGAAGTGTAGAGACTTCCTCCACCGACTTTGGCAGCTTATACAAAGGAGCAAGTGCTCCATGTTTTCAGTGGAGCTGACCATAAAATCCACATCATCTAGCACCTCCTTCAACTATTGTAAAACCATCTTTATAAAGTAGTGAAACTATCTTTGCCCCATAAACTTTCTCAAAATATCCTACCCTTGTCCATCCTCTATCAAATACAAACTATACCATGTATATTAAAATTTCTAATATGATATCAGAGTTAGATATGTTCGGATGGTTTTGGGCATTTGTCTTCACTATCCTCAACTAAAGTCAAGGCTTGAGCCCGAGGGAGAGCCAACGGAGTTGGAGCCAGAGCCGGAGCTAGAGAGTTAGAGCTAGAGCCAGAGCTAACAACTATAACTAAGAGCATTTTGATGACCCGAGACATATGGAACATCATTAAAAAAAGACATGCACATTCGAAAGCAAGTGCGAGTGTGCCAACAAAAGGATGCAAGGGATCGTGGAATGGAGATCTACGGCATGGGACATCATAAGAAGAATTCTAGTCAAGGTCGAGACTATACAAATCGTGCTGGGAATATCACGAAATTGGATAAGGGGGAGTCTTGGAATTTGTGATCCAATTTCTCACATTGAATTCTCTAGTCTAATCTAGACAACTCTAGTAGATTTGAGAAACAAACAAGGAAAAGACAACCAAACAGCTGCCAACTTGTACGAAGACATCCACGCATCTCTCATTTGTTCTAGACCACTCCATCTTGTGTTACTATAAAATAATAGTAGATATATGTAGTAGAGAACTGTGAAGACTTCCTCCACCGACTTTGGTAGCTTATATAAAGAAGCAAGTGCTCCATATTTTGAGTGGAGCTGACCATAAAATCCACGTTATGTGGCTCCCTCACTAGCACCTCTCTCAACTATTATAAAACCATCAAGTAGTGAAATTTCTTTGTCCCGTAAACTTTTTCAAAATATCCTACCCTTATCCATCCTCTATCAAAAATAAATTATTCTATGCTCATGCCCACATTCAAATTCTAACAAAATTTCTATATATTGTACCTTTGTCTATACCAAGTATTAAGGGGTATAGTACAGTATATTTTCCTTGTAGTAGAGTACATGTTTGCAAAGATAAAGTAGATGTTTGTAAAAGTGCTAAATGAGAATTGTAGAATGTTTGATCAAGTGCATTTTGGTTTTAGTCTAGTACATATTCGTATAGTATGGTAAATTTTCCTTTTTGTATAGTACATGTTTGTACATGTTTAGTACTGTAAGTGTTCGTAAACTCACCCTAAACAAATCTCAGAGGAAAAAACACAGATTCTGCTTCAAGTGTTTCAGCACAAGAGAAAGAGACCACGTCATCAAACTGTTGTAGATATCTTTGCAGATTCCTGAAGTTCCATCCAAGTTCTGAAATTCGAGGTTTCTTCATCTCTCTCTCTCTCTCTCTCTCTCTCTCTCTCTCTCTCTCTCTCTCTCTCTGTAAGCCATTAGTTATTGCTGCCATTTCAAGACAAAACTCTGTGGACTCTCTCTCTCTCTCTCTCTCTCTCTCTCTCCCTCCCTCCCTCCCTCTCTGTAAGCCACTAGTTATTGCTGCCATTTCAAGAGTAAGACGGAACTCTCTCAGACTCCCCTCCCCCCTTCCCCAACTCCTTTTGGAAGCCCTGAATCTGATATATGCTGGTTCTTTTCTCTCTTGATGTTCTTTTGAAGTTTTGATCACCGTCCCCATCGTAAGATAATAGATCTCAACTTTCGATCTACATATAATTTAAGTTTCTATATATTGTACCTTCATGTGGGAATTGCAGCAGAAAAAAAAGCGTGCTTACAACGGATAATGACCAGACATATCGATCTCTCAAGAGACAATCGAAGTACCCAACTTTGCACTCTCTCTCGCCTCAGCCCCCCACCCCACTTCTCTTCCTCTCTCTCTGTGTCCAACACCAAAGGGATGCATATAATACGATGATGAAAAACTAGAGACTCATGAAGAATTAACTTTTGAGTACCTGGAGCTGGAGAAATCATGTAGCTTGCCTGTGGCTGAGAAGATGATGAGGGACACGTCAGCGTCACACAGAACGGAGAGTTCCCGAGCCTTCTTGATCAGCCCCTTCTCCTCTTCGAGAACGTCACCTGCCTTGCCGTCAACTTGTCTATCTTCTCTATTTTTATTTTCTCTCTCGCCATCTTCCTTAAATCTCTTGTCCAATTCTTTCTCTGTATTGAAAAAGGAAAGAAACAAGAAGAAGAAATCAGACGAGACCCAGGTCAAAAACTAGTAATAAATCATCTAGTGTAAGACGTGATGAGGCCTAGAAATTGATATAGCGAGAGCAACACAATGATATTGAGTCATATGGTGAAAGTTCTGTGAGATTAGATCACCAGAAAACCCTAGAACAACAGGAAACCAGTTCAAATCCACGAGCACAACACACACCCACAAAAATAAATAAATAAATAAATAAGAAGAAGAAAATGCCGAGAAAATGCAAGTTAGTTCGGGGGGTGGTGAAGATCTGTAGGTTTTGTGATTCTGCTTGAATGTTTTTTTTTCTTTTTATATTTCGTGGGGATGTGGTTTACCTTGTTCAGACGCTGAATTAGATGTTTTTTGTTTGTCTGATCATAGCGAAAAAACAAAACAAAGCAACCAGTGAGAGAAGGGGAGAGAGGGGGAGAGAGAGGGAGACAGCGTGTATGGCTGCCTGTGTTGTGGGCTCGAGAAAGGAAACTCGGTCTTCCCTTTTATAGCCAAAGGGGAATATCTTTATCATTTACATTTTGCCCAAAAAAGGTGAAGAACTATCTTTCAGAACAATAGCGTGGTTTGAGCTCTTTTAGCACCTATGAAGTATAAACTCTATATTTATTTATTCTTTAAAAAAAAAAAAAAAAATTGGTGAAGGGAATGCTCCTTCAAGGACATGTGATCTCTCTATTTCATTGTTCTTTTTTTAAAATTAAAACAGATAAAGCTGAATACAAAAATTTAACATCGCAAATCTGCTATCCCTATTTTTTCACCTAATAAAACACGAAACAACTCTTTAAGATCTTATACTACTAAATTTTTATTGTTTGCCCTATTGACACACGCCGACTTAACAGAGAAAGTAAGGTCAAACTGGTTTTTCTTTTCTTCATAAATAGAACGAGGAAAGAATATCAGAGCATAAGCATTTTGTTTCGAAGAGAGAATCCTAATTGGATTTTGGATTGCATATAAATTGTCGTATTTGAGACGTCTTCGATCCGTTTTGTTTCTCAATTTATTTTTGATTTGCATCACTCCTCTTCAAATTCCCCCAACAAATATGTATCGGCTTGTTTATTTTTACGTTAACGTTTACATAATCTCTCGACAAACTATTTGTTGTGAGACTTATAGTTATTAACACATAACGTAATACTTTTTAACAATTTAAAATTTTTGATATTCTATATAGGAATTATAATTACATGCGTATAATTAGGACGCTTTATCCTTCGACAAATTGCATGAACCTTCCCTCATTTCGAATTTTATCAAGAAGACTAGAGTCCATTCTACCAAACCCGCATGAAGGAGGATGTGCAAATGCTATGACTTTAGCCCAAGTTAGCAGGAAGAAGATTGGGCACATTCATCAAAAGTTAGATTTGACAGATATTCATTTTTTTTCGGTACGACCATGGCTATCAGGCCATGCCATTGCTCATTTATTAGTGAGCCGTCATATCATTGCTTTGAATTTCTCTATTTTGCCGACCAAAATTAAAATTACTTTACTTTCTGTTGGTCACCATAACTCTGTTATCGAGAAAATGATACTTGAAGTGTCAAAACTTGATATGAAAGAACACTTAAGTACCAAAAGTTAGGAAATTAATGCTTAGTTGTTAAAATCGGAATAAAATGGATCAATTAAGTGATAACGGCGAGAAAATTCAATCAAAATGCTGACGTGGCAATTTCCTAACGAGCCTAGTGTAAAACGACATCGTTTTGCCAACTGATGTGGCTAGACAAGTGCCAAAACAACATTGTTTTGTTGCTGACGTGGTAAATAATTAATATAAAAATTAATTAGATTAAATTTAAAACCAAATTTATACAAAAAAAAAAAAAAAAAAAAAGTGAAGGGAGGAGGAAGATGAATAGCTGGCGGCGGTGAGGGCTCGGCCCTCGTCACTACCCCACCATCGTTGGGAATGCGGGGGAGGGTTGGTGGAGGTCGCCGAACCTTAGCCGGGGCTCGGTGACCCCAGCTGATCGATGGCGAGGGCTTGTGAGCCCTTGCCTAGATTTGGGGCGAGGGTTGTGACCCTCCCTTAGATCCAGCGAGAGGGTCGTTGGCCCTCGCTCGAGTGGCAGCCCCTTCCTGGCCAAGGCTCAGTGACCTCAATCGACCCTCCCCCGCTTTCCAAGAATGCCTCGCCATCGCCACTACTTGTTCATCTTCCTCCTCATTTAAAAAAAAAAAATGATCTAAAATTTAATTTAATTAATTTTTATATTAAAATTTGAATTGTGCCAAAACAACGTCATTTTTGTGTTTATTTGCTTTGAGTCGCCTTTCGGCGAGTCACATAAGCGAGCAAAATTAGTAGGATTTTCGTCGGGATTTGCCGGATGTAGTACTCAAGTCTCATTATTCAAAAAAATTGGCACTTAAATATCATTTTCCTAACTTTTGACACTTAAGTGTCCTATTATGCCAAGTTTTGGTACTTTGGCTGTTCTTTTGCCTTCTGCTACCTTAAAGTAATTGATTACCATATCAAGTTAGAATGTGGCCACTTCAAGGTCACTTAGGTGGCTGTGGAAGAAAATAAATAATAGCACAAAAGGTGAAAAATATGAAAATGTCAAGCACAAGTAGATTTAATTGAGAAACCAACATATAGAGATTGATATAAATATTTTTTTCATTTATCATTTTTTATTAGATAAAGGTGTTATAGTGAGAATCAACTCAATGCTACCACATTTATACTTTTAATTTATCACTAATAATCCCTATTAAAAAAACTTGATGTTGACATTCAAGATATGTTTTCAATTTGGGATAATGGCACAAATGGCCTGTATATTTTGGCTCAATGTGCAATATGGTCCTTGAATTTTGAATTTTTCAAATGCGGTCTCTGAACTTTAGTCCAATATATAATGTTATTCCAAGACTTTTAATTTGTTCAATATGGATTTTGAACTTTTAATAGATATTCAATCAGTCCCTGCCAAAGTTCAGGGACCATTTATATTCTTTTTTTTAAGTTTGTAAATTCTTCAATGTCATTAAAATTTTTAAGTAATTTTTGGGTAAAAACCGCATAAGTAACCTACCTTGGAAGTATATATACCATTTGGTTGTGAATTACATAGGTTGCACCTTCAAAATAAAATATATATGCATACTAGTGCAATTCACATTACTCGGTATTATTGACACTTAAATTTTGGCGTCCTATTTAGTAATTCACTGCATAGAAAATTAATGATCGATCCCAACCACTAGCAAAAATAATAATTAAATTGCAATAGTTATCAGAATCATATTTCAATTAAATGCTTTTAATCGGATTGGCAGTGGATAGTTTTGAGCTTAATTGAATGAACTGAATCTACATAGAGGGGGAAAAATTTGGCCAAGAAGGCGGGGCCTTATTGAGCTTAATTTAATTCAGCCCATTGGGATTAATCAAGAATAATGCTTTAGATTTTAGAGTCCATCACTTGGTAAAAGGCCTAAATTAAGCCCTCGGATTAACTTAGGTTATTTTTCCTGTGTGTGTACATATATCGCACTATGCCTCATAATTTAGAGGTCGGAAAATCAGAAATCTCAAAGCATATTGAGAGAAAACACGTTGAGAAGAGAGAGAGGAGCCACATGGCCGAACACCCTCGGCTGTCCGACCCTTGCGTCCGAGACTCCCCCCGTGTTGGTGCTGCCTCCCATCCTTGACCAAGCCGCCTGATGCTCATCCGTGAGCCACCTACACCGACGATCGATGCTACTGCGTCCTCCCCCGGCAACAACTTGCCGCGCCTCCAGCTACCGCACCTGCACTGCGAGGCAACAAAGCATCCAGTTACCGCAACAAAGACGAGTTGACGAAACTACTACACTGCGACGAGGTCACGTGCACCGAGCCGCGATGCAACTCGACCATCCAGTTGTGTCACCGATCCACCTGTTGCTCAGAGACTGCACCACGATGACAATCTATTACCGCCTTCGCTATTCTTCACCAAGCTGCAGAATTGTTCCTTTTTTTTTGCAGGTGAGTGACGCCGAGCACACCCACGGGCGAGAATCACCAAGCCAGCCTCAACAACCCGTGAGTCCTTCGAGCCGAGGAACCACCACCGCGGTTGAACACCATCACCACCGTTAACGAGGCTGTTATTGAACCGAGTCGACGCTCACGATCCGCGAAATCTTAACATGAGAGCCACCGCCCCCGAGCATGGCTGGCCACTACAAGCCCTGCCACTGTTGTCCTCGGCCGTGAGCTTGCCGATCATTGCCTTTCGTGATTCAGTATCTATTGTTCGAATTTGGCAACATTATCTTCAAACTAGGTAAATATCTTATCCGAAATTGAATATTTAATTACTTTCCTATTTTAAATAAATTAATATCTAATTCGATTTTTTTGAGCGAAAGACAATATAAATTAGGGTTTATTTCCTAATCGATGATGCGAATATAATCTTTTAATTCTATCTCTAAGCCTTGAGATGGAATTATTAGATTACACGATTTTAAATTGATATATCAATCTCTAACACCTAAGATGAAGATATTAATTTTATTTGTGACTAAATTTAAAGTGAATTTGATGTTATTTTCATATTTGAATTGATTGGTTGATATCTTTGACGATTTTAACTTATCTTGAGTGATTTGCTATTTATCCTGATTTGGTTGCTTTCCTAATTAAAAATACAATAAAATAAAAGAGATTGCAGATTAAATTAGGATAAGATTTTGGTTAACATGGCATTATTTAGATAGATTTTAGAGTAAATTAGAACAGACTCTAGATTAAATTTCCCTAATAGACTAAGATAACTTAGCTAGCATTGCATGTTTAAATAATATTGCATGTTCAAAATAGTTTTCGAAGATGGAAAATGGTTTAGTTTAAATTAATCCCTAATCTAGACTATATAACTATTCATTTTAGATAGCTTAATTTGGTTATTTCTTAATTTTTGAATTTTTGTAAAATACAAAAAATACTATATGCATGCCATTTTAGGTACATTTAATCAAAATTGCATATCATGTAGATCAATTTCAAGATAAAAGAAAACCCAAAAAATATTAGATTGTTTTGGTGTGTTCATTTGTTTTCCTTTGTTGCAATTTGTTTGCTTTGATAATTGATTTTTTTTAGTGGCTATGCACCCGCATGATCATTCCCTACATGTTAGTGTTTAGGTTTAAATTATTCTAAGTTGTCTGCTTAACTGTTTTTAGAGTAATCTAGCGTAATTAACTCTCCAAACTCATTGAATCTCTGGTTTGTAGATGTAAAGCACTTATCTTGCACTTTACTCGAATATCTAATCAATCCACAATAAACTGATCAATAGCGATTTCAAGATAAAATTAACTTATATGTTAAGAACTTGAACCAATGTCACAAATTGGTATGAGATTGGCATAGCCCGAGTTAAGCCAAGATTTAGTAATCTATTAGCCAAACTCTAGATGGTTCACTACTAGTTAAAGTCGCAATAGATATCACCAAGCATAGTAGTCTAGTGATAAAAGGTTATACTGTCTTTCCATGAGGTTTCAAGCTCAAGTGATGTTGAGAAAGAGACTTTAACCAGATTATGCCTAAGACATTTGTTACATTGTGTGGAGAGAATTCTGATTTCCAGCTTGCCAGTAGAATTGCAGTGTGATACGCATATAATAACGTGAATAGAGGTTTACTGTGTTGGTCACCCCTTATTCCCTTTTAATTATGATTAGGTATACATGTATTACTAAGGATCACATTATGATTTATTTTTTTAAAGATAATGCTAGTATTTATAATAGTTACTAAGGAAATTTATGCTATTTTAATATTCTATTATACCTTTAACTATCCTCCAAATTCGTGAGCTTTAGTATTACTAGATGAACTTTTGGGAAAAAGCAATTGATGGAGGAGCTTATATAGATTATTTAATACTAAACTAAAAAAGGAATAAACAAACTCTAAGTCCTAAAATTATGAAAATATTATTAAGTCCTAAAATTTTCAAAAACTGCATTCAAGTTCTAATGTTTGTCAAATTCATGCAATCGAGTCATCTTGTTAATTTTGTCTAACTTGACTAACAAAAAATATTTATGTGCTTTTTTTTTTCTCTTTTATGTGGCATTAATATTATTAATCCATTAGCTATAAAACTAAAATGATGTTATTTTGATCTAAATTTGAATTTAGGTTATAAATTTGAGTTTAATAAGATTAAAAAGATTTAAAAAAAAAGGGATAAAAACCCTCAAGCGAGAGGGTCCTGTGGGCAGCTGCCCTATCACCAAAAAGGGTCGGTAAGGCATCGGCGATTATAAGTCCTCACTTGTGGTCAACGATGGTTGTCTACCATCATTGAGGCCTTGATGAAGCCTCAACGATGGTGGGGGCAACTACGACAACCTAATCAGCCTCAACGATTAGCTAGCCATCCTAATTAGCCTTTTCTGGTGATGGTGGGGGCAATGACTGCACTAGGTCTATCCTGTGGTTTTTGTTTCCTTTTATTTGTTTCTGTAACTTTTAGCCTTGTTTAATCTAATTTAACTAAAATTTGGGTTTTAAAAATTTGAATTTTGACTAAAACAACATCGTTTTAGTCTTGTGCTTCATGTTTAAGCAAGTTAATGCAATGCAAGAGAAAGAAAATAATAAAATAAGCCATGTTAGTATTTTTTTTTTTTTAGTCAAGTTGGATGGAATCAACTAAAGGACTTGATTGCATTAATTTAACGAGTTTCATGACTTAAATGGACTCTCTGAAAATTTTTGAATTTAATCACACTTTCATGACAAGTTTTAGGATCTTTAGTGCATTTATCCAATTAGAAAAAAAAAAAGAAAAGAAAATGATAATAGAGCTGCCATTATTTTTGTATGACGCTCAGTTTAGTACTAAAGCTTTTCAAGGATCACTTTAGTGCCACTTTGATAAAAGATAGATCACTTAAGTGTTGAACTGATTTAGAATGTCAGAAATTTGAGTGGCAATATTCTAACATTTCTTTTGACCAATGTGGCTCGCCAGCATCGTAAGTTGGCATTAATTGACTTAAACGATGTTGTTTAACATATGATTGCCTCAGATTCAGCCTACACTGCAAAGCGTAACCTTACAATAGATGATTTGGGGGAAAAAATCAGCCTCTTCCTCCCTAAACTTAAAACTGTGGATGTGGGGCAATCAGAAATTGAAAGTTGCAATAGAGGCCTGCTAGTTCATTTGTGTGATTTTGTCTCGCTGGAATTGCAATTTTCATAGTGAGATTTTAATATAAATAGTAACAAAGAGCCGTGATGAGGGTTTAGATGCTGGGAAAAAGAAATATAACAAGTATATATTTAGATATAGAAAACGAGGGATAACTAATTGGTGTAGTGATGATGACGCTGAGAGACATGGCGGCGAAATAGACGATGGGAAAGGAAATGGAGTTGGCGGAGAGGAGGAGGATGACGTCGTCCTTGGAGAGGCGGGAGGCGAGGGAGTCGATGGAGTGCCAGAACTCGCAAAAGGGGACTTGAAGGCTGAAGTAGGCATCAATGAAGCGATGGAGCTGCGATGGGAATAGGAGGAGATGAAAATGGTGATGTCGAGAGAGGGATGGGGGGAGGGGAATGGGTTGCGCTTGCTATAGAAGGTGGGGTTGGAGCTATAGAAATTGTTTCTGGGGTCGATTTGGAGAGGATTGGCCGTCATTGAAGATGAATCATGACTTTCATAGAGCTTGAGCTTCAAGCCAAGTGATCTATTACAGGATTAGGGAGAAAAAGAACTGAGAACGAAAGAGAATTATTTACACATCGTTCACGACTTCCTTTTTTATGAGAAAACCAAATAGATATTGGGAGAAGTACACTAAAAGTGTCTTAACATGTGCATGTGCTTACTTTAGTGCCACAACTTTTCATCGGTTCACTTAATGCCACTTTTTAAAAAAAGGAATAATCACTTAAGTGTCAACTCCGATCTGAGTCGTCAGAAAATTTGACGTGGCAATATTTGATTAATTTCTCATTCCTACGTAGCTTGCTAGCATGCCTAGTCAACATATAATCTCTAAACGACGTAGTGTAGCAATTTGAAAAATGATCACTTTAATGCCAGTCGTTGTAAAAAAAAATCACTTCAATGTTAATTGTTGTTAAAAGTGATCACCTTAGTGTCAATCTTAATGAAAAGGTGATCACTTTAGTGCCGAAAAACCTCTAAATGATGTCGTATAACAAGTTAAGAAATAGTCACTTCATTACTAGTCTTTGTAAAAAAAAAACAAAGATTACTTTAGTGCCACTCGTTGTTCAAAAATGATCACTTCAATGTCAATCTTAATAAATCATTTTAGTGTCAAAAATGCCACATCAAATAATATTTTTAATTATAAAAGTCATGTAAATTCTCTAGTTGGAATTTTTCACCAGAGGCACTTAAGTGATTGTTTTTCTCCAATTTTGGCACTTAGGTAAGCCAGCGAAAAGTTGTGCCGTATACAAGTTAAGACATACTTCTCCCATTATCTTATCTCATCTTATACAATATTGTAAAGTGAAACCTTCAAGAAATATGAATAAAGCTTTCCATGTGGCGATTGCGTTAAGACTTCACGTGTTACACAGCCAATCATCGATTGACAGAAAAATGTGATGTGAAGATGGACAAAACGTTTAGAATATTATTTTTCTCAAAAAAGACTATGCTGACTAATTAGCAATTCCATATGTCAATTTAAGTTGATTTCTAACAGGCAATAACGCTTGGGTTAGGATTTAGACAAGCAACCAAACTTAAGAAGCCAACTTATCCTGATCTATAGAAAGTAGAAACATTATGATTAAGATTTCGTCAAAATTACTTGGTAAAAATTTAGGCAAACGAAAGTTATCTATCGCGGTATTATGAGATGAATCCAAAACTAAAAAATAATCATCTCAACTGACATAATATATGTAATGACATAAAGTAGCGAGCTAGTGTTGATTTAGTTACTATTTACATAAGTTTCTTGAGCCATTACTTGTTATTTTATAATTGAATAATAACGGCTGGAGTAAATAATTTTTAAATAGATTAATATGATGGTAAATGGAATTATCATCGTCTCAATTTAAGATATATACCCTTTTTTTTTATTGAAAATAACACTCAAGAGGTTTATAGAAGACTTTCAAGCCTAACAAATTGCAAATAGCTGTGGAACAAATCAAAAGCCAAAAGACAAATAACAAAGCACAGTTTGCAACTATATGCACATTCTCATCCCTCAAGAATGAATCTTACACTATAAATAGAGGTGTTAAATGGGTTGTGCAACCCATTTATGGACCCATTTTTGGTTAAATGGGTCGTGGGTGAAGCTTTATTTCATAAAGCACCCATAATAGGTTCTAATGGGTCAAGACTAAAATATATGGGTTTTAAATGGGTCAGCTATTTGACCCGTTTATAACCCATTTATCAACCCATTAAAAATGAACCCATTTATTTTCACTCAAAACCTCACCATCTCTCTCTCCTCTCTTTAACTTTACAATTTTCATTTTTTATAAAAATCGAAATTATAATTATTTTTTATTTTCTTTCTTTCTTCTTCCTCTGGTCGTCGGCACAGCGATGGCCGGCGACTGGCTAGGCAAGCCTCGAGCTCGCCGGCGTTAGGCAAGCTCGAGCTCGCTGGATTTGGCGAGGCGGAGGCCTCGCCGACGCTGGCGAGGCTAGAGCCTCGCCGATTTGGCGACACTCAAACTCGCCGGCGTCGCGCGAGGCTCGAGCCTTGCCGATTCGGCGAGGGGTGAGCTCGAGCTCGCCCGACGCCGGCGAGCCTCGAGCTCGCCGGATCTAGTGAGGCGGAGGCCTCACCGACGTCCGGCAAGGCTTGAGCCTCACCGGATCGGCAAGGGGTGAGCTTGAGCTCGCCGGATTTGGCGAGCCGTGAGCTCGCCGGCGTCGGCGAGGCGAGCGAGGTTGAGGCTCACCCGTGGCCGGCCGCCGGCCGTCGTCGTGGTCGGCGACCAACCAAAGAAGAAGAACAAAAAATAAAAAGAAAAAGAAAATTAAAAATTATATTTAAAAAATAAAAATAAAAATAATTAAAATTTTAATTTTTTTAAAATAATTAAAATTAGATTTTTAATATAAATATAAATAATTAAAATTCAATTTTTAAAATAATTATTTTAAAATTTACAAAAATTGTCTAATGTATAATACTATTTTAGTTTTTAAATATATATATAAGAAATAATTTTTTTGAAAAATTATAAAAAATCAAAAAATTATTGATTGGATTTGTATTACTTGGAAGTTTTTTAGTAATATAATTTTTTAAAAAAAACGTAAGAATAAGTTTTTCTAAATTTGGTTAAATATAATTTTTTTTTTTATTAATATGGATCGGGTCGGGTCGGGTTTGGGTTGAGTATGGGTTGAAAAATTTACATTAGACATAAATTGGTTATAAATGGATTAATGGGTCAATTTGGGTCGACCCATTAATGGCCCGACCCACCCGTTTAACTGCTCTAAGCGTAAATGATCGAAGGCTGATCACTAGATTAAGTGATGAGCTCATGTGGAGATCTCCTATTCCATTTGCAATTGCTTGCGGTACGTGTTTAGGTTTAATGTCCTCAACACTATTGTCATGCAGAGACACTAATATCAAAATGTTGAAAGAGTGTGGGTCAAATATTTGTAAGAAGCTCCTAGATCTATATTTAGATATAGTTCAAGAGAGTAAAACCCCTAAATTTGGACCTAATCTAAATCAAAAGAGGAGAGCAGCTTAATCTTGGAGAGGTTGTGGAGCTAGGTGGCTGTTGATTGGACGAATGGAAATTTATTCACACACAAACTTCCTGAACAGAATGAGAGAGCAAAGAAAGACGGAATGCTTTAAAAGAAGGAAGAGGGAGACAAAGAGGGAGGGAGTGAGGGTTTCTCTCTCTCTCTCTCTCTCTCTCCCTCTTTGGGACGGCACTACAGAGGCAGCAGTTTCAAGAGAAAAGAGAGGAAACACTAACTTAGGGTTTAGAGAGAGAGAGAGAGAGAGAGAGAGAGAGTGAGCGAGTGACATTATTTTATGTGCTTCGTTATTTCATTCTCAATGGATATCCTTTTCGTATACAACCAAATTGACATATGGATGCTTAACAAATTGTGTACATTTATATTGTAACATCCACAATTTTGACCCATGAGAATTGGCCATAGAATTGGTGTGTCAATAGTGGGGATTAGTTGTGGACTAATCTAAGGATCGATCATAGATTGATCAACCTAATTGGAAGGATGATTGAGGGATCAGATGACCGAGGGATCAATCATGGTTAGAGGTTAGATCAAGGAATCGACCATGGATCAATCATGGGATCGACAGTGAATTGATCCATCGATCACGCAAGTCGATCCGAGCTATTTGGCCATGGATCGACTGTTTGACTATAAGGGTTGGTTGTGAGATGGTCACACACCACCACGGATCGGTTGATAACCATGGATCGTTCCCGCACAGTCATGCTTTGGTCGCGGGTGATTCCCCTTGGTCATGTATCGATTGCAAGCAACCATGAATCAATTCCGTACGATCATGTGTTGGTCGTGGAATGATCGATCCCACATGACCACATGACAACTGAAGGTCGACCATAGAGCAATAAAAGATGAAATACCATTCGATCATGAGCTTGGCACTGGCCAGGCCAAGAGCTGGTCACATGCTTGACCAAACCTTAGCCATGTATTGGCCTATATTGGCCATAAAGCCCATCAAACAAGCCATTAACCTAGTTACACTTGTCAAACTAGGTCGCGACAAGCCTCACATGACCATGAATTTACCATAAATTTCCGCTCAAGTAAGGTAGTTATTCATGCATGAAGATGAAAAACTCTCGCCCAATGATGTTAGCGCTTCAATTGGCCTCATTCTCTTGTTTGCTTAATGTTATTTGGAAGTTAGTCCATAAATAAAGATAATTTGGTAGAGGGTTTTCGAAGGTTGGCTTGGAGAGCAAGGAAAGGCATGAAACATGTGACAAAATCCAAGCTTCATGATGACCATATATTGGACATTAAATGAAGATGGTGATTCATTAGCTTAGGTGACCATGTGAAAATATAGTCATAATTATCAAATATTAACCTTGGAGAGCAAGCTAGGCTAAGTCATGATTATAGGGCGACTCATTGCACAAGTGGACCAATAAAGAGATTGACAAGTGTTCTTAATCATTCCCCTAGAATCTTATAATGCCACACCATCAAGCTAGCCATGTCATTCCAAGAGAGTCTATTGGGCCACTTGTTAGGACCATTAATGAAGGGCATAACTCATCCAACTTAGGTAGCAAGGTGGAGATTTGGCTTGATGAACAAGTTGGTCAAGTCATGATTATGTGATGACTCATGAGCTTAAGTGGATCAATGAGGAGCCTAATAAGTGTTCTTCATTATTTCCATTAGAACTTAGGTGTGCCACCTCTTCAAGATAGCCTTGCCACTCATCTTATTAGGCATGCCACTCCAAAAGAGTTCATTGGGCCATCTGTGAAGGGCATTAAATCAGGCTTGGCCTATAAATGAAGCACCACCCCTTCATTTCCCAACCTTTGGTTCACTTTCCAGTTTCCTCTCCTCTTACATGCTTCCTCTCTTTCTCCCTTAGGCTAACTTGCCACCACCCTCACCGCTCAGTCATTTCTTGACCAAATCCTCCTTACTTTGTCAACTGTAAGTGGAATCTCTAACCCTCGGCTAAGGTAATGTGCTACATTGTTTGATTTAGTTGTGTACTCATCGTGCACAATCGTGTGCACTACAAGGATTGATTTTGTATGGTTTGCTCATGTCTTGCATTCATTAGTAGAATCATGCTCCGGGTCACGGATGAACCTCACTTGATATTGAGATTAGTGTTGAGGTGTGATGGATTGAACCTCACTTGGCCTAGGATTGATATTGAGGTGTGTCAATCCGAGCTTTGCTTGGCTTTTAGTCGGCATTTAGGCTTGTTAGTTCAAGCCACGAGTCACGTGCCACACCAAGCATATTCGGGCTTAGTTGTGTACAAGTCAATGAGTGTTTTGTATGGTTTGCATTCATAAAGATGATTATGCCTTGAGTCACGGACATATTAGTATAGTTATGATGTTATAGATCATGACATACACACTTGCATGAGCATGCCTTTGGGCCTTGTTTGCATCGGCTAAAATGAAGAGAATGAATCGGCTTGTGTGATACACAACATGTGATCATCTAATGAAAGATAAGATCCGTTGCCACTTGAGGTGGCGACGATGCCCCCACACCAACGGGATGCTATCACTTATGAGAATGGGATGCCCTGATACTAACGGGATGCCTCATTAATGAGAACGAGATGCCCTATACCAATGGGATGCCTCATTCATGAGAACGGGAAGCCTTACTTGAGCTAGGAAGCTCTTGAAAGTATGGAATACTCAACTTAATGGCCAAATGCCCAACTTGAGGCTGGAAGCACTTGAAAATATGGGAAGAACAATTTGAGAGGTTTGATGAACCTTTGTGCATGCTGCTGTGTATTGTTTGATGAGTTTGTTTAATAAATTCATTGAGGATAAGCCAAAATTAAACATGCCTATAGTCAAGGCAGAGCAAGGGAATTACTATAGATCTGCCATCAATGCCATAGTGTGTGGCATCCCGGAAATTCAAAGCCAAGCCTTAAGGTGTGTTAAATGTCTTTAATTAGGTGATAGAATTTTATGGCCTATGCTTTAGCCAATTTGTCTTTTAATTTGATGAATTGTGCTTGTGATTGTGGAAATTTAAATTTAATTTATTAATGCTTGGCCATATGATTTAAATTTCAATAATTAAAAATATCCCAAGACTTTGGCCAAGATGGAAATTGAAATTCAAAAATATTATAGAAGGAATTTCAAAAAAAAAAAAAAAAGGGGGAAAAAGGGCTAAAATTCGAATGGGCCTTGAGCCCATTAGCCTCAAGCTTGGTGGGCCAAGCTAGTCGGCCCATTGGGCCCAAGAAGGAGTTCGACCAGCCCAAAGGGAATGGCCGGTTGGGCCTAAGCCCAAGCCCATTAAGCCCAAATAGAATTCAAAATAGAAAATTACAAGTGGCAAGGGAGATAAGCATGCATTGGCCATTGGATAGGTGGGTTAATCATTGCAAATGATGGCCTAAGGGGGGTATAAAAGGGGTTAGGAGAGAGAGTGGCCGGTTTCCCCTAGCTCATTCGGCCAAGAGAAGTGAGAGGGAGAGAGAGAATTCGAGAGGGAGAGAGGAGAAACCGAGAGGGAAGGAGGCGGAGCCGGAGGGAGGAGCTGCCCGTTCGCCGTCGCCGCCTAGTCCGACCACCGTACGCCGCCGTGTGTTGCTGTGTGTTCGTCTTGAAGGCAAGTGGAGTCCGTAACTTCTCTTGCATGTCGGTTGTGGTAGTTGCATGTCCGGTTTTGAGTGTTATGTGTGAGAAAAACCGAGCCAAGGAGGGTTTGTTTGCATGCCATGTAACTGTTTCCGTTCGGTTTGTGGTAGACAGTTTCTTATTCGAGCTTGCATGTGTATTTGGAGTGTGATTTTGGCTTCGGTGTCTTCATGAAAGTTGAAGCTAACATCTTGAGGTATGACATACTCAAATTTCATGGAAAACGAAGGTGATATGAGGGGTCAAATGCCTTGTGATACGGAGGTTCTAGATCTGCGAAATCTTCACTGACCTCTTGATGATTTCTTGGTTGCATGTTGTTTTATGTTGGAGATCTCACTTTGTTGTCTTCATGGAAGTTGTAGGTAACATCCTAAACTACAACATACTCAAATTCGAAGAGAAATGAACAAGTGTAGCCTAGTTAATCGGCTAGATCTTTGAGACGGATGGTTCTGTTGAAGTGAACCGAGACACCCGAGACTTCAAGGACTTAAAAGAGGATCATACTTTGGTTATTTAACCTAGATCTCTTCATGGAACTTGTAAAGGACACATTGATGCATAACATACTCGAATTTCAGAAGAAACGAAAGAGATTTAATGGGTCAAATCTAAGTTTTTCGGTGATGTGTGTTCTGGACGAAACGGTAGAGGTTCCAGAAGCTTCATGGAGTTGTATAAAATAATCCATAAAGAATTTGGCTTAGTGTTCTTCATGAAAAGTGCACGAAAATGTGTTGGCTATCACCCTGTAAAATTTGGGAATTTTCGGAGGTCATATGAGTATTTTAATTGAATTAATCCGAAAACTGTGCAATCTGGCCATTATCCGAATATTAAGTGTATTTGGTGGAAATTTGGGAAACTATGTGAAATACGAAATTGGCCATGAAATTGTGTGAAATTGTGATTCTAATTAGTTGTTTAATGATTGTGTGATTTTCATGATTTTTGGAAAATCATAAATGTTAAAGATAATATTTATTTATGGAAATAAATAAATATAATATTAAAATAATAAAATAATAATAAAATAGTAATAAAATAATAATAAAATAATAATAATAAAAAAGTGGATTTTTATCGGCCATGAGTTCTATTGAATTATGATGCATTGTTATATGACATTGATGCATGTATGATCGTGAATTATGATGCATTGTTATATGACATTGATATATGCATGATCGTGAACTATGATGCATTGCTATATGGCATTGATGCATGAATGATCATGAATTGTGATGCATGTGTGTTAATCATATGCCATGAAATAATGAGATGAATAGAATGATAAAATGTGGAAGTGGTATGTGAGTAAGAGGATGTGGCGGAGGTTGATATCTGGTGGCCGAGTGGCATAATTCCAGAGATTCCCTGGGAGTTTCAGGATGCCCGGAATGTGGGGGGCCGGAAGTCCCTGTCGGAGGTTTCTGCCCGAAGGGAGTGACTCGCGATGCCAGGATTAGGGTGCGAGATCCCCGGTTAGAAGGGTAAAGACCGGAAGTCCCCGTCGGAGGTTTTCGCCCGAAGGGAGGTTCCTCGCGATGCTAGTTGAGGTGCGAGATGCCCGGAATGTGGGGGCCGGAAGCCCGGTGGCCATGAGATGGCTGGGATACCGGGATCCCCGTCGGAGGTTTCGCCCGAAGGGAGGATGATAATGGTGGAATTGATGAATTGAGGAAAGATAATGTGGGATCAATTGATAAATAAAAGTGAAAATTGATCTATGATGTGATATGCATGGTGATGCATGGTAAATGATGATGTGATATGCATAGTGATGCATGGCCAATGATAAAATGATGTGATATGCATGGTGATGCATGGCAAATGATGATGTGATATGCATAGTGATGCATGGCCAATGATAATATGATGTGATATGCATGGTGATGCATGGTAAATGATCATGTGATATGCATAGTGATGCATGGCCAATGATAATATGATGTGATATGCATGGTGATGCATGGTTAATGATGATGTGATATGCATAGTGATGCATGGCCAATGATAATATGATGTGATATGCATGGTGATGCATGGTTAATGATGATGTGATATGCATAGTGATGCATGGCCAATGATAATATGATGTGATATGCATGGTGATGCATGGTTAATGATGATGTGATATGCATGATGATGCATGGCTAATGATGATGCGATGTGATATGCATGATGATGCATGGTTAATGATGATACGTATGCCATGATGATGCATGAATACGCTTGACATCGAAAAGGTAAGAAATGCCCGTATTGTATGATGATATGCATGGTGTTTGAGTTATTATTGGATTTCCTATCTCGCCGAGTGGTTGTACTCACCCCTTTGGGGATAACATTTCAGATTAGCACTATGCCGCTACCTCGCCGTATCGCGTGGCGTGTTTTACGGTATTCCGTCCGACGTCGAGGTGGAGATGGCGAGATAGATTGTCCTTCGGTACCCGGGTTGACATTTATCCGAGTACGATGCCTAGTCATGTATGATATCAAGCCGGGGGCCCTATCATACAAGAGTTTTTGTCCGTGCACATACGACGGGATGGAGTGATGCGGGGATGCCGCCGCCACCACCCCGACGCACCGGGATGGGTGTGAGAGCGCGCGCGAGGAGTAGGAGCTAGACCGCTTTTGATGTAGATAGTTGACGCTTGTGATGGGAGGGTTTTTGTGTTTATGTGATGGTAGAGGTCGGAGTACTTTTTGAGATTTTAGGAAGGACATGGCAGAGCCCTTACCTTTTCTGTTTCTTTTGTACCGACCCGAGGAGAAACCCCATCTCGCTATATGTATGTAAGCAAAGCGTCATCGCTGTTTATAAAATCGTGGTGTTTAGTTGGTGTGTATTTGTATCATGGATTGGTAGGGGATAGATGGTGATGTTTTATTTGCTTCCGCTATGAGTCGCGCATGGGACCGCTTTTAAAAAAAAAAAAAAAAATGCCTGTAATCCGGCAAGGCTTAATTTAGCCAAGAGTTAGAGATGGTAAAAGATGTAACATCGGCACTGTTAACGACCTGCGAAGGGTTCGGGGTGTTACATAGTGCGAGTAATATTCGCATGCTAGATTCGATAGCGAGTTGTCCTCCTATTGGAGGATTAGTGATTTTACTTGTCGAGTCCTCGACTCACTCTTTTCTCTTTTAGACTCATAGGTGAGTTTGAAGTTGCAACCTCCATAGAGGAGATAGTAATACCTGGCCTATGTGGATAGATATAGCATGATGTAAAAAGAAAAGGCCCATAAAAAGGGTTTGTAAATGTGCTGATGTAATAGAAGAGTAGTGTACTATGTTGTGTTTTCCTAACTATTTGTTTGTTGTGTTATCTATAAGACAGTTGTTGTACACGCTTCCGCATGCTCATAATAACAAAATCGAAAAGAAATGGGTTGGTAACACTTGGGATATCACATCAATACCCCGCTGGTCACGGTCTCGGGTCAGGTGGTGACATATACTAACATGACAATAGGAAAATTATTCAATTAGTCATATATCTATTGTATGGATGTTAATTAAGTCTCAAATTATTGGTAATTTAGTCCAAAATCTTTTTGAGAAATTTCAATGTAGTTCTTCAAGTCAATTTTTGTTAGAAATCACTGAGGTAACAATCTAATTATCATCAGGCGTCCTACATGACACACTGTCATGTAATTTGGTTGAAATGACTTAAGCGTAATTTAGTGCAAAGGTTTAGACTAAATTGGTAAATGAGACAATTTAGGATTGAATTTGTTTCTCTACAATAAATTTAAGATTGATTGAACAATATCCCTCGATCTATTAAGGATACCAAATTAGAGAGAATCAAAAATTAATTTTCAACCATACGCAGCACAAGTTTTTATTCTAGTTGAGATTAATATTGCAAAAAACTCAAAACTAATACATTTGTGACAAATTTACCTAAAATTAATTTTTTGACTATCAAAATTCTCAAATTGATACACTTGCAATAAATATATACAGACTAAGTTTTTGACTATAAAAAACCTCAAAATGGTATATTTGTGATAAATTTACTATCTTTCGGTTTCCCTTAAATTAAATTAATACCACAAAAAACCATCAATTGGTATGCCTGTGAGAAATGAATGGTAAAACCTCAAATTGATATATTTGTCAACTTCCATATGTCTTCCAACTTAGTAATTTAATGGTAAAGTATAACAAAAACTAATAGAGGGTAAATTTATTGCATATGTACCAATTTGAGATTTTTAGGTAAATTTGTTAGAAGTAACTAGTTTTGCATTTTTTTTAGTATTTACCCTTCTAGTTATTAGCAACAACATGTAATATCACATGGTGGGTCCACTATTTTTAATGCAAAATGACGTGGAGAGAATACGAAGAACAAATTCTTTGCAAATGCAGCAATGATGAATATCTCATTCAAATTTTGTTGGGTGTTTCATACACTTATACATAAACACACATACAAAATAATTGTTCAAAAAGTTTTGAATTTATATTATGGCGATTAATTCAATCATAAACATTTCAATCCTACTAATTTAGTCCTAAAGTTTTTTACTAATTTGCCAATATAGTCATTTCAACAAATTTTGATCGGAAATTAGTGGCGTGAATGTTAGTAGACCTATATGACACGGTCAAAATTGACATAAATAATTTTTTTTGATAATTTTTTCTTTTATTTTTTTTTAAAGTTAAGGGGCCCTTAACGGTAAAAAAGAAAATAAAGAAAATAATAAATAATAAATTTATCCATGTCAACATTGGTCGTATGACATTAGATAGCCAACAACCACAATAGTGATTTCCGGTCAGTTTAAATTGAGAGCCATACAATAGGATTTAAACTTGTTGGATAATTATCTCCACATGCACACAAGATGGTGATACAGTATTACACATCTTTTCAAATACACATATTGTAACTCAACACGTCATAGCATGAGCATGAACATGAACATCCCTTATCCTGCACGGAGCCGATCACATTAGCTTGTCAAAACCGCTTCTCAATCATTAATACATGTAAAATATGAAATGCATTGACGTCCCAAATAGGTCGACACAGTGATCTAAGAAAATGCCGTACGAAAGGATATCCATATCTTATTCTATGTCCCTTTACGAGTCTGCAATACATTTTATTCAAGATTCTATAAACCTTTCGACACTTCGTCCCTTCATGGTGCCCGAAACGACCGAAACATTCCACGTACCTCAGCCTGTTCAGCACCCTTTTAAGCCCCAAAGTTTTTATCCTCCATCGGGCTCGAAACGACTGAAACGTTCCACGTACCTCTCGGGCTATTCACCTCCCTTTTGAAAAGACTTGACGGGAAAACCTTACGACGATGCGGCTTCTTCGGTGCACCCTTTATTTTTTATTCATGAGATGTGGACGGGAGGATTACATTCTGAAAAGGTCTTTTGGTGATGATGTCCAAAAAGGAGCCTCGACCTCCTTGGTTGTCTACATTTCATTGGCTTGTTGCCTTGACTCGTCGCTCCTTCCCTTGGACGTGTCCTTTTCAAAGTCAATTTGAGGATAGGTTCTGATGCGACAACTCAAGCTGTTCCTTTGGTTTATTCTGTTTTCGAATTCCGGAAAAACAAGATTGTTTGATTAAATCCATCATATTTAAGTACCGAGTACGACGGGAATAAAGAAACAATGACTTGCGATAATCAAATTTACAATCGGCTGAAGTATTGATCCTAAAGAAGAATCCTCAATTCGAGCTTTCTCGATCATCACACGACTAGCTCTCACATGTTTGATGGGAATCAAACTTTGAATCCTCCTGTCATAATCAAGCCCATCTTTGCGGACCATTGGTTCCAATTTCTTCCACTTTCTTGATAAGTCTTTTGTCATTGAAACCATTGCTTGTTGGGCATTAAGCCAGCGCAAAATATATTGCCATAATTCATTATATTATCTGAATTTTTAAAATTTATGAAAAATATATGCCGTTCTATGTATCAATATTTATATATATTGAAAGTTTCAGATATCTCGAATTAAAAAAAAAAATTGAAATGTGAGAATTATGATACTTTTGTTAAGTAAAAAGTAAAATGAAAAAATCAATTGAGATCTATATTTTTGGATTTGGAACTAGTTCAGTATTGTCGCGTGACGCGCGCCCACCCGATCGAGAGTAGCTAGAGAATGCCTTGAGAAGCTCGTCAAGATTCAAGAAGCTCTCACACAAAGCTGCTAGAAATCATGCCTAAAAGATGGCCAATGCGCGGTTCAGCTTAAAGTAGGCCTAGACGGTGACATGTGAATTTTCCGGCGAAGCGAGTGCAAAACGGCGTTGTTTTGGTGCTGACGTGGTAAAAATATTAATATAGAAATTAATTTAATTTAATTTAAAACTAAATTTATTTTAAAAATTTAAAAAATTTAAAAAAATTAAAAATTTAAAAAATTTAAAAAATTTAAAAAATTTAAAAAAATCTAAAAATTTAAAAAATTTAGAAATTTTTAAAAAATAAAATATTTTTAAAAAATTTAAAAATTTAAAGAAAATTATAAAATAAGCGCACAAAGAGTGGCATCAACTAGGCGAATTTTCTTGGGCTCTATTTAGTAGCATCTATCGAAGGAAAGAGAAGAAATAGTTTAGAAGAGCAAATATTCATAGTTTAGCAAGATGCCAGAACTCCTATGATCATCATTGAAACTGGAGGCAAATGGACCTATACACGAATGGAGCACAGTGGTATCGAGTCATCGAAAACATTATTAAACACCTAGATCTAAATCGAGAGAGAGTAACTCCTAGGTCTAGAAGTAAATTTGTAGATTTTAAACTCTCAAATCTAGAACTAGATTTGGAGAGCATAGCTCTTGGATTTAGATTGGGAGAGAAAAAGGAGGAAAAGTGCAAAAAGCTTGAAGAAAATCAAAATAGGTGGAGGGGAGGGTGAGACTAGCTCAAACCCTCTCCATGGTTGAAGGTTGAAGAAGACAATGAAAAGAGAAGAGAGAGGAAAAGACTTTTCAGCTTATAAGCACTAATTCAATCATAACTATATGAATCACGGGCTTCAATCCTTTATTCTTATCATCGAAATAATGGGCTTCCATCCTTTGTTGTTTGCTAGCAAAAGAGGCACCAGTTAGTTGTCTGATACTTCAGCTTCGGAAAGGAAGCCTGCAGGAGGATGACATAAGCAGAGAAATTAATGTTGCAAAGAGCAAACTGCCTTGGCTAATGCCACCAAAAAAAAAATTAAAAAATTAAAAAATTAAAAAAATTAAAAAATTAAAAAGGTCTTGGAATTTATGAAGATAATGAGTTGAATCACAGACAAGAGGCCAGGGGTAAATCCTTCTTGGGCAGTCTAGCTACCTACTATTCTATCATTCACATGCTTTGATCCTTCGTGCGAAATGGGAAAAATTAAAAAGTTATCCATATCTTCTTCATAAAATTGGTATACTTGGTGGACTGCTGTAGCTGGTTATGATCATTTAAATAAATGGGTCATTGCACTCAATATATCGATTTTGTAAAATATATTTCTGTACACCAGTTAATTATTCTTTTCAAGGATCATGCATGAATTCTCTGACAATACTATGTCCACGCTGGAAACCTAAATGAAAAGTTATCCAATGTCAATAGTCCGACGCATAAACTCACCTGCAATAATAGCAGTTGATAACAAGATCTAAAAAAACTCCAAAAGGCTGGGGCTAAAAATTGTTAAGTTTCCTAAATGTATCAATTTAATTATCAGAAGAAACACAAAAAAAGTTGCATCAAGATATTTTATTTATTCTTTTGTAGTAAATCAGTTCAACTTTTTTGCTCACCCTAACTTGAGGAATGAGAGCTATCATCATCTAGAGAAGCAACGCTATTGCTGCCGACAGAAATGTTGTTGACCGTTGACCGATTCCAATAACATGCCTTCGGCCTCTAGGACCGCATTATCGCCCTCTGAGTTCATGGTTACCAACTTTTCTTGATGCAAAATCATCATCGTTTTCATCTGCAATTTACCGAAATGAAATAACCACCTTTTGACACTTCTTTTGAAGAAAAGAAGAATGCATGGCAATTTATTAGCAACAAGTAAGATTGTTTATCAGGAAGTAATCTTACTTTCTGTCGCAGTTGCTTGTTCTCATAATCAAACGTGCTTCCTGCAATTTCAGAAAGAAACAGTCTTCAAATCAACAGATAGAATCTTTGCATCAAATAGTTACATTCAACAAATCTAAATCTGCCCAACCCATGCCACTTGAATATGCACTTTAACGTTATGTAATGTTCACAGCATGGGAAAAATCTTTTGGAGGGTTGACCTAACCGCGTAATGTTTATAATGAAAGATGGACACAAGGGTCTAGTTAGTGCGCATGAACTTTTCTCTGCAGTTTGTTAATCTCGGTCGACACTCGCTCTTCCTGGAAAGAGTGGAACGACCAAAATATGGAAAAACAAACAAGCGAAACGAGAACAATGCACATGAGGTACCCTTTTCTTGGTTCTTATGAAAACCAAATGAATATAAGTTATGAAGAGACCTCAGTCTTGAGCCCAAGGCTCAGTCCCACCCCGAGTTTGTTCTCTAATTGTCCCAATTCCTCCACGCCCACCCCCTCCAGATCCTCTCCCCCTCATCTGCCTGTAATAAAAACTGGAAATAAATATAACTGATTTGCGAAAAGGAGGAACTAGAAAAGAAAAACATAGTTATGACTCAAACGAGCACGGAAAACATACGCACACACCTCAGTTGTGAGCCTTATCATTTACTTCCTTGTGCAACATTTCAAGATTGCTCCTCTTTCTAAGGTAAAGACTGACAAGAATGAAAAATATATTAAATCCTCCATGCGAAATTCGTTTTAATTTATTGATATCAGTGTTTCATATGTCGCTATTGTACTTTAGGGAAAAGAATGTAAGGCTTGCCAATTCGAAGAGGAATCTTTTAATGTAATAGAATGATTTCCTCAAGAGAAAATGTGTCTCATTTCAAGAACATACGGCGCAAGTTCCAGAGAATATAGAAGGCATAATTAAGCAAGTGATTCACCTGGAGTGCAAGACATGGTTGGACCGGTTTCTCAGAGCCATTGGAGTGGAGAACATACCTCGTTAGTGTATCCTCCATACTTGCAGAAAGAGGACATAAAAAAAAACCACAAAGGAAGATTTAGATAAGACAATGATACTGAAACTTGACGAAAAGTGTTTATAAGACGTAGGAATTTTGCCAATCTCTATCAAGCTTCTGAACTTTTCTGTTTTAAACATTAAGCCGGTAAATTTTGATTTCTTGGTCGATGAAGTCCCTCAGCTCAAGGGTCGACCGGATGATGTAGCCTAAAGTTAGCTGACCTCTAGTGGAGTCTTACATTAAGTTGAGGTGAGGTGAAGGTCGGATAAACAGTTCCTAGATTCTAGTTATCCGTGATAAGATCAGAGCGACCCAATAAAAAGTGAATTTAGAGTTCATTGACCTAATTGGAAAAAAAAAAGGGGTATTCAAAGTACGGTGATCCACCTCAAGATATGTGTTCATAGTTCTGAAACATTGTCACATTCAAATTTTTAGATATATTTATACATGGCTGGCGGCCAAAAAAAAAAAAAAAAAAAAGATAGCAATGACGTTCGTTGAAATGTAGCTCAATG
Organism: Eucalyptus decipiens; assembly: GCA_014182575.1. Taxonomy (NCBI): domain Eukaryota; kingdom Viridiplantae; phylum Streptophyta; class Magnoliopsida; order Myrtales; family Myrtaceae; genus Eucalyptus; species Eucalyptus decipiens. The sequence continues at coordinate 58,235,541 of CM024614.1, read as the reverse complement.
TGTGGTTAAAACTAAGCCAACTACCAAGGGTATAGTACAGTACATGTTGAAACGTGATTGTAAATCTGGATGATGCCCATTTTGGTTTTAGTATTGTATATATTCGTATGCTTATGGTCCATTTTTGTAAAAGTGCTGAATTAGGTTTGTAAAATCTTTACCAAGGCCGGCCAAGATTATTCGGGGCCGAATTTTTTTCTGATAGCTAATTAGCTGGATCAACCTTTTTTTTTTTTTTTTTTTCTTTTCGTTTAGTATTGTATATATTCGTATTATGGCCATTTTTTACATTTCAAACTCCTAAAACTTTCACAATATGTAAATGTTGGCACGTAAAATCTTATCTAATGTACCCATAATTCTACAATTGGAACAATATTTTAGATTTTGATGGAAAAAACAACAATATTTTTCACTTTTGACTTAAGTGTAAACAAACATACCACAACAAAGATCTTACCAAAAAAAAAAAAAAAATACCACAACAAAGCTCATAGGAGGAGGGAAAGAAATGCAAGAGAGAAAACATGTGTTACTACCTTAAGTGTTCAGCACACCAGAAAGAGATGGGTGAAAGGTTGTGCCCTTTCGAGAAGCTAGCACCACCATTAGACTGCCACCTGCAAACACCACATCTTAGTTGTTTCATTCGCCATGTCTCAGCCACTGAAGACTATTCAGACCTGTATTCAAACTCAAGTTGACATCTTCTATGCACCGGGATGTTAGGAATATATTTCCTCATATTTTCTATATCGCTTTTGATTATACATATATGATTTGATTTCCTTAAATAGTCATATGATAAAACCTTTAAAAAGGTTCATGTACTAGATATCAATATATACATAAATCCAGATACCTGTCTTCTGCATCTTATTCTTAACTCTAGTTTAGAATTTCAGGTTTCTTCATCTCTCCTCCTTGCTCCTTTTGGGCGTTCTGAATCTGGAATATGCTGGTGCTTTTACATTCAATCTTGCTGTTCTTTTCAAGTTTTGATCACCGTCCCCATCATCAGACAATAGATCTCGACTTTTAATATACAAATTTTTTAACTTCCTGTATAGTATACTTCGAGAACGAATTGCAACCAAATATTGCGTCCCCATGACGGATTTCAACCAAGACATACTGAACTCTCAAGAGACGATCGAAATGCCCAAATATGCAATCCCCATCCCCCCCTTTCTCTCTCTCTCCCTCTCTCTCTCTCTTTCTCTCTCACTCTCTTTCTTCTCTCACACACATACACACACACACACACACACACACAAAACCCCGCCCTTGCATTACACACACCAAAGGTATGATCAAATTGCACATCCAAATTGCAAGTCCCAAGTTAGTTCAATATTTCTATGGGATGCATCATATGATGATGAAAAACTAGAGACTGGAGACTTATGAAAAATTAATATTTTGAGTACCTAAAGCTGGAGAATTCATGGAGCTTGCCAGTGGCTGAGAAGATGATGAGGGACACATCAGCGTCATTCAGAACGGAGAGCTTCTTGATCAGCCCTCCTCTTCTCTTCGAGAATGTCACCTGCCTCGCCATCAAGTTGTCTATCTTCTCTATCTTTATCTTTTCTCTCGCCATTTTCCTTGTATCTCTTCTCAGATTCTTACTATGTCAGGAAAGGGGGTGGGTGGGGGGCCGAGGGTAGAGATCGGACGAGACCTAAGTCAACAAACTAGTGGTATTTCACCTAGAAAGAGACATGATGAGCTTGGAATTTATATCGAAAGAGCAATACAGAGATCTTGAGTCATATGGTAAAAGTTCTGTGAGACTAAGTCCCCAGAAAACCCTAGTAAAACAGGAAAACAATTCAGATCCATGAGCACAACAAAAAAACACACCCACAAAAAGAAAAAAGAAGAAGGAAATGCCCAGAAAATGCAGAACAATTGAGGGGAGTGACGATCTGTGGGATAGCAACAAAAAGAAAGCCATCAGTGAGAGAGAGAGAGAGAGAGAGAGAGAGAGCGCGTGCGCGAGAACCATGTGTTGGGGGAAGATCCTCGAGAATTAAAAGGGGATCCTCCCTTTTATTCGCCAAAGACGTTATCTTTCCATGATTATCTTTTACGATTTGACATTTACATTTTGCCTAAATAGATGGGAAATATCCTCGAGAACGAGGAGACCAGAATCAACGAACCCTAGGACTCTGGTTTATTCATTTAAATATTGCTATGAGCTCGAGCTCTTTCAGCATCTACAAAGCATGAACTCGCTATTTATTTATTTATTTATTTATGAAAAAAGTGCCAAAAAAGTCATAAACATTTTGTCTCTATGCCGATTTAATTCTAAACCTTTTTTTTTGTGGCAATTTAGTCATAAATCTTTTTACATTGTGACAATTCAATCATTTCCGACCAAATTTGGCTGGATATTGCTGACTGGACGTCAGCCGGCTAACGTCGCCTCATCGACGCTGACGTGAACAACTTTCAATAATATTTTAATATTTTTTGTTTTATTTTTATTTTATTTTTTTTTTGTCTTTTTCTCTAGCTAATTGCCGGCCACCTTGCGGGCGAGGCTTGCCCTCGCCGGATCTGGCGAGGTCGAGCCTCGCCGGCCCCCGCCAGCCATGGGTGAGGCTTGCCCTCACCGAATCTAGCGAGGTTGAGCCTCGCTGGCCTTTGTCAACCATGGGCGAGGGGCGAGGCTTGCCTCGCTCGCGAGGTGGCGAGCCTCACTCGTGAGGTGGCAGGCGAGGTCAGCCTCGCCCTCACCGGCCATCGCCTTTGGCCGGTCGCTGGACCTCGGCGACCGACTGGAGGAAAAAGACAAAAAGAAAAAAAAATTAAAATATTACTAAAAGTTATCCACGTCAACGCCGATCAGGCCACGTCAGCAAAATCCGGTCAAAATTGCCCGGAAAGGATTGAATTGGCATAACGTAAAAATGTTTAGGACTGAATTGGCACCAAAAAAATGTTTAGGATTAAATCAGCACAAAAACAAAATGTTTAGGATTTTTTTTTTGGCACTTTTCCCATTTATTTATTGTTCCTTTAATTCTAGCGGTGGGCTCTGCTCCCCCAAGGGATGTGAACTACTGACCATTGATGTATGAGTATTGCATTTTGGAGAGATCGAGCAAATTCTTTTCTTCATTGACTATCAAATAAAATAAAACTGGACTTTACCAAATATATATATAAAATAAAACGGGTTTATCTTTTCTTAGTAAGCGGACTAAGAAAAGAACATTAGAGCATGAGTTTTATGTTTCGGAGACAAAATCTCTGAAGGAGCTGATTGGATTTTAGATTACGTGTTTATTTCCCAAATCACCGTATTTATGATAATGTCTTTCACCTGTTTTGCCCCATTTTCTTTCCCTACATTTTTTTTTAAAAAATTTTATTTTCATCATTTCTCTGACTACCCCGGAAGAGATTTATTGGCTCACTCATCTTTAGGTCATCGTATTTGTAAGTTCTCAAAAAACTGTTTTTTTTTTTGGAAGGGTAAGATATGTATAGACTTTACCGAAACATATACAGGGGGAGCCCCAGCACCAACAAGAGACAAACACTCAAAAGACAAATGAGTCAAAAAGAGTGTAAGGGTGCTGTGGATCCAACAAGTAAACCAAAAGGAGCAAATAAGAACAATGGATAAAAAACCAACAACAACAACAACGGGGCAAGTACAATCAATCAAAGATAGACGGATGGAGCCCCCAACTTCGTTGTAGTCTTCTATTTCTAGGAATGTCCGGAACATGCTGAAAGGTCAACGCCTTGTACTTAATAGCCTTATGAAGGTGCATCTTCAAAGCCGGGAGATAATTACAAAAAACTGTTTACGTCAAGATAATTACAAAAAAGTTCTAAACTTATAATATGGATGTTAATTTCATCTTAAACATTTCAATTTGGCATATTTAGTCCCAAACATTTTGATAATTTGCCAACATAGTCCTTCCAGCCAATATTGGTAGAAATTTGCTAACATGAATGGCGATCATTTTATGTGGAACAACTGACGCTAATTTAGATAATTTTCGCATTTTTTATTAGAAAATTTTGAATCTTTTATATAATTTTTGAATTATTTTCTTGCCTCTGTGAACCTTGCCCACAATGGCGAGAGTTGCCAAAATGATAGGAAAAGAAAAGAAAAAGAAAAGATTAGAAAATTTATAAAAAATTACATATTTTTAAAAATATTGCAAAAATTGTCCACATCAATGTCGGCAATGCCACGTAAGACAATGGTGTCCATGTCAGCCCTAAGAGTTAGGTGGAAAAAGGGGGAAAGCTCTCCATTCTTGATTTTGCCGGGCAAAATTGGTCGATATTGACAAATCGTTGAAAGATTTATGATTAAATTAATCAAATTGAAAAGTTTATAATTGAAATGATATATTTACAATAGGTTTAGGACTTTTTTGGTCGTTTTCCCCATAAACTTTGTCGCCATTGACACGTAAAAAAATGTATCTCATTTAATGATTGAAAAGATTTGAACAATTTAAATAATTTCTTGGGACACTTTTGCTTTTGTAAATATTGTATTATCCCATTAACTATCCTCCAAGTTGGTGAGTACTAATAATTCTAAATGAGCTTTTAGGGAAAAATAATTGATGGAGGAGCTCCTATGGATAATTTAATAGTAAAATGGAAAAAAAAAAAAAAAAAAACTAACGCATTGACTTATACAAAACTTACCTGAAGTGAAAGTTTCAAGAACATTGATTAATATTTGTCATGTGGCAACTCAGTTATACTACATATGTTCACTAACCCGTGCACGCAAAATCTATCTTATACAATGTGGTAAAGCGAAAGCTTCAAGAAATTTGACTAATATCTGTCATGTGGTAATCCAGTTGTAGCCCAAGCGTTCACCACCAATATGATGAGCAATAATTTTAAAATTGATGTGAAGACAAAAAGGACAAGAAATTTAGATTATTAGTTTTCTGCACTATGATAAATAAGTATTGATCAAACTATCATAATAAACATGATAAGCAACCAAACTTAAGCAAATCAATTTATGTTAATTTCTAAGAGGCAACGACACTAGTATTAGAATTCAGACAAGCAACCAAACTTAAATAAACTAACTTATCCTGATTTATAAAATGTGAATGCATTGTGAGCAAGATTTAGAAAAAAAAATTACTGCATTTAAAATTGAAGCAAATGAATGCATCAATAAATGATGAATCCCAAACTAAAAATAATTTTCTCAACATATGTAACAAATGTAACAAATTAAAAGTAGCTCAGGGTGCATTCATTTCACAGAAAATTCAATGATTTAAGAAAATGTTTCTTGGTAAAACATTTTTCCAAGAATACAGGTAGTGTTCCCCTATTTGGTGATATATCATTGAAAATATTTTCTATTGTTTGGATATTGCTAGAATTTTTTCAATCCCATAGCTATATTTCATGCACAAATAAGTTCTAATTTCTAATTTTAATTTTTTAAAATCAAATTTTTAATTATTTTATTTTCTCTTTTAATTTTTTGGAATTTTAATTATTATTAAATTTTATTTTTTTCTCTTTTCTTTCCTTTCCTTTTTCTCCTTTCCTCCACCACTACCGACCGACAACAGCCACAAGCAAGCCTGCCTCACCAAGATCAAGCAAGCTGCGAGCTCGCCTAGATCTAGCAAGCTGTGAGCTTGCTGACCTTGGCCGAGCTTGATGCGAGCTCTTGAGCTTAGCCCATAATCTTGGCCTGGTGATCTCATTGATAAGGGAAGATGGAAAAAGAAAGAAAAAGAAAAGATGAAAAAGAAAAGAAAAGAAGAAGAAAAGAGGAAAAAGAAAAGAAGAAGAAAAAGAAAAGAATAATAATAATAATAATAATAATAATAATAATAATAATAATAATAATAATTTTAAAATTTTTAAAATAATTGAAAATTCAATTTTTTTAAAAAAAAATTATTTTCATAAGAATAAACTTTTCATTAACCAAGGACCCTACGATTAGGAAAATATTTTGGAAAATGTTTTTTGGTTTGTTTCAAATGAGAAATCATTTTTCTAAATATAAGCTTTCCTATTTTCCTAATTGAATCAAACGTTGTAAAATGAAGAAAATGTTTTCCTAAAAACAATTTCCATGAAACAAACGCACCCTCAATTACAATTTATATATACTTCTCAAACCGTTACTTGTTATTTTTGTTAAAGGGTGAGAGGGTTATTATGGTCATTATATTGGGAGGGTTATTATGGTCATTAAGTATTATTTAATTGATAATAGAAATGTGAAGAGTAGCAAACCCTAATAAGTTTTTACGCTTTCCTCTTTTGTTCCATACACTCTCCTCTCTTCTTCTATATCACTTTCTACATGATATTAGAGTCAGAGTAAAAAAAAAAAACCATTTGTTGTGACTTTTGATTTGACATTGGTGAGCGTCATCCAACCCAATTTGGTGCCACCTAGCCTCGTTGAGTCTAGATCTAACTTGATCTAGATCTGACGCCGAGCGTCATTGGCTCAAATCCAATGTCTGATGGCGTTACATGGTCTCGTTCATCATCCGAGATCCAACATCAATCGAGCACGAGCAGATTTGAGCTGTGTGGTCCTCAAAAGTTTGTTTGCGTGTTGTTCTCCTTGTTTTGCAAAAAAAAAAAAAAAAATTGCAGCAATTTACTTGATGAGACTGCTGATCTTGTTTGCCTTGAAATTGATGTTAGATGAGGTGGTTTCTGTTTGGGCACAATCTATGATTTTGGTGTATGTTTAGATGAAATCGATGAATTTGATTGAAGTGTTGTGGAGATTTAGATCGGTTGAAACAAATCATAGTAGTTTGTTGAATTGAATTTTGGTTGGTGGGATTTGAATTTGATTATTGTGCTAAAAAAAATAAATCTTGTGTTATATTGGTACACATCGTATAATGGTGGAGAATAAAGGTATAGTAGTTGAGGTTGTGTCTACATCCTCTAATAGTTTGATAGAGAAGAAGTTAGAAGGTATCACTACTTTCCAACAATGGAGGAAAATCTTGTTGTTAGTGTTGACTGGGAGAGAACAATAGAATTATTTAACATGTAACAAATCTATCTCCGATACAAATCGGGCTACTGTGGATGCCAAAATTCTTGGTCAAATGTTAAACTCCATGGAATCCCAAGTTGTGGATTTGGTTATACATATTAATACAGTGAAGGAGTTGTAGAACTACTTAAATGTCCTTTATTCAGGATAAAATAATCTTTCAAGGATTTATGAAGTATCCTAGGAATTTTATAAGGCTGATAGAAAGGGTTGGCCACTTACCCAATATTTTGTTGATTTTAAACGGATGTATGAGGAGCTTAATTTTCTACCACCCATTACCTCTAATGTTAGGGAAATGCGGGAGCAATGAGAGCAATTGATTGTTATGGGTTTTTTGGGAGGACTAGGACCAAAGTATGATGCAATCCATTCCCTAATACTTGGAGGATATATAGTGACTTCACTCACTAAGACGTTTGCTTGTGCCCTAAGGGATTCATGTGAAGCACCTAAGGATATATTTTCTACAGGTGATAGCTCAGCCTTGGATGTAGGAGCAACAAGAGCAATTGGTTGTTATGGATTCTTTGGGAGGAATAGGACAAGAGTATGATGCAATCCGTATACTTGTAGGAGATAGAGTGACTTCACTCATTGAGATATTTACTCATGTCCTTAAGGTCTCAGTGAAATGCCTAAGGATGTATTTTCTACAGGTGATAGCTTAGTCTTGGTAGCTCGAGGAAATCACAATGGTGGTCGAGGTCATAATGGTGGCCAAAGTGGTGGCGATAGTCATGATTTTAGTAGAGGCTAACCACCCTCATCTAGTAACACTTCTAGTGACACACTGAGTTTGTTTGGGGACACATTCAAAGATTCCACTAATGTAGCCAATGCATTAGGGTTTAGTACATCTTCCCACCCTCCGAATGAGGAAAATTTGGAAAGAAGAAGTACAATCAATTCCAAATTTAGATAGGTCATTGATTTAGGTGCTACCGATTATATGATTGGAGTTTCAGGTATCTTTTTTGACTTTCATTCTTTATGTTACTAGTCTTCAAGTAAAGGGGATAGGAGTCATCCTCCCTATCTTTATCCTCCATGTATCTTCTAAGTTTTCCATTCAACCTTCGGGAAATTGTAACTTTCTATTTCAATTCCTATGTTTTTTAGGACTTGAAGATGAGGAAGACGATTGGTAAAAAGACATGTGTTGGGGGGATTTTGGGGGGGGCGCTATCCTTGTTTGATAATACTACCTTTTGCTTGTTCTGCGGCTTCCCCACATTAGATCCATTGTCACTTGGGCCACCCCTCCAAGATCCCCCAGTTTTATTCATCTAGTCTTAAACAGTTTGGAAAAGCACCTTCCTAAACAAGCCATTTGTGTTAGTTCATTCTAATGTATGGGGTTTGTGTCCTAGTCTTTCTAAGTTGGATTTCAAGTACTTTGTTACTTTTGTAGATGATTATTCAAGAGTTACTTGGTTATATTTCATGAAAAGTCGTTATGATTATTTTTTGTGCTTTGTGCATTTGTTAATGAAGTACGTACTCAATTTTCAGTTCCCGTTCGTATTCTTCGAAGTGATGATACTAAAGAATATTTTTCTTATCCTTCTTTTGAATTCATGGCTCAATGGGGTTCATCAATCTTTTTGTTCGGATACACCATAGCATAATGGTGTTGCCAAAAGGAAGAACCGTCACTTGTTAAAAGTAGCTTGATCATTGATATTTGAAATGAAGGTAGATAAATCCTTTTGGGCTAATGCTGTCATAACTGCATGTTATCTTATCAATTGCATGCCGTCCTCTATCTTAAGGATGTCACACCATACTCTCTTCTTTTTCCTTCAGAATCCTTTTTTCATTTACCACTTTGTATATTTGGTTGTGTCTGCTATTTTTGTGACCATCATCCAGGGCTTTCCAAATGAGATCCTTGGTCTCTTAAATGCATTTTTATGGGGTATTCTCATACATAGAAGGGCTACCATTGTTATTATCCTTCTTTGCACAAGTATTTTACCACTGCAGAAATTTCCTTCTTTAAGTCTATTGTTTATTTTGATGAACCAATGGAGCCTCCTACAGTGGATGATGATTCCTTTTCATATGTTCTTATGAAATCCACTTTGAATTCTCCATCAGTTCCTCTACTAGTCTAGCATGTATATAGTAGACATCCTCATCAACATGTGGAGCCGCTTGTAGATGTACCTCCGCCCATTTTGTCTTCTTTGTCCTCTAAGTTTGAGGTAAGCATGTCACATATTGACCTTGATATCCCTATTGCACATCGTAAATGAGTTCGCAGTTGTACCCAACACCCTATTGCATAGTTTGTCACATATTCTTGTTTGTCTACCTCTTTTCGGGCTAATTTGGACACCATTGATACACATCCTACTCTTAAAACTATTGCTGAAGCACTATCTAGTTTATGCTGGAGGACAGCTATGGATGAGGACCTATTGGCACTAGACCAAAACCAAACTTGGGATCTTGTTCATCTACCTGTAGGGAAGACTACTATTGGATGTAACTGGGTGTTTACTATCAAGGTTAATCTCAATGGTTCTCTTGCTCGCCTTGAGGCCAAACTGGTTGCAAAAGGTTATGCAAGGTTTATGGGGTTGATTATGCTGATACTTTCTCTCCAGTGGCTAAGATGGCCTCTGTTCATCTTTTACTTTCTTTGGTTGCTTCTGCTTGTTGGCCTCGTTTTCAACTTGATGTTAAAAATGCCTTTCTTCATGGTGATTTACATGAAGAGGTGTATATGAAGCAACCACTTGGGTTTGTTGCTTAAGAGGAGCTTGGTTATGACTGTCATTTGAAGAAATCTTTCTATGGATTAAAGCAATTTCCCGTAGCTGGGAGGCTTACTGAGGTGGTGCTTAGTTTGGAATGTTTAGATGTAGTGGAGATCGTTCTAGAGTTCGTCGGATATTTCTTGTAGTTTATGTGGATGATGTTGTTATAATTGGAGATCATTCTACAAGGATTGATGAATTGAAATTGTATTTGCAATAGAACTTTCAAACAAAAGATTTGGGGCGACTAAGATATTTTTTGGGTATTGAAGTGGCATAGGCAAAGGAAGGTATTTATATCTACAATGCAAGTATGTTTTGGATTTGCTAAAAAAGACAGGTATGCTAAGAGCTAAACCACTAGATACACCAATGGAAGCTGGCTTGAAATTGATGGTAGAGGATGGTACATCATTGGATGATCTGGAAATGTATAGAAGACTTGTTGAAAAATTAAATTATTTAACTGTCACTCGATCTGATATTTCTTTTCCTATGAGTGTTATGAGCCAGTTTATGTCTTCCCCCATACTTTTCATTGGGATGCTGTAGTAAGAATTTTGAGATATTTGAAGAAAGCTCCAGGTTGTGGTCTCTTCTATTGTGATCATGGTCACAGAAGAGTGGAAGCATTTTTAGATGCTGATTGGGCCAAAGTCTCCTACAAATAAGAGGTCTGCATCGCGTTACTATACTTTTGTGGGAGGAAACTCAGTATCTTGGAAGAGTAAGAAGCAAAGTGTTGTGGCTAGATCCAGTGTAGAATTATAATATAGAGCTATGGCTCAAGCTACTTATGAGTTATTCTAGATGCATCAACTATTAGTTGAACTCGGACTCAAAGATCTTTTGCCAATGGAGTTGTGGTGTGATAATCAGGCAGCAATCCATATTACTTCAAATCCATTATTCCATGAGCATACCAAGTATTTTGAAGATGATTATCACTTTGTTTGTGAGAAGCTTCAGGCTAGAGTTATTTCTACTAGTTATGTTAGTATTAGTAAACAACTAGCTGATATTTTCACCAAATCTTTAGGGAACAATAGGGTTGAGTATTTTTGTAACAAGCTGTGCATGATTAATATCTATGCTCCGGCTTGAGGGGGAGTGAGTGTTAAAGGGTGAGAGGGTTATTATGGTCATTGACATTGAGAGGGTTATTATGGTCATTATGTATTATTTGATTAATAATAAAAGTATGAGGAGCGACAAACCCTAATAAGTTTTTACGCTCTCCTCTTTTATTCTATACACTTTCCTCTTTTCTTCTATATCAATTTCTACGATTTTATTGTGGAATTATAATGACTAAAGTAATTATATAAATGCTTTTTTAGTAAATGTTATTTGTGTACCCTCTTGAATATTATAATTGGGATTATCATCATCTCAATTTAGGAGGTAGACCCCTCTGATATATTGCCATATTGCCATTAGAAGACCAAACAAATTGTATGCATCTACATTAATATGACAAAAAGTGGAACGGTCCCAATAGAAAAAAGACAATTGGGTTACTAGTGAAATAAATGTAACTTAATGGTGACTTTGATGTGGGAAGAGCTACTTCTTTCTTGCTCTTAGTTTCATCGTTTAGTGTTAACGAGCGGAGTGCATAAGCCCTTTCAAAGATAGGGTTTTTCCTGGAGTACCTTGTATTAGGGGTAATCGGTTCCAGAGTAGGCATGTTCTTATCCTGAAATTGGAAATCGCAACCATCCACTCGTTCCTAGACCCACCAGATGGATCCATGGACTAGTCATGTCTTGAGTTGTTTGTACATGCAAGTTCACAAGCTTTACTACCTATGAGTTTACCACAAAGTTTGACAATCGTAACATGACAATCACTACAAGAGTTTGCCACAAATGTCGCATATCTACTTAATTCTTCATATAGACCAGTCTAATCGGAGAGGAACTGAGGACTTACAAAGAGGGAGGGAGAAGTGTTGTTAGTGGTCGAGGCTGCAAGAGAAGCGACGAGTGTCATGAGCGACAAGCGAGGCTACGAGAGAGAGGCATGAGACTTAAGTGGAGAAACTAAAAAAGGGGCAAATGTTTTTTATGTGAGAGGAGCAATTCTCATCCTGAGCGGCGAGCAAGGCTACGAGCCTCGAGAGCGAGTTGCAAGAGAGAGTGTGACTACTTGAGTGCGTTGGAGGAGAATGAAGTGAGTTAGGGCTTAGGGAAAGCTTGAAAAAACTCTATAGTTAGGGTTTTGAAACACAAATCTAATATATATATAATCCGATTTGGGTGGGTCCACACTTGGAACCAGAAACTCAATCGATATTTACATAGGGAACCTTCCAGAATTGGCCGGTTCAAATAATTTCCAAGCTGGTTTGATGTTTTTTCCTCACCACTGCCTTAAATCTTCTAATTAGTGGATCCATCCAAAAATAAAAAGTGGAAAGGGGTAAAGCTTGAAAATGTTCAATTTAAAAACTTCTATTGACAAAGAAATTAATACCTTCAATCCTTTCTTTGAAGCTCTTTGAGGTGATAAGGCAACCCATTAGAGGTACCCATTTAGAGAGAGAAATTCATTTTCAACATGCTATGGTAATTAGTATGGCCATGTAATATCATATCGTGAGGCCACTATCTTCGATGCGAATAAATTAAGAGAACAATCAAAATTATCACTCATTGCATAAAAAAATCTTGATTAATGAAAGATATAAATTCATTAAAAAATTAAGACTAAGCACGTCGAATGAAATGATTGTTATTATTTATTTGCTCCAATAACTATTCTTTGACTTAAAATTAAACTGAATAACAAAGTAAAACATCCGTCGAATAAAACAAAACAAAGTAAAGGAACGATGCAATGTATATATCTATATATGGACAAAACATCGTATCAGAAAGCTGCCTCGCCAAATTTTAATTTGTAGATGCCGGAACATCATCACGGGCTTTCCGGATGCAGCTACTGCAACTTCACACATGGCAGCACGAGCTTGAACATCTGCCATCCTGTCCCGGTGCCGATCTCTTCCTTCTCATCGGTGAATGTGTGTAGGATACGCATCAATAAATGAAGCAGGTCGGGACGTGATCTATGGCAACACAGAATCCACGAAACGACAAAAACGGTCCTTTCGAATCCATGAAAACGACAAAAAGGGCCCAACTAGTTCACATTATTCTCTCCGCCCTTTCGGGCCCGCGAGAGGTTTTGCTCGAGATTCTATCTGCCTATTCACCCTCCATCCTTCGACGTAAGATTGGAAGGTCTACATTCCGAGAAGTCTTTTCTGTGATGGTCCAAAAAGGAGCTTCGATCTTCTTGGTTGTCGAGGTTTCATTGGACTCGTGCCTTCGCTTCTCGCTCCATCCCTTTTATGTGTCCTTCATTTCGTGAATAGATTCTAATGCGACAAGTGGAATTTGCTGCTTTGATTCATTTAGTTTTCGAATGCCCCTTTTGCTTTAATGACTCACGGATTGGACTCGAGAGTACAAGAAGCCATGAGTCTACCCAAAGGCCTATTTATTGAGAAATCTAAACGTTTATTTTACTAGTGTGAAATGCAATGCTTTTGAAAGTAGCATCTTATGGTGTGATGGACGAGATCATTCAATCATATCTAATTTATTTAAATTCCAAACACAAAAGAAATAAAGCAATAATCATGTACAAATAGAGTACACGTCAGTTCTTATATTTTTGCTTTCGAAAACCACAACCCTCTCAAACAAGCATGTTAGTGATATGACGGGTTTATAGATAATGCTGAGTTGGGACCTAACAATCTTCAATTGGCTTGATTCTCCCAAATCCTTACTTTGCACGCATTGGGATTAAAATGAAAATTCGATTAATCCTACAAAAATTCAATATGAAGAGTCACTAATAGTCTATTGGAATGGACTAGAACTAAGTGAAGTACGGGAATGTACATCACTTTCTATGGAACCAAAAAGTTTAGGAGTAGAAATTTTATTACACTAATTATCTAATTAGTAACCTTTTAGTAGCTAAACTTGATTTTTTATTAGCTAATGTGTTCGGGAAAATTGTCCAAAAAGTCTTAAACCTATTGCAGTTTTGCCAATTCAGTCCTAAACTTTTTAACTTTGCCAATTGAGTCTTAAACATTTTCATTTCTTGCCGATTCAGTTCATCCGGCCAATTTTGGCCGAAAAAATGCCACGTGGACGCCGGCGGAATAATTTTTAATAATATTTTAATAATTTTTAAGTTTTTTTGAATTTTTTTGAATTTTTTTGAATTTTAATTCTTTTTGGCCTTTCCAATGGCCGGGACTCGGCCCATAGCCGGCCAATCGGCCTCGCGAGTGTCGGCCTTGCCCCCCGACGAGGGTGCCCGGCCCGGCGAGGGGGCGGGCGAGGGCCTTGTGGTGGCCACGGGCCAGCCCTCGACCGGGCGAGTGGCGGCCTCAGGCCGAGCCCGGCCGAGCCCAAAGGCGAGGGCCAGCCTCGCCAGATTTGGCGAGGGGAGCCCTTGCCTAGCCGAGCGTCGGCCTCACCCAGATTAGATCTAACGAGGCCGGCCCTCGCCCTTGGCCGGCCAGGCGTCGCCCGTGGCTTGATGGCCAGCCCGTCGCCCGCCCGGCCGGGCGAGCCCGACGCTTGCCGGGTGTGGGCGACCCCGGTGAGGGCTCCCCTCGCCGAGGTCGCCGTCACCAGGGGGCCGAGCCGAGCCGAGCCTCGTGGTGGGCGAGGCTATCCGGCCAGGCTATGGCGGTGGCCACCATTGGAAAAAGCCAAAAATAATAAAAAAAATAATTTAAAAATAAAATAAAATAATAAAATAATTCAAAAATATTTTTAAAATATTAAAATATTATTAAAAATTGTCACGTTAGTGCCAACAATCCTATGTGGCACCGCCGATGTCCACGTCAACATTTTCCGGCCAAAATTGGCCGGATGGACTAAATCGGCAAGAAGTGAAAATGTTTAGGACTTAATTGGTAAAGTTAAAAGGTTTATGACTGAATTGGCAAAATTGTAATAGGTCTAGGACTTTTTGGACAATTTTCCCTAATGTGTTCATATGAACTTTTTACCAAAATTATGAATTCTAAGATTCTTATCCGCTAAGGGTCCATGCATTGCGTTTTATGTTTATTATGATCATAAAATGTAAAATAGTCACTCAACTAAAACAAGCAAATCACAATTCAAAAAGAAAAATAATATAATATAATGGCAATCAATTCATCAAATATGGTAATGAGAGAATGAGTAAAGAATAAAATGATGTAAAGTAATCCAATACAAGTTGAGCAAAGAATATAATATGACCTCATTATTAAGCCTAGGACAGCAACCCCATGAGCTTAGTTCAAATCAAATTTAATTACTTGTTTAAAATATCAGCCTACCAAAACTAAACAATAACGACACGCGGACCTATGGAGTGCCATAAGTTGGCACAAAGGGACACTTAAGTGCCAAAAGTTACGAAAGTGACACTTAAGTGCCAAAATCGGAGCAAAATGGATCACTTGAGTGCCATCGGCGAAAAAATCTAGCTAAATTGCATATATGGCATTTTCCGGCGACTTCTTTTACTGAGATAGCAAACTTTTAAAATAAAAAAGCCCACGTGGACAACAAAGTGACGTTGTCCATTCACACTGAGTGAGCTGACCTAAATGGCATCGTTTTTCCTTGGTGTTAAACGACGTCGTTTAGGTCATTTTGGCTTAACAACACCTAGCCGTCGCCGTTCCTCCCGTCACATTCACAGTAGATCTCAGGCCCTTCTCTCCGTCGCCATTCACGCCCAGAGGTGGTCATCGGTCGTCGTTGTTGGTTGTTGTCGCCGCTCACCATCATTGGTCGTCGTCACTACTCACCATCGTCGCTCCTCTATGTTCAGCCCCTTCTCCCTCTCCCCGTGATGAAATTAGGGCTCAATTATTTTATTAGGCTCGTTCGATTATTTTATTAGGACTCCAATAGAAATTTTGATGAAATGCACACGCTCTGTTTGGCTACTCCCTTGTGTGGAGATGCTCGCCTCAGTCGATGATTTCTACAGT
Source organism: Eucalyptus decipiens (assembly GCA_014182575.1). Taxonomy (NCBI): domain Eukaryota; kingdom Viridiplantae; phylum Streptophyta; class Magnoliopsida; order Myrtales; family Myrtaceae; genus Eucalyptus; species Eucalyptus decipiens. The sequence continues at coordinate 58,219,670 of CM024614.1, read as the reverse complement.
CGATACACGAGTGAAACGAAATATTGACTAATGTGAAACTAGGAACTAGTGTGTTTGAGTGAAACGAAATATTGAATCAGGTGGGATATGATAGATAGATTAAGGTGGAAGGTGTGAAATAATGGCCCTCAAGTGCTCTGCAAAGAGCACGCAACTTTGCTATCAATCTGCTTTTGTTCCCTTGATTATGATTTTTTGGTTCTTTTAGTCTTCTTTGTTGATTGTTGTTTCTAATCAAATCGTCAACATATATGCAGGGAATATTGAGGAGTGCAAAATTTGTTTTGATACTTTATATAAGTTTGTTTACTTGCAAGGGACAAATTTGAAACCATATGTAAGTACTTCCTTTTAAAGTTTATAAACTATTAGCTCTTTTGACATGTAGTATCAGTCCACTGTGCAATTAATAAATTTAGGGTTTGGATTTTTCTCTGAATTTCTCTTGGTTTGTGTAATGACCTATTGACACAATATATTAATGGCCAGACATCATAGAGTAGAGTATGATTTCTCCTGGCTAAATGAGAAACATAACTTTCATCCTATATTTTTACATCGAGCTTGCCTTAATTTTCTATATGTGATTTCATAGGAAAAATAGATTTGATTAAGTTGATGTACATTCTCACATCGTAGGTTTAGTTCAGCAAAAGATAGTAGACAAAATTGTTTGTTTTCTAGCTTGTTGTGGGGAGTTCAGCAAAAGATAGTAGACAAAATTGTTTGGTTAATATTTTAATGAATTAAAGGTAAATAATTAAAGTGGCGATCTCTTTTTTGGCTGTCATGTAGGGGCATATTGTCAGTGTGGGGACCTTTGTTTAATAAAGTCCATGAGAGTGGGGGCACTCCCACGTGCAATTGTCTATTGTTCTTTGTGGATGTGGTCCTAAAAACTAATTAGTCTTTTTCTTGTTCTTGGTGTAGAAATGGCTTATCACAAGGATTATGTCGTTGTCATAGTTTGCTACGATGGGGAATTTGTAATTGGGGAGGATGAGTGGGAGTATGAGGGTGGAAATGAGGGGACCATCTTTGTCGAGATAAAGAATGCATCTTATATAGGATTTCTTAGGGATATAATAACTTATTTGCCTTGTAAAGTTCATAAGTTGTTGTATTGTATTATTGGGAAAGGCTTCAAAGATGGTTTGAGGAGCTTAAAAGATAATAATGGTTTAGGAATATTCTATACCATTATCTTCATGGTGAAGAAGTAAAAATATATGTTGAGTATAATGAAAGTGAGGACGAAGATGATGATGGAGAGAGCGCCCAAGTAGAACAAGAATGAGATAGTATTCAAGGTAGTACTAAAGTTAGGGTCGAAGGAGGGTGGGATAGACATGATGGAGAGGAGAGGAGAGGAGCGCAAATGCAGTTCACCAAAGTAATGAAAACATAGGTGATGTCACAATCATTGGATTAGATAGGGAAGTAGCTAAATCAAGTGATGATGATGATGATGAAGGGTTGCCTGTTGCAAATTTCATACGTGATAACGACGGCGAGAAGCTTGTACAGTCAAGAAGAAAGAAAAGGGATTTTTTAACAGATAAGTTTGTAGCTTTGCAAGTAGCTGATGAAGTTCCAAACAGGGTCGAAGGCGCTGTAGATGCTGGTGCTGCTAGCGAGAAGACTGATTATGAAGAAAGTCTCGAGAATACTACTTCTTAGGATGAGCTTGAAGAAGATGAAGGAGCTGTGCATAGAAAGAGAAGGAAAAGTAAGTTTCCTTTTCATGATCCATCCGTTGCCTCTCCTATTTTGTCGGTAGTTATGAATTTTAAGATGTGAAACAATTTAGGGAATCTATACTAAAGAACTCCATTGCTGCATAGAGGAATATTGACTTCATTAGAAACATTAAGACCTTTGTAAGAGCTAGGTGTTCACAACAAAATTGTCCATGGAAGATTTATGGCGTATCTGTTAGGAGAAGCAGATCCTTTCAGATTATAGCTGTTGACACCTAAATTTTTGCATAATTTTTAGGGTTAATTTTTATCAAAAAAAAATCACATGGCATGCTGTTGACACCCAAAATTTTCGACATTTTAATAATCCATTTTGCAAAAATAAAAAAAAATAAAGGGCCAAAAAAAATGATGAAAATAAAAAGAAAAATAGAGAGAAAGAAAAAGAAGAAGTAAAGGAATCAATAAAAAAAAAAAGAAAATAAAACAAAAGAAAACAAAGAAAACAAATGAAATGAAAAAAAAAAGAAATAAGGAAAACGAAAAAAAAGAGAGAAAAGGAGAGAAAAATGAAAAATAAAAAAAAATATATAAGGGAGGCCATTGACGATCGCAAAATAGGGGGTTTTTGGTTTTTTAGAAGGCTCTCTCTCTCTTCGGGGATCTCTCGCTCTCTCTCCTCATTGGACGCTCGGGGACGGTTTTTTCCTATTTCACGGAGGCGGTTGTCGAAGGAGTTTTTCCGGTAGCTTCTCGCTTACCCGCGGCCTGACCGGCGGCTTCATCTCCGTCACCGTCGCCCCGCTCTCCATCGTTGCCGTTGGGTGATCGCCATAGATATAGCACGCAATCAAGGAGGCCTCTCTCTCTCCTCGAAGGAAACTCTCTCCGGGGGGGGACTCTCTCGATCGAGTGTTCTCTCTCTCTACGGTTCGATCGGCTAGGGTTTTTCCTCCATTGGCAAGGGATCGAAGATTGGAGGCCAGATCTTTGAGATTGACTGGAGTTTCTTCTCTTGGACTCTCTCTCTCTGATTCTCTCTGGTTTGCCCAATCGCATCGTCATCGGCGAAGACGGTGGCAGTGGCATCGACGACAACGACGCTTAACCGATCTTCTCTTTGGATCGGGCTCACCGGATCGGTGAGCTCTCTTTCTCTCTCTTTTGATCCGTTAGGGTTTGGTCTCCGATTTCTCGTTCGCTGTTTCTGACTCGAACGATTTTCTTTCGGCTCTCTCTCGAACACCGGATTTGATCCACTGGAACGGCCGGTCGAAGACCTCGGAGTTCAAGGTTCAGATTCAACCGAGGCTATTTCCCAGCACCACCAGCTTCAAAGTCACAGTAAGCGCTATGATCGTCTTTAGCTTGCATGTTATGTTTTTGCTGAGGATAGAGATCGAGTGCTCGATTACTCCTGCATGAAATTCAACGATGTTCGAGCCTCTGTGATAAGTTTGGACATGGCTTCTCTCTTATTTCCGCATCTAGATCCTTTGGCCGAAGTGTCTAGCATCTGTTCGATAAAATTCCTGAATGTATGTTTTGATTCAGATTTTGACATAGAGCTTTCCACCGATTAATCATTTCATTTTATATGTCGTATAAATTTACTTTTGTTTTGTTTCTTTTCGTTTCAAATTTAATAGCTATGCATTTGGGGATTTGTCTTTGGAATTCTCGGATTACATGCATACCAATGTGTGCGCAAGATGAATCTGATGCTGATTACTCCGAAACTTGACCGAGAGCCCCTTAAATGAAAATGAATTGATTCATGCACCTTTACTTCTTTTACTCCACTATATTTCGTTTTGTTTACCATGCCCAATTGCAAACGCATTTTAAAAAATGTTGCTGGTCAGTTTGCTGCATGCGTTTTATCATCCTGTATCTATTTAACATACTGTGACATGAATGACCCCACCACATCTTGTGGAGTTTAAGAAATGTTCCACCGAGTAGACTATAATAGCTGCGAGTTTCATGTTTCGATATGGTTACTCTCTTTTGATACTTGATTGAAGACTTGCCTAAGGGCTTTGTTTTGAAATGCAGTTGCTTGTTGGTTTTGCGATCTATGTCCCATAGAACACTTCAAATATATTAGTTAAGCTTTGCTGTAATTGTTTTCTTGACACTGAATGAAGTAAATAGTGCCAGCACGAGACTATTACTTGTTCATAGGTAGAAATAGCAAAGTTATCGGTGACATGCATTTTTGTGAATGTTTGTTCAGAAAGGATGCATGGCCTATATCATTTGAGCTTCGATTTGATATCTTGCATGCCTTGAACAAACATCATTCGATCATCGAAAAAATACCGACAAAAGTCTATTGATTCTGCAGTAGTTTTTAGGTTGATTTGCTGTTTTGACTTACTGCAACTTTCTGTTTTGGCTGAAACTAGGCGCTAGACGAGTTTTTTTGACCTCGAGCCCTTTTAGACATAGCAAATAGACTTCTCAAGCTTTGATTTGATATGTTTCATGCCCTGAACGGACGTCATTTGGTCACTGAAAAAAGACCTACAAAGTCTGTCAATTCTGCAGTAGTTTTAAGGTTGATTTACTGTGCTGCGATTTTCTGTTTTAACTGTTATGAGCTGTTTGTTGTGGTTTTCTGTGTTCATAATCTTCATGAAGGTTGAAGATGGTTTGATTATCTTTCCATCGACTCATAGAACGCTCTGATCCGATGTCGTTTACTACCTGAAAATAGCTCGGCATTTAGTACCAGTTTTCTGGAAAATTTTGGTGTTCTGACTTGCTCTCTGTTTCGGATGACCTTCCGTGTAAACCGCTTGATACGAGCTGGAAGATGATGTTATTAGGACTTAATGTCTTCTAAATATTCGTAATAGGCTTCTCAAACTTTCCATTGACATATTATATGTGCGATTTGGCCATCATTTGCTTTGCCCTTTTCTTTTTTTTCAAATCGAGCTTTGAAATCTGGAATTTGTCTTGAACTGTAATGCTGTCTTTTCTGTGGATAGTTGTTGTTAGTCTTAAGATGAGATAGTAGATTTGTCCAAATTGCTTTCAATGGTGCATGTTTTGGAATAAGTGATCTTTAGTTGGTTCATTCATTGTTTTGGGTTGATTGAGGACCAAGGTCATATGGCTTGAATGTTTGTCATGTTATATGTTTTGTGTGTGATTGTTAGATAGATGATTTAGGTGTAATACATAATGATGCTTAATCTTGGGATTTCACTTAGAATTTGGTATAAGGACTTCATGACTTTAATCACCATTTTTTTTTAACACTAATAATGTCCTGTTCTTTGATGTTTTGATATGTTTGTTTATTTTCTTCCACTGCATATACCTAGTTATAGGTTTATTAGATTAGGTTTAGATTAGAATCCCGAAGATGGAGAAGGCGTGAAGATGGTGAAGGTCGATGTCCACTCGGACTGTTATCATGTAATGCTCATTTTTCCCGACATATGTCTCGGGTTCCATGTTATATAAAACCCGACGAGTTGCGGGTCTTCTTTCTTTCCCAACTGTTTTTTTCTTTTATATTCTTTAAAGACTGCCTGATAGATTTACTGTTTTTCCTTGGTTGCTTACTTAATGTTTTGCAATTTCAATTTCATTAGTTGTTTTCCTTTCTATTTTTTCAGAAATAGAATAGCATGAAAATGATCAGCCACGCATGATCACTTAGCCTAGGAATTGATGATCCTGAAAATGTAAAAAATAAACGTATGGACATATTAGGAAAAACACAACATACTGTTTAGGTACCGAAAGGGCGCTAATAACAATATTAGCGTAATCCAAGTCCCCGAACCTAGATATCTGGTTACGTAGAAATCGAGGGAACACTCCTGACTCTCGATTGGGTTTCTAGTCGACTCCCAAAAATGAGGCTAGTGGCGACTCTCGTCTATTTTTAGGTTGTCATAAATAAGTAGATCATATAAATAAATCCACTGTCACGCGGGGTATGAGTTCTGATGAAACTCACTATGGTTTAGCATACTTGATGTGGGAGTAACCCAAAGGATGAAGTGATGCCATCTTAATGGGTGAAGCGTACTATCGAGAGGGCTACCATGGTAAAAGTACCCTAAATTCGATATCCACATTCGACTCCATTTTTTAGGTGTGTCGCTTATGTGGGTATGGATCGCGACATTCCGCTGTCACGCGGGGTACGAGCTTGGGAGAGCTCGCGATCTCGTGGAGGGAACTCATGAGAGGCTTGATCCAAAAGGCGAGGTGATGACGTCTTTTGGAATGCAAGTCGTGAGGGAACTTTCGTCATCAAGTACCCCTAAATCCAACCTTTCCCCCTTTTCTCTCCTCGTGATAATAAGTGATTCGAGAGCGGCGAGATCGGGTCGCGACACATATAATTTAGGAACATTTTTGTTTATTGGACTGACGGCGAGTGCAAAATTTTTCACATATTACGTTGGGATTTTCATATATTTAGGCAATATACATCGAGGGATGTATTTTTGACCAGAAAGGAAATTCTCGAATGAAATATTGAAAAAAAAAAAAACAACATAAAAAATATTGCGCGTGGTGGGATGATATATTCAATGCTATTTTGCACGAGCAAAGTTGGCAATGAAATATACCATGGAGATACAATCTTTTGGTGTATAAAAAGGAGTTGCATACGGTGGGAGCAGAGGGGTTCTTTTCCGTCGAAAAAAGACACAAAAAGCAAACAGTGAAAAAGTGAGGTAAGAGAGAGAAAAACCGAAAAAAAAAAGGAAAAAGAAAACCCCCCGCAACTATTCATCTTCCTCGTGGGGGGTGCCCGTGCCGTCCCCGCTTGCTCGCGCCGACCGCCGAGCCACCAGTGACCCAGAATCGCGTCGTCGCCGAGCCAACCTTCCCTGTACCGCCGCGTTGCTGTCCCGAAGAGCCGCCACGCTGCCCCGACGCCCGCAACTCGCGCCGTTCGCCACCTACGATCCGAACAGCGGCCCGACCTAGATCCGGCGCCGTCCCCTGTCTCCTCGTCCCCGCCCGTGACGCCGTCCGCCGATTTTGCCGCGCCACCCCGTCGCCGCTTCCGCCTCGCCTCTGCCGGTGCCCAGGGTCCCCTGCTCGTGACGCCCACTCCTAGAGCCGACGTCGTCCCGTGCTAATCCCGAAGCCCCTGGTGCCGTGATGCCGCCGCGCTGATCCTCGAAGCCCCTTTTGCTGTGCCGCCGTCGTATCGCTCCTGGTGCCCTCGCTGGAACCCTAGCCGATGACCTCCCCTTCGCCGGACCGGCCACCAGATTTATTTTTCTTTTTCTTTTCAAAAAAAAAATGAAAGAAAAATAGAAAAACAAAAGAAAATTTAGGTATTTTCTTTATCTTACTTTTGTTTGCTATTTTATTTTATCTTTTTAGTGTAATTATTCCTTTAATGTGAAATTGAAATTCCATGATATGAAATTGCCTTGAAATTAGTGATTGTCGGGTCCGATTTTCGCGTCCGAAATCCGACTCACAATTACTTAAAAATCCGCTAATCCGATCTCCCGCCCGAGATTCGATTTATAATTTATGTGAAATTGGTCAACCCGATCTCATGGGTATCAATATTGCTTGATTTGCTGTGGTGTTACTTAAATTAGCTTTCTTTAAAAAAAATTATAAAAAAAATGTAGTTTTAGGGTTTGCATGTTCATAATAGGTATTTTATTTCGAATTTTCAAAAATAAAAAAAATCAAATCAATTAATTTAGGTTGCTAGTTTTCTTTAAAATTTGGATTGCATGTTTAATTATTTGGCAATTATTAATTTCAAAATTTAAAAAAGGGGAAAAAGGGAAAACACAAAAAAGAGTCATTATGCATATGTCATGGCATCTTTTGCACGTCTTAGCATATTAGGGTAAAATTGCATTTAGTTTAATTTTAGATTATTTTTTTCTCAATTTACCATAGGTTTAGGTATTTTATTAAATAGATTGCATTTTAGGGTTATCTTGGTTAAGATAATATTTTAGTTTAAATTAGGATTTGGCTCAACCTAATTCCTAATATAAATTAAATAGGTTCTTAATCTAATTAGGTAATTTTCACATTTCACCTAATTTTGAATTTGTTGAAAAATACAAAAAATGTCGTAGGTTAAATTAGTTTTATTATTTCAGATAAAATGCATTCTTTTAGGAAAAAGAAAAATTGTCATATGCACGTCATTAGGGTTCGATTCATTGAGATGCATGTCATTTAGTATTTTTGCTAGGCCCATTTAATTAAAAATTACATATCATTAGAATTAGGTCATTCAATTAACATCGCATTGCATATTGCATGATTTTCATTAATTAAGTGAAAACAAAACAAAAATTGCGTGTTAATTAGAAATCATATCTAGGGTTGTGGATTTTAATTAAATATTGCAGATGCTTTCGTTGCTTTAAGGTAAGTTTTTGCAATTTATTTATTGTTCATTTGGGTGTTAAATTGATGGATTGTGCAACCGTATGACCACCTCACATGTTAGGGAAATAAATTTAAAATCAATTCAAGCTGCCTGCAAAACCATTTTTTTAAATAAAAGAAATGGTATCGAAAGGGCGTTAGAGAAATCTAGCGTAATCAAATCTTCATACCCAAATCTACGGTTCGTAGGAGTAAAGTAATTCTCCCATTACTTTACTTGGGTTTCTAATCGACTCACCAAAAATAGATTAGTGGCGACTCCTAATTGAAAATCAATTGCATGTTAAGAACTTGAACCGAAAGTCGTGAATTGGTATGGGCTTGGGAGAGCCCGAGTTAAGTCTTGGCTTGATAATCCATTAGCCAAACCTTGGGTGGTTCACACTCGAAAAAATTGGTCGCAACAGCTTGGTGACTCTGCTGGGGACTTGAGTTAAAACTCTTAGTGGACTTAGGCCAATTTTTCTTTTCTTTGATAAATGTTTTTGTTTGATAAATGTTTTTGCAGGATGGGAGGTATAAGGGGAAGTGTTTGCTGACATTTGTTTTGCAGGGAGGTGTAGGAATGTATGGTTTATTTTCATGAACGAAGTGTTGCTTGATATAAACTGTCATGAATGCCTTGCATCTAGCACTACACTATTGCACACACAACTTGCCGCCAGACTTGGGCCGCATAGGATTATTTAGGATGGTGTTGAGGTGGATACCACTCCGACCACATGCCCGCGGTACGAGTCGCCCATCTCAATCCCGAAGTTTCTTTCATGGTGTCAAAAGTACCCACCTCGGTCCGCATGCCCGCGATCTGAGTTGGCTCTTTGACCAAGCCGAAGTCATGAGAACCCGACATAGTCCACAAGCCCGTGGCTAGTCAGATCATCCTTGTTGCTTCACCTTGATAAGCCTTATAGATTAGAAATTGAGGCACTTACCATGCGCATGTCTATGTGATTGCCCATCATTGGTAAAGTAAGTTCTCTAAATTTTTTGCCTTTGCAATTTACTTATTTTATTGCATTATTTGTCGGTCCATGGCATTAGGATTGACCTGAGTCTTGATCAATATACAATGGGGACACCGGACATTCGAATTATTCTCCCTCCAAAGGAAGAGCTTAGCGCTTAGTGGGAAAAGTTAGATCAAGATAGCCGTCATTTCGTAGGGTCACATATTGGTCGACTGCTTCCATTGCTGCATATCAACATTCATGGCGGCCTCGTCCAAGCACTCACCCACTGTTGGTGCCCCGAGACCTCTACCTTTATCTTCGGCGGTAAGCACGAGCTCACTCCCACCTTGGAAGAGTATAGCATTGCCATAGGAAAGTCCTTGAAAGCTGAATTGATTAGTCTGCCTATTGGAATAGATCCTATTATGGCCTTATCTGATTTTCTGAGAATTAAGGAAGACGATATAAGAAAGGTTTTAAAGGCTAACCGTAATGCATGTCCTTTATCTTTTCTGAAACAATGTTTTGAGAAAGGCACTTCATCTCAAATGCGAAGGGTTTTCCTTTTAGCTTTTTTTGGGTTTATAGTTTTTCCTTACTACAAGAATGCTATTAACCCTTTGATTGCTCAATTAGTTAAACAAGTGTTGGAAGGAAAGAATTTTGTAAACACTGTTCTAACTAAAACTTTCCTTTCCCTCACTCGGTTTAAAGGAGGCGGTGATAAGACTTTCCATTCCTCTCTTGAACTTTTGCAAATTTGGTTTCTTTCACATATAAAAGGGTTTGGTGGTCTAATGACTATACATGAGGTTAGTAATTCCAATCACCCTATTATGAGATTTTAGAACAACCAAAAACATGCACCGGATTATCATTATTCTAGGTGGCTAGCTTTCATGAAAAAACCAACTTCCAAGGGTTTCCTATGGCATGCTAAATGGTTCCAAGTTCGGGTAGCAAGACTCGTGTGGAGGAGTTGGCCCAATCCCTCTATTGGGATTCACGGAGCATTGGAGTACTATCCGACTAGGGTGACTCGTCGTATCAAGTCGTGCAAGAGCTTCCCAGGCGTTACAGGTAGAGCCACTCCAAGTCAGTTTTGTCGATGAAAGCCGAGGCCATGAAGATTCCATTCTCACTATCAAATCGATGTGGGACATGTGCCATCCACGAAAGCTCAAATGGCCCAAGGAGGAGTTGAAAGGCAAGGAAAGGAAGTACTATGCCTCGATTAAGTATATCCAACAACACAAGATTCCTGAGGAGCTACTTCCGAAGATACTGGAGGCGCCGTTGAAGATCACTAATCGAGCTGAGAATAAACGCCTCAAAAGAGTTGCTGAAAAAACTCAAGAGGAGAATAAACGATTACGCGGAATGGTGTCCCGAATGTATATTGATCAAGCCAAATGAAGGGCTTGAATCTTGCTATTTTCATTTTTAGATTAATGTTTGGGGAGTTGGGGTCATTTACGTTCCTAGTTCGTTTGTTTAGGACATATCAAATTTGTAGGCTTGTCAAAAGCTCCATTGATGAATAAAATTTCTAGAGTATTGCCATGGATTGGCGTATTTTCATATGAGATACTTATTTGTGTTCATTTCTTGAAATTTAGGTGATAACGGATCCTCCACGCTCTCCCATTATCACGAGATTAAGAGCTAGAATGGCCGAACAAACTGAAGTGCGTGATTGTGTCTCCGCTATGGAGGGCCAACTCCAACAATTAGCTGCCTCTATGGAGCTTATAACAGCTCAACTTCAATCTCTCCAAGTGAATCCGGCTCCTGCACCCACTCTTCCTGAGATAGTCGTCCCGAAGCTGGCAAACAAGGCCTAAATGGGCGAGGATGACATGCCCAGGCTGGAAGATGATCCATTCTCGATCAATGTGGAAAATGCTAAGCTTGTCAACATCCCTAAGACGGAGCAGGATGAACGTTTTGTAAAATTGGAAGAAAAGTTGAAACAATTACAGGAGTCACAGAGTTCACTCCCGTTCGACTTGTCTGTGTACGAGAAAGTCAAAATGCCAAAGAAATTCAAAATGCCGGATTTTGAGAAATACGATGGTACTTCCTGCCCAAAAGCTCATTTGCAGATGTACCACGTGCGCATGGCCTAGTATGTCAAGAACGAGCATCTCATGATCCAATCATTCCATGCAAGTTTGACTGGACTTGCACTGAATTGGTATGTCATGAAGAATGTGAACCTTCTCAACACTTGGAATGAAGTGGCTGATGCATTTCTCAAGCAATAGAAGTTCAACATGGATATTGCACCTTCCCGAGAGGATCTTAAGAGGACGGAGAAAAAGAAGAGCGAGTCGTTCAAAGAGTATGCTATGAGATGGTGAAATCTGGCAGCTCAAATCACCCCCGAGCTTACTGACAAGGAGCTGATGAAGTTATTTATCAAAACTCTCCCATCTGAGTTACGTATTCGGATGGCCACCACGTACGTTGAAAACTTCAATCAGCTTATTCCTGTGGGGGAACAAATCGAGATGGGGATAAGGGAAGGATGGTTTCTTGAATCATCGAATAGAAAATTCTCTGCCAAAAAGAGAAGGAGCTGCTTGTAGACGTGAATGTGGCTTATGGCCAAAAAAGTACCAATCGCGCCCCGGCTATCTAGATGAATCAAAGAACCACAAACCGCTGGCCGTCAATCATTTGCCCAAGCGAATAATAGAAGGCAATTCACTCCTCTCCCTGGATCTCCATCCCAAGTGCTAACAATCCTCCGAAAGAAAGGTTTGCTTACTAGTGAACCAAAACGTCCTAACCGCGAAAACCTTCGTGGTTACGACCCGCCAAAGAAGTGTGACTATCATAACGGTGAATTGTGACATTCGACTGATGAATGTTTCACCCTCAAGCACCGGATCCAAAGCCTCTTGGACACGAAGGCCTTTTCATTTCAAATTGCTCAGCCAAATGTCCAGAAAAATCCGTTACTAGAGCATGAGGGTAGGGTGAATGTTATCCTGGAATCTAAGGCCAGTCGAATCAGAAACTCAAGGGTGCATGTGAAGGATGCCTACAATGGATCGGTGAGAGCTGGATATTATCCAGATCATGAGGATATTCCCCCATCATTGATGAAAGAAAGAGTTACCAGAATGGTGGATGATGGCATCATTGTGTATGCTGACCATGACTGCATAGTTTCTATTATTTCTCATATCATTATCGATTGGGAGGAAGAGCATGCTACTCTCAATGATGGTAAGGGAGAAGAAGATCCGTCACTCGTGGATATGCCCCCACTAGAAGATGCATTTGATGATGAGATAATGATTGAGATGCCTCAACCGTATGAATATGTCAACAATAAGGCTATCCCTTGGTCCTATGATCTAGATGTTGACCTCGTTACAAGGTTTGGTCGGACTTATTCTCAAACCAATGCTCAACCCGCAAAACTTGTCACCGATGAAGAGGCTAAGGAGTTTCTGGCCGTGATCAAAGCAAGCGAGTATAAGGTGGTCGAACAGTTACGAAAGATGCCCGCCCAGATTTCTTTGCTTGAACTCCTGCTTACATCCCCTGTGCATCGAAAGTCGCTAATGAAGGTGTTAAGTGAAATTCGTGTACTTGGAACGGTCGAGGCAGACAAGCTGGAAGATTTTGTGGGATCGATCCTTCTTAAAGACATGATTGCCTTTTCTGATGAGGAATTCCCTCTCCAGGGTAGGGGGCATAATAAGGCACTCTATATATCTGTCAAGCATAAGGCTTCTCATGTGTCCCGAGTACTCATTGATAATGGGTCCGCCCTGAACATATGTCCACTGGCCACTCTTCATCGCCTTAAGGTGGACCCGTCCAAGATACATGCTGCAAAGACTTATGTTCAAGCTTTTGATGGTTCAAAGAAGGAGGTACTTGGGGAGATTCACCTCGATGTGCAGATAGGGCCGGTGGTTTTCAATGTTCCTTTCTAAGTAATGGATATCCCTACTGCCTTTAATTTTCTGCTGGGTCGTCTCTGGATTCATACTGTTGGAGCTGTACCGTCAAGTCTACATCAAGCTGTGAAATTCGTAATCAAAGGGAAGCTGGTCACTGTCTATGGCGAAGAAGATCACCGAATTTATCATGAGACAGCTATTCCTTATGTAGAGCCAGACTTTGAGTTCGAATCGAGCTACCACTCATTTGAGTTGGTATCCACTATTCATGCTTCTCGAGACTCACCACCATCAACTCCCGAAGTTTCAAATGCTACTCTCATGGTGGGAAGGATGATGGTTGGGAATGGTTTTATTCCTGGTAGTGGCCTTGGAAGAAATGGTCAGGGGATTCGAAACCCCATTGAAGCCCCTCAAAGGTCCCGTGCTGCTGGATTAGGGTACCATGGAAGAGGTGGGGAAAGTTCTAGAGGACGAAGACAGGAAAGGCGAAACCTGCCACCTGATCACGGGCGAGGAAGGCAAAACCCATTACCCCAAAACATTAGCGAGACATTCCCTGGTCCTCCCATAATGATGTAGGATGAGGCAGAAATAATGGACACCCTGGGGCAGCCAAGCGGAAAATTCGACTATTTGGTGAAGTATTCGGCTCCTCCCAGTTTCTACATTGATCCTTGCGACATTGTCCCAGATGAATGGGATGGCATGGATGATCCGACACCCCCGAAGAGGGAAAACCCTGAAGATGCATTGGAAGGAATCTCTAGTCTCTTCGATGACGTCTTCATAGGGACCATTAACAAAGGACCTCCAGAGGAGATGGGCTCTGGCCCACAAGAGAGCAATCTTACGGCATACAAAGGTGCAGAAATGGTCCAATCCAATGCAACAATTGCTGACATTGATGACCTCGACGACTTGAATGAAAATTCCATTGAGGTGCAGCGAAGCTGGGAACAACATGAAAAAGCTAAGGCTCTCACATCCGAGCAAACTGTCACTATTAATTTAGGTGACGACGAAGAAATCAAGGAAGTTAAAATTGGGGCAAATCTCCCCAAAGACGAGGCCGATCGCCTAATTCAGCTACTAAAGGAATACCAGGATGTCTTTGCATGGACCTATGCTGACATGCCTGGTTTAGACCCATCGATCGTCGAGCATTGCTTACCTACTAATCCGGACGTACCACCTAAGAAGCAAAGGCTTCGGAGAACTAAGCCCGAGCTCTCGAAGAAGATAGAGGAAAAGGTGATGAAGCTTCTGAAGGTGGGATTCATTGAAGTCTCACAATACCCTGAATGGGTGGCTAATATCGTGCCGATGATGAAGAAGGATGGTCGAGTTCGAGTTTACGTTGACTATCGAGATTTGAACAAAGCTAGCCCAAAAGATGATTTCCCACTACCTCATATAGATGTCCTTGTGGATAGTACTGCCGGATTTGAATTATTCTCATTTATGGATGGTTTTTCCGGGTACAATCAGATAAGAATGAAGAAAGAAGATAAGGAGAAGACTACATTTATCACCCCATGGGGGACCTTTCATTACAAGGTCATGCCTTTTGGACTCAAGAACGCAGGGGCAACTTACCAACGAGCCATGGTAACACTATTTCATGATATGATGCATCAAGAGATTGAAGTCTATGTTGATGATATGATTGCAAAGACTCGGCCCGGAAGAAGCCATGAAGAAACCCTGAAGAAGTTGTTTGATCGACTTCATGAATTCAAGCTTCGGCTAAATCCCACTAAATGCGTGTTTGGGGCAACATCCCGTAAATTACTCGGATTCATTGTAAGCAGTAAGGGGATTGAGATTGACCCATCCAAGGCTAAGGCCATATGCGAATTGCAACCTCCATCAACAGTGAAAGAAGTTCGGAGCCTCTTGGGAAGACTGAATTAAATAGCCCGGTTCATTTCCCAACTCTCTGAAATTGTCAAGCCATTCTTCAAGCTCCTAAAGAAGAATGCACGAATCATCTGGGATGATGAATGTCGAGAAGGGTTCGACAAATTGAAGCAGTACCTGATGAATCCACCAGTTCTTGTCCCACCATCACCGGGACATCCCTTGATTCTCTACCTCACCATTCATAGTGAGTCATTGGGTGCAATGTTGACTTAGGAGAGTCTTGTGGATGAAAAAGAACGAGTCATTTATTATCTGAGTAAGAAGTTCACTGTATCAGAGCTGAAATATTCTGATGTTGAAAAGATTTGTGCGGCATTGGTGTGGGTATTGCATAGATTGCGACAATACATACTACATTATCAAACATTTCTCGTAACTAAGAACGACCCCATTAAGTATTTACTTGATTGGCCAGCTTTGGTGGGTAAGTTGGCCAAATGGCAAATTTTGATCTCCGAATTTGATGTGCAATTCATGCCACAAAAGTCGGTTAAGGGTCGAGTGATCGCCGATCTATTGGTCGGAAATTTAGGAGTCTCTAATGACGATGACAGTTTCCTTGATGACCGTGTCTTGAGTGTAAATGAAGACTCATGGAAGATGTTCTTTGATGGAGCTGTAAACTTGTCTAGTTCTGGTATTGGGGCAGTTCTGATATCCCCAGATGGACAGCACTATCCGGTAGCTGCAAAATTGATATTCCCATGCACTGACAATGTGGCCGAGTATGAGGGTTGCATCCTCAGCCTTCAAGCCGCAATCGAGATGGGTGTGGCCAAGTTAATGGTATTTGGAGATTCGGCACTGATCATATTACAGACTGTAGGTGAGTGGAAGACCAAGGATGCCAAGTTGCTCCCGTACCACAAGTACTTAGAAGATCTAGTAAAGGAGTTTGACGAAATTTCATTTGGATACTTGCCTAGGTCTCATAATCAATTTGCGGATGCACTCGCGACTTTGTCGTCTATGTTGCAAGTCACTGACGGGTTAGAGGTTGAGCCTTTGAAGATAGAGGTTTTGCCAAAGCCGTCTTACTGTATGATCATAACTGAAGAACCTGATGGAAAACCATGGTATTACGATATCATGAGCTACATTAAAAGGCAGGAATTTCCCGAAGGAAGCACTCGGTGATAGGAAGTACATCATGAAGATGGCCTCAAAGTTTTTCGTCGTGGTGAGAATTTGTACAAAAGATCTTATGATTCAGTTTTGTTACCATTTGAAGCCACTCAAATCATACAAGAAGTTCACGAAGGGGTGTGTGGCCCTCATATAAATGGGCACATGTTGGCTAAGAAGATAATGAGATTAGGCTATTATTGGCTCACACTAGAGGGTGACTGTATTCAGCATGTTTGAAGATGTTATTGTTGCCAAGTCCATGGTGATAAAATAAATGTTCCTCCAACTGAGCTGCACCAGTTTTCTGAGCCATGGCCCTTCTCAATGTGGGGCATTGATGTGATTGGCCCAATAAACCCGAAGGCTTCCAATGGACATCGATTCATTTTAGTGGCCATAGATTATTTCTCGAAATGGATCGAAGCTACGTCATTTGCAAGTGTCACTGCTCGCAATGTTGCGAAGTTCATCAAACGTGACATAATTGCTCGCTATGGTGTTCCTGAAACGATTATCACTGACAACGGGACAAATTTGAACAACAAGCTTGTTGATGAGTTGTTTAGCGAGTTCAAGATCAAGCATCTGAATTCGTCCCCTTATGGCCCTCAAATGAACGGGGCTGTTGAAGCGGCCAATAAGAATATTAAGAAGATCTTGGCTAAGACAGCTGAGAATTATCGAGATTGGCATGACAGATTACCCTTCACATTGATGGCATACCAAACGTCTATTCGTACTTCTACCAGGGCAACTCCTTTTGCTTTGGTATATGGCATGGAGGCAGTTCTGCCTGTGGAAGTGGAGATTCCTTCCCTGAGAGTATTATCCCAAGTGGAATCATTTGAGGCAGAATGGTCGCAGCAAAGACTTGAACAGTTGAACTTAATTGATGATAAAAGACTGAAGGCTCTTTGTCATGGCCAAACTTATCAGCAGAGAGTGGCCAGATCCTTCAATCGAAAGGTATGGGTCCTAGACAACATTTATTGCTCTAACAGGCGACCGTAGAAAGGTATAGGTCCTAGAAAAGCAATTTCCCTATTCAGGCAACCGTAGAAAGGTACCAATTCATGGTGCATCCAATCAGAAGTAGCAAATTCTGGGAGCCAATAGATCACGAAGCACCTTAACCTTTGCCATTAAAGAAGAAAATGAGAAAACCAAAGCGAAAACGAAGAATGATGGAGGGAGAGGTCTCATGTCAACGTAGGATGAGTAGGACATGTGTAAAGATGAAGTGCTCTTTTTGCCACATAGCAAAGCATAATACTAAAGGTTGTCAATTAAGAAAGCAGCATGAACAATTGAGGCTAGCCGAAGGGCCTAGTGAAGGGACAATTGGAGAAGGACAAACAGAAAGGCGAAGTGAGTCAACTATTCTTAGTCGACGACAATAAACCTAGTAAGTCATGACAATTGTGTTTATGTTACTTTATGGTTTATAACAAATATGTACATAGATATAATTGACATGTATGTAATGTTTTTGTCTTTGTCAGGTCACGAGAATGACACGTGAAGAATTGGTCGAAGCCCCTACTGTACCTGAAACTGAAAGGCCTGTTCAAACAAGGCAAGGTAGAAGACAGCCAGCTCAAGGATTGGCCGAAGCAACTGAAGGGCCAATTAAGTTGATTATTTTTCAGCAACAGCAGAGAAAAAAATACCCGGTAAGTTCAATAATTTGTGTTTATTTTTCCTTCACGTTGTTATATGGCTTGATGTTATATTTATAATATCCTTTGCATTTTTCTCATATTCAAAGAAGGCAAGCTAGAGCTCAGCTACTAATAGAGGGCCTAACTAAAGGGTCACCACAAGATCCATCACCAAGATCACCACAAAGGCCACTAGAATGGTCATCACAAGGGCCACCACAAAAGCCAACATAATGTGTCATTGAAGCTGAAGGGCTAAATTGAAAAACAATCAAAAGAAAGCCAAATCAAGAGCCACCTACAAGAATGCCATTTAAAAGACGCCTAGCTGAAGAATTAGCCAAAGAAGCCCCGCTGTAGCTGAACAGCCACAACAAGAGCCTAAGAAATCACATGCGAGAAGAAGGGATAACCAATCACAAGTACTTGAAACTAACGTTCTCCTTCAAACAAGAGGAGCTCTTAGAAAGAGGCTAAAATAGTATGGTTATGGCATTTATATAGATGAGTGTTCTAGAACAGTTATTCTTAATGTAATTTTTATAGGCTATATGTAATTTAATTTATGGTGCAAACTTTTATTGATAATTGAGTTTTCTTTTTGAAGTCTTAGAGAAGTTCAAAGGTTCTTATCTCTCAAGGCTCAACTCAAGAATCAACGGCTGCGCCAACAAAGAAGAAGACATTGGCTACGCCAACAAGAAAGAAGAGTAAGAAGAACTTAGTTGTAGGTCCATTTGAATTAGTCCAGCCTATGATAGTTGTAGCTCCTTCTGAATCAGTTCAACCTAGGACAATTGCAGCTCCATCAGAATCAATGCATCCCAAGATAGTTAAAGAAGAAGTCTCACGTCCAATTAGAAAAAGTACAAGGATTATGAATCAAGTGAAATGTCTATCAAAATGAGCATGAACAGGAGACATTGTGCATATTGATTGATGAAATGGGGTGGGATATGGTTTGTGGGGCTAAGGAAACAATTGTTTTACTGTAGATGTTTTTTTTTTTTTTAATAGTTTGTCATTGAGTTTGTGAAACTTCATTTCAATATCAATGGAACGATCTTGTTGCTTGTCATTTTTTCCTTTTTCATTTTTTTTTTATTTTGTTTTACTTTTACTTGCTGCTTCTGGTGGTGGATCTGTGGTGGTGACTGGGGTGCTCGTGTGGCTGGTGGTGGTGGCTGGTGAAGCTTGGTGGTGGTGGGTCCATTATGGGGTTGGGTTGGGGCCTTTTGCTGCAGCTAGTACTGGTGCAAGAGTTCAGTGTGCATAGCCTAGCTTGCACGAACCCCTTTTGCAATAGACCCACAACCCACCACCAACAGTGGTTGCTAATGGTGGGTCTATGGTGGTGGCTACGTGTTGGTGTGGTAGCTGGGATGCTGGTGTTGCTAGTGGTGGTGGCTAGTGGTAATTGCTGATGCCTACTGATGGTGGGTCTATTATAGGGGTTGGGTTAGGGGTTTGTGCTGTATTTGGTGCAAGAAGATGTAAGTGTGCAATATGCACATCTTGCACTAGGTAGTGTTGGTGCAAGCTGGTGTAAGGCATTAGCAACTTTTGTAGTAGCATACCACCAGCATAGTGGTGGCTCAAGTGGATGCTTAGGATACTTGGTGTGGTTGGTGGTGCTGGCTGGAGGCCGATGGTGGCCAATGGTGGGCGATGGTGGTGGCTAGTAATAGCTTATGGCTGGTACAATTTATAGAAGAAACATACAAAAAAAATTAGCACTTAACTGATCACATTCTAAAAGACCTGGTACTTAAGTGTTCACTTTTAATCACAAATGACACTTAAGTGATCACTTTTAATAATAACTTGACACTTAAATGATTTTTTTTATCACGACTGACACTTGAGTGATCACTAGATACAACTTATAGCACTCGAGTAATCACTCGTGTCTATCCTATGTATATGGTGGTTTGTAGCAAACCAAAGAAGCTGCTGGTTTATATATACAAATGGTTCAATTTATGGCAACTCCATTCAATTCATTGCTATTGGTTTACATTCAGTTTAAGTAAAGAAGTCACCACAACACATCGACAAAATATACATTCCATCATTACCGATTTATATTCGAGAATAAGCAAAAACATAGTACAAACATCATCTCATTCATTCATTCATTCCATTTCCTTGACCTCTCCACAAGCACAAAAAGTTATACATAATACATATGACAGCTCAAAAAAAAAAAAAAAAATCATAACAATCTTGTAGACAACACAAAACTTCTTCTCATCTTCCAAAAAAATAAGTTACATTTCATTCAAAACAAGTACATTTCTCCGCTCATTTACAACTATGGCAGTTGGAGAAACTTCTTCTCATCTTCCAGTATTTTATATTTCATCATAAAGAATGATAGACAAAAAAAAAAGCAACACAATAAATGCTTGGTAACACTTCCATTCAATATTCATCTTTGAAATTGCATTCTTCAAATGGTTAGCAAAAGATGCTTGACCTTGCATTGAGTCAACATTGTCCAAGTCATCCATGGGTGTAGATGGAGGTTGATGACATCCATCAAGTAAGTCCAATATCACCTCTGTGGCTCGGTGAGAGAATTTCGCATTGACCCATTCGAAATATTTGCACTTTGACCATTCTCTGTATAGAGCACATCCATAGGATCTTCTCCCGGGATTCATTCGAGTCCACGATATTCTTCTTGCACTTGGTAACCCACAAAAACAAAAACGCTCGCCTTCTCCTTCGCTTTGACGAGAGAAATTTGAGCCTCTGCTGAAAGTCCTACTCTCCATTCCCAATATTTGATTGTAGAATTTGGGGCAAATCGAATTAGGTTTTGGGATTTGGGCTCCAGCGCTTCAATGGCATTTTGCCCGATTTAGGGTTTTAGATTTAGGGCAATTGGGGAGACGATGTCGTTTTGGCTGATTTAAGGGCTCGCATGACAAAATTTTTGGAACGGAAATCAATTTCTATTCCATAGACAAGTTTCTGAGCAAAGAAACGCGTTTGATAATAATTCAAAATTTCTATTCCTGAAATAAAAGTTCGTTTGATAACAGAATAAAATTTTATTTCTAGGAGCGGCGATAACTAGCATTTGGTGGCTAGAGTCCAACGTCCGGCGATCGGGGTTTGGCGTCCGATGATCAGCTGTGGGTAGTCGAAGTCCAAAGTCTGACGTTTGGTGTTCGGTGCTGGAGTCTGGTGACCAGCAACGGGTGGCCGAAATTCGGAGTCCAACGACCAACAATCGGCGTCCAACATCCGAATTTCGACGTCCAATGTTCGACATTAGGAGTATGGCGACCAAAGGCTAGCGGCGGGTGACTAGTGGCGGAGTTTGGTGGTGGGCGATCGACATCCGTCGGCCGGTGGCGAGTGGCAGATGGTCGGTTGTGAACATCCGGTGGTTGGTGGTGAGCCTCCAGCATCCAACGATTGGCGATGAGTGGCCAACAACCTGTGGGCATTTGGCATCCGACGATTAGCGGTTAGCGACGAGCGGCCGGAGTTCAATGGCCGACGGTTGACGTTCGGTGGCTAGCGGTCAACGGTTGGTGGCCGGGGTTGGTGGCAGGCGGTCGGCAACTGGTGGCGAGCATCTGGCATCCCACGAGTGACAAGCGGTGACGATAATGAACGATGAAAAAAATTTTGATTTCTTATTTTTGTTCTAGAAATAGAAAAGCTAAAAATTTTAAATTCTGATTTTTGCTCCAAATCTATTTATGGAATAGAAATATGTTCCAAAAATAGAAAAATGAAATTGCACGTTAACAAATAGATTTCTGTTCCAAACCTATTGGGGAATAGAAAAATAAAGAAATAGAGAAACTGAAATATTGTCATGTGCGTCCTTAGTAACCATTCTATTTGTGAAAATAATTTATGCTTAGAAATATATTTTTTATTCTATTATCTAGATGAGTTTCTGAGTATTTGGTGGCATTTAGTAATTGCACAAAATTTCTATTTCTAGAATAGAAAAATAATAGAAATGTGTTTGGTACGACATTAAAAATTTTTGTGCATACAATTTCTTTTGATTTTTTAATAAATTTATGAGATTTTTTTTCTCTCTTTTCCATCTCTTATTCTTCCTCCTATACTCGAGCTAACGATCGGCCAGACAAGAGCTAGCAACCTTGCTGGCCTTTGGGGAGCCATGCCAGATCTCGTTTGGTTGATCACTGACCATCGCCGAGGCTGACGACTAGCTAGAGGAGGAAGAATAGAAAATAAAAAGAAAGAGAAGAAAAACAAAGAGAAAAAAGAAATTGGCTTGATTCTAGAATTGCTCCATAAAAAAAGAAGTAACTTTTGTCTACTTATTGATTTTGTTCCAAATCTATTATTTGAACAAATTTATTCTCGAGAGTAGAAAAATTAGCTGACGTTACTAATGGAATTTTGTTTTTTTTTTTTTTTTTTTTGGGAACAAAAGAACAAAAATAGTCAAGAATTGATCAATGACCAAATAGGGCTTAAAAAAGAGAGTTTCTATTATGGATACAATTCTCTTGTATATATAAAGTGGGAACCGAGAGGAGCTTTTGCTCGTGAATTGCGTTCTAAAGGTTTGAAGTCATTAATATTTTGGGTTACGATTTTGTACAATTCTTTTGTAAGATTGAGAGGTTATCTCATTAGAATAATTGGGGCTAAATACTGCATGAGTTGGGTGTAATAGGAGGCTAAGAAACACTGAGAACGTTTGATTAACTCGAGTGTGGTTGTAATCTCCATTATATCGCTTAATTTATAATGAAATTTTATGCTACTCTCCTCATGAACGTAAGTCATACTAACTAAACCAAGTAAATGGTATCCAATTTATTTTCTTGTTCCATATATTTTATTATTCGAGCTTGTTTTCTATAATAATTGGTATCAGAGTTAGGCTTAGTTGAGTTGAAGCGGATTGATGACGACAAACAAAAGAAAAAGTGAAAATCTACATATTTGATGAAAAAGATTTGTTTATCTAGAAGATACAAATTAAGAATTATCTATAACAAAAAAATTGCACTTAACCTTGACTAGGAAGAAGTTGGAGTTGATGAAAGAAACTTATTGAAATTTGTTGGATGGACATATGTTGGGTGTCATTTGGTTGACGTTGACTAGTAATATTGCATTTAACATCATGAAAGAAAAGACCATCGCGGGTTTGAAAAAGCCCTATCAAACATGTAACGAGAAGCCCTTTGCGAACAATAGTACCTATAATTAGAAAAGACTACTGTGTGTTTGGGATACTTTTATTTTATAACATCTACAATTTGACTTTTACTATATCAAGTTTGAGTAAGTTTAAATTTTTGAATTCATAATGCTTTGCAATATGTGAAATATCAAAAAAGAAATAAGCTAGAGAGAGATGTGGTAGCAATTGTCATGTACTTTTATAGATTTACCTATGTTCATAAGGAGAGCCAACTCGAATTTTCTTAGTCTCTAAATAGAAGTATCTACTAGAGGAAAGAGGAGAATTTTTTTTTTTTTTTTTTTTTGATTTGCCTTGCTTTTGTGCTCACCAAAAATAATTCTATGCTTGGGAGACTTGGGGAGAAGAAAAAAGAAGGAAAATGCAAATAAATTTTAAATTTTGCACTCAGATGGTCACTCTCCATACTTTCTCACTTGCCCAATAGAGCCTAAAGTCCACCAAACTTTCCGTATTCACCCATGATTTTCCTCCCCATTCCCTCCTTCCCAAACAACACATTACTACTAGGATGTGGTTAGCAAAGTGGCGCCATAGTAATAAAGTGTAGAATCTCTTAATTTTGTAAACCTAGCTTCTTCAACCATGTGAAACACTGATTCTTATAATCCTTTCTAATTTAGGTTCAGGTTGAATTTCAAAAGGATTGATTACTTAAAACCAATTCTAAGATGCCTTTATTTCTTCCAATTATGCTCCTATTAATTGACAAGTCACAAATTATGGCCATCATCAATTTTGTGTCCATCACTAGCCCACTTAATTAAAAATGAAGGAAAACATTAGCCATTCCAAAATTGATTAAATAGGGGTGATTTTTCACGAGTGGGTTGCTCGTGGATAGAGAAGCTCTTAGAAAGGGAAACTCTAGATTTCTATTACTTATAAGATAATACAAATGAGAGGGAGCAGGCCCATTATATATACATGTGCTCCTCAAATTACAATAGTAGATCTCTCTTCAATCTAACAGTGGATATTCTACCTCCCAATCTATCGACTTACCCGCATTAATTACAAGAATACTCCAAAATAGTATACATTTACAATTCACGATTTTTCACACATGAAAAATCTCCAGACCGTTACATACGGATATTACTAGTATTGATACATTTAATCAGTGTAACTTATTAATAGATATCCTGCATTCAATGGAACATCATTGAATCGATGTTAAGAAAATATAGTACAAATTCTCTAGATGGAAAATCGTTACAACAGTTCCATCTATATAAGAAGTTGAATCATCAACTAGCTATATGCACTAACTATATTCAATGATAGTTATTTGCAATCATAGGCTCCAATCCTTCGTTGCAATTATTGAAGTCACAGGCTTCAATACTTTGTTGTTTGCTTGCAGAAAAATGCACCTGTTGGCTGTCTCCTGTCCAAGACTTCAGCTTCGGAAAGGAAGCCTGCAAGATGATGGTTAGTGCAGAAAGGTTATCGGCGGAGAAATTAATGCCGCCAAAAGGTTTCTCAAAATAGGAACCTAGGTGACATGGTTTAGTGCGAAATAGAATAAAAGTCTTGGGATTTGTCATAGAAAGGAGTTTTTTGTTTTTTGTTTTGCTTTCGTGATGATAATGAGTTGAATCGTAGACAATAGGCCGGTGGTAGATCCTTCTCGGGCAGCCTAGAAACCTATTCTACTGTAATTCCCATCATGGTTGGGCAAAAGAACAGAAAATCCCAAGGTCAATCAAAGTCAACTTTTATACACGGGACAACTTTAATTTCGAAAAATCATCAATAAATTACTCTGACAACACTCCGTCCTCACGGGGAAACCTAAATGAAAAGCAATCCAACTTATTAGCCGGACGCATTGCCTAACCACAATAATATCAGCTAATTATAACTTCAAAAATAAAAGAATTGTCTCCAAGAGGCCGGGGCCAAAAATTGTTAAATTGTCCAAATAGCAAAGCATCTAAAGGCAAACATAAATTCAATTAACAGAAGAATAAAATAAAGGGCATCAAGATGTACTATGTATTCATCTTCAGGAAACCAATTCTAATTGTTTGCCCACCCGAACTTGGGGGATAAGAGCTATCGTCATCCAGAGGAGGAATGCTACTGCTGCCGATGGAAACGTTGTTAACCAACTCTGAGTTCATGGTCACCAATTTCCCTCGATGTAAAATCATCTTCATCTGCAATTTATTGAAATCAAATAACCACCTTTCGACATTCGCAATTCTTTTTAAAAAGAGAGTGCATGGACATATATTAGTGACGACTAATATCAATTATCATGGAAGCAATCTTACTTCCTGCTTCAGTTGCTTGTTCTCTTTAATTGACTGTGCTTCCTGCAATTTCAGAAAGAAATAGTCTTGAAACCAACAGAATAGTCTTTGTATTCATTTTGACCTTCACCAAACCTTAAATCTTCTCAAGCAGCGCTACTTGGGTATGTACCTTACGTTGTGCAATGTTTGCAGCATATGAAATTATCTTTTGGACGGTCGACCTAATCAAGTGATGTTTATAATGAAAGATGCACACACAGGTCTAGTTAGCATGCACGAACCTCTCTTTGCAGTTTGTTGATCTCGTTCCATGTTCGCTCTTCCTGGGAAGAGCGAACGACCAAGATGGGGAGAGACAAGAGTGAAACAAGAAAACACACGTGAGGGACCATTTTTTTGGTTATGAAACCCAAATGAAAAATAATTAAGTAGAGACCTTAGTCTTGATCACGAGGCTCAATCCCGCCTCGAGTTTCTTCTCTAATTGCTCCAATTCCTCCACGTTCAACCCCTCCAGATCCTCTCCCTTCATCTGCCTGTAGAAGAAAAGGGAATAAATCTAATCGATCCGTGAAAGGAGAGACAAGAAAAAGAAACATATTTTCAACTCAAACAAGCATGGAAAACATGGACCCGCACCTCAGTTCATGAGCCTGATCATACACTTCGTTGCACAACATTTTCCAATTGGTGTTCTCTATCTAAGACAACAAAAAACAAGCATGAGAATAGGTTAAATCCTCTGTATGAAAATCGTTCTAATTCACTTATATCGGTGTTTCGTATATTAGTATTATACTTTACGGTAGAAGAATGCAAGGCTTGCACATTTGAAGAGGAATATGTCAGTATAACAGAATGCTTTCCTCAGGAGAATATGTTTCTTGTTTCACGAACATAAGGCACGAGTTTAAGAGAGCATGGAAGGCATATCTAAGCAAGTGATTCACCTCGAGTGCAACACATGGTCGGACTGGTTTCTCAACTTTATTGGAGTGGTGACCATAATACCTCGTTAGTGTATCCTCCATACTTCACAGAAAAAGGACCAAAAATAAAAATAAAAAATAAAAAATAAAAACAAAGGAAGATTTAGAAAGTGAACATGCTACTCAAAAGTATATGCAGAACTCGACAATATACTTACGTATCTAGTGTTATAATATGCAAGATTTTCGCCTATTTCAATCAAGCCACTGAACTTTTCGTTTTTGACCCTACGCCAGTAAGTTTTTATTTTGTTTTTAATGAAGTCACTCGGCTCGAGGGTCAACCAATAACTGGCCCAAGATATCGAACATAGAAGATGATGTAAATTACAGTTGGATGACCACTTGTGAAGTCTACAATAGGTTGAGTGACCTCAGGTGAATGTCAAGTAAAAAGTCTTCATAGGGCAATCGTCATTGCCTATGGATCCAAAGTTGGGTGAACTATCCACAACCAGGATGAAAGCCTGGGTGAAACCAAGTGGAGGTTTGAATCGACTAATATTGAAGAATCAGTGGATGAGTTTGTGGCTAGGGGCAAAATGAACAAACCTGATAAAAAATGAACTTGGGAGCTAATTGACCTAATTGAGAAAAGAAAAGATCCAAAGTGCAGTGACCAATATCAAGACGTGTGAGCGCAGTGCATCGTATTATAATTGATGAAACTTCAGCAAATTCATTTATGTACAAGTATAATTGTTGAAGA
Organism: Eucalyptus decipiens; assembly: GCA_014182575.1. Lineage (NCBI taxonomy): Eukaryota > Viridiplantae > Streptophyta > Magnoliopsida > Myrtales > Myrtaceae > Eucalyptus > Eucalyptus decipiens. The sequence goes on along the minus strand of CM024614.1, from coordinate 58,192,782 downwards.
GTGGCCAAAAAAAAATGAAGATATATATTGATGGTCCTTGGGTTAGGTTTTGTATATGTGACATGTATTGCCTCAATAAACATAAGAGGGTTAGGCCAAGACTAACTAGCCTGCAGCGGCGGGTGTCAAAATAAAGCTTAGGAGGTGAGATACGAAAGTTTAGTATATGTGACATGTATTGCCTCAATAAACATAAGAGGGTTAGGCCAAGATTAACTAGCCTGCAGCAGCAGGCGTCAAAATATACTTCAGGAGGCGAGATACGAAAGTTTAGTATAGTGCATGTTTGATAAAGTCTATACCAAGTACCAAGCAGTATAGTATAGTTTATTTTGCTTGTAGTAGAGTATATGTTTGCAAAGGTACAGTACAAGTCTGTAAAAGTGCTGAATGAGGATTGTACAATCTTTGATCAAGTGCATTTTGCTTTTAGCATAGTACATATTCGTATAGTATGGAACATTTTGCTTTTAGTTTAGTACATGTTTAGTATTGTAAGTGTTTGTAAACTTACCCTAAACAAAGCTCAGAGGAGAGAACACATAGATTCTGCTTCAAGTGTTCAGCACCAGAGAGAGACCGATGCATCAAACTGTTGTAGATATCTTTGCAGATTCATGAAGTTTCCATCCTAGTTCTGAAATTCGAGGTTTGTTCATCTCTCTCTCTTCCTCTGGGTAAGCCATTAGTTATTGCAGCCACTTCAAGACAAAATTCTCTGGACTCTCTCTCTCTCTCTCTCTCGTTGTAAGCCACTAGTTATTGCTGCCATTTCAAGAGTAAGACGGAACTCTCTCTCTCTCTCCCCCTCTCCCCACTTCTAAGTCCTTTTGGAAGCCCTGAATCTGATATATGGTTGTGCTTTTCTCTTTTGTTGTTCTTTCGAAGTTTTGATCACCGTCCCTGTCGTAAGATTATAGATGTTAACTATCAATCTACAGAATTTGTGATCCAATTTCTGACATGGAATTCTCTTGTCCAATCTAGACAACTCTAATAGACGTGAGAAACAAACAATGAAAAGACAACCAACAAGCTGTCAACTTGTACGAAGACATCCATGCCATCTCTTATTTGTTCTAGAACACTCCATTTTGTGTTACTATAAAATAATAGTAGATATTTGTAGTAGAGAACTGTGGAGACTTCCTCCACCGACTTTGGCAGCTTATACAAAGGAGCAAGTGCTCCATGTTTTCAGTGGAGCTGACCATAAAATCCACATCATCTAGCACCTCCTTCAACTATTGTAAAACCATCTTTATAAAGTAGTGAAACTATCTTTGTCCCATAAACTTTCTCAAAATATCCTACCCTTGTCCATCCTCTATCAAATACAAACTATACCATGTATATTAAAATTTCTAATATGGTATCAGAGCTAGATACGTTCGGATGGTTTTGGGCATTTGTCCTCACTATCCTCAACTAAAGTCAAGGCTTGAGCCCAAGGAGAGCCAACAAAGCTGGAGCCAGAATCCAAGCCGGAGTTAGAGCCGGAGCCGGAGCCAGAGAGTTAGAGCTAGAGCCGAGCTAATAACTTTAACTAAGAGCATTTTGATGACCCGAGACATATGGAACATCATTAAAGAAAAGACATGCACATTCGAAAGCAAGTGCGAGTGTGCCAACAAAAGGATGCAAGGGATCGTGGAACGGAGATCTACGGCATGGGACATCATAAGAAGAATTCTAGTCAAGTTCAAGACTATACAAATCATGCTGGGAATATCACGAAATTGGATAAGGGGGAGTCTTGGAATTTGTGATCCAATTTCTCACATGGAATTCTCTAGTCTAATCTAGACAACTCTAGTAGACGTGAGAAACAAACAATGAAAAGACAACCAACAAGCTGCCAACTTGTACGAAGACATCCACGCATCTCTTATTTGTTCTAGACAACTCCATCTTGTGTTACTATAAAATAATAGTAGATATTTGTAGTAGAGAACTGTGGAGACTTCCTCCACCGACTTTGGCAACTTATATAAAGAAGCAAGTGCTCCATATTTTGAGTGGAGCTGACCATAAAATCCACGTCATGTGGCTCCCTCACCAGCACCTCTCTCAACTATTATAAAACCATCCTTATAAAGTAGTGAAATTATCTTTGTCCCGTAAACCTTTTCAAAATATCCTACCCTTATCCATCCTCTATCAAACATAAACTATTCTATGCTTACGCCCACATTCGAATTCTAACAAAGTTTCTATACATTGTACCTCCGTCTATACCAAGTATCAACGGGTATAGTACAGTATATTTTCCTTGTAGTAGAGTACATGTTTGCAAAGATAAAGTAGATGTTTGTAAAAGTGCTGAATGAGAATTGTAGAATGTTTGATCAAGTGCATTTTGCTTTTAGTCTAGTACATATTCGTATAATATGGTAAATTTTCCTTTTTGTATAGTACATGTTTGTACATGTTTAGTACTGTAAGTGTTTGTAAACTCACCCTAAACAAATCTCAGAGGACAAAACACAGATTCTGCTTCAAGTGTTTCAGCACAAGAGAAAGAGACCACGTCATCAAACTGTTGTAGATATCTTTGCAGATTCCTGAAGTTCCATCCAAGTTCTGAAATTCAAGGTTTCTTCTCTCTCTCTCTCTCTCTCTCTGTAAGCCATTAGTTATTGCTGCCATTTCAAGACAAAACTCTGTGGACTCTCTCTCTCTCTCTCTCTCTCTCTCTCTCTCTCTCCCTCCCTCCCTCTCTGTAAGCCACTAGTTATTGCTGCCATTTCAAGAGTAAGACGGAACTCTCTCAGACTCTCCCCCCCCACCCCCCCCCGTCCCCAACTCCTTTTGGAAGCCCTGAATCTGATATATGCTGGTTCTTTTCTCTCTTGATGTTCTTTTGAAGTTTTGATCACCGTCCCCATCGTAAGATTATAGATCTCAACTTTCGATCTACATATAATTTAAGTTTCTATACATTGTACCTTCATGTGGGAATTGCAGCAAAAAAAAGCGTGCTTACAACGGATAATGACCAGACATATCGATCTCTCAAGAGACAATCGAAGTACCCCACTTCTCTTCCTCTCTCTCTCTGTCCAACACCAAAGGGATGCATATAATACGATGATGAAAAACTAGAGACTCATGAAGAATTAATTTTTGAGTACCTGGAGCTGGAGAAATCATGGAGCTTGCCTGTGGCTGAGAAGATGATGAGGGACACGTCAGCGTCACACAGAACGGAGAGTTCCCGAGCCTTCTTGATCAGCCCCCTTCTCCTCTTCGAGAACGTCACCTGCCTTGCCGTCAACTTGTCTATCTTCTCTATTTTTATTTTCTCTCTCGCCATCTTCCTTAAATCTCTTGTCAAATTCTTTCTCTGTATTGAAAAAGGAAAGAAACAAGAAGAAGAAATCAGACGAGACCCAGGTCAAAAACTAGTAATAAATCATCTAGTGTAAGACGTGATGAGGCCTAGAAATTGATATAGCGAGAGCAACACAATGATATTGAGTCATATGGTGAAAGTTCTGTGAGATTAGATCACCAGAAAACCCTAGAACAACAGGAAACCAGTTCAAATCCACGAGCACAACACACACCCACAAAAATAAATAAATAAATAAATAAATAAGAAGAAGAAAATGCCGAGAAAATGCAAGTTAGTTGGGGGGGGGGGAGGGGTGAAGATCTGTAGGTTTTGTGATTCTGCTTGAATTTTTTCTTCTTTTTATATTTCGTGGGGATGTGGTTTACCTTGTTCAGACGCTGAATTAGATGTTTTTTGTTTGTCTGATCATAGCGAAAAAACAAAACAAAGCAACCAGTGAGACAAGGGGAGAGAGGGGGAGAGAGAGGGAGACAGCGTGTATGGCTGCTTGTGTTGTGGGCTCGAGAAAGGAAACCCGGTCTTCCCTTTTGCCCAAAAAAGGTGAAGAACAATCTTTCAGAACAGTAGCGTGGTTTGAGCACCTATGAAGTATAAACTCTTATTTATTTATTCTTTCTAAATATATTGCTTTGCCACAAAATGCTGATTTGGAGCGTGGTAATAAAAATTGAGCTCTTTTAGTCACCTCGAAAAAAAAAAATGGAAGTATAAACTCTATATTTATTTATTCTTTAAAAAAAAAAAAAACTTTGGTGAAGGGTAATGCTCCTTCAAGGACATGTGATCTCTCTATTTCATTGTTTTTTTTTTAATTAAAAAAGATAAAGCTGAATACAAAAATTTAACATCGCAAATCTGCTATCCCTATTTTTTCACCTAATAAAACATGAAACAACTCTTTAAGAGGTAATGAAAAGAAACTTGTATTAAAATACTTATCGATTTTGAGATTAGTGAGCTAGTTAGCAAAGGCAATTTCTTTTGATATTTTAAAGCAAAGTAGGGCCAACATTATCAATCATATGTTATGGACTAACAAGATAGTGATGGTTTTAGAGTCAATCTCATTGATGATCTTATAAAAATCAAGTATTTTGTGAAGCTGAGTCTTAACCATAAGCCCAAAATTCTACTTGTATCAATGAATATATTCCTACGAATGCGATAAAACCACTTAGCCAGTCATCCCCTTCAAATCTGAATAAACCCCCTACACTGGCAAGTCATGTTTTGCCTTTATCTCACCCGTAAGTGTTCAATTAATCCACCAAGAAAGTGGGAAATCCCATATGACCAAAATCATAGGTGAAGTTTTAATGATTTGTTTTATGTTTGACCAAAATTACTTGGGCTAGAATTGAAGGGAAAATAAAGTTGTCCTAGAAAAATGACTTGTTTCTCGATTGCTAGAAGAACCACTCACCTACTCCAAAATTATGTCCTGGATAAAAATTCAATTGCCCTCTACCAACGAGATTTGAATCCAACCAGAGCGACAAATTCATTATGAAGAATTCTCCCAACTATTATCATGGGAAAAATTCAAATCATATCCTAAGACAATTATTTCCACGTTAGACTCACATCTCAAGAAATATGAATTTCCTTCCAAGTTGCAAGCGATGTTCAATACATTAGTCAAAAGTCACTTATGAACGGCTAAACAGAGGAAAGTTTGAATACGTTGAGGTCCCTTTCACTTTCAAAAGGTAGATCATATACTACTAAATTTTTTATTGTCTGCCCTATTGACACACGCCGACTTAACAGAGAAAGTAAGGTCAAAATGGTTTTTCTTTTCTTCATAAATAGAACGAGGAAAGAATATCAGAGCATGAGCATTTTGTTTCGAAGAGAGAATCCTAATTGGATTTTGGATTGCATATAAATTGTCGTATTTGAGACGTCTTCGATCCGTTTTGTTTCTCAATTTATTTTTGATTTGCATCACTCCTCTTCAAATTCCCCCAACAAATATGTATCGGCTCGTTTATTTTTACATTAACGTTTATATAATCTCTCAACAAACTATTTGTTGTGAGACTTATAGTTATTAACACATAACGTAATACTTTTTAACAATTTAAAATTTTTGATATTCTATATAGGAATTATAATTACATGCGTATAATTAAGACGCTTTATCCTTCGACAAATTGCATGAACCTTCCCTCATTTCAAATTTTATCAAGAAGACTAGAGTCCATTCTACCAAACCCGCATGAAGGAGGATGTGCAAATGCTATGACTTTAGCCCAAGTTAGCAAGAAGAAGATTGGGCACATTCATCAAAAGTTAGATTTGACAGATATTTTTTTTTTTTTTCGGTACGACCATGGCTATCAGGCCATGCCATTGCTCATTTATTAGTGAGCCGTCATATCATTGCTTTGAATTTCTCTATTTTGCCGACCAAAATTAAACTTACTTTACTTTCCGTTGGTCACCATAACTCTGTTACCGAGAAAAGGATACTTAACGTGTCAAAACTTGAAATGAAAGAATACTTAAGTACCAAAAGTTAGGAAATTAATGCTTAGTTGTTAAAATTGGAGTAAAATGCATCAGTTAAGTGATAACGGCGAGAAAATCCAATCAAAATGCTGACGTGGCAATTTTCTAATGAGCCTAGTGCAAAACGACATTGTTTTGCCAACTGATGTGGCTAGACAAGTGCCAAAATAACGTTGTTTTGTTGCTAACATGGTAAATAATTAATATAAAAATTAATTAGATTAAATTTAAAACCAAATTTAAAAAAAAAAAAAAAAGTGATGGGAGGAGGAACATGAATAGCTAGCACCGGCTGAGGGCTCAGCCCTCGTCATTACCCCACCATCGTTGGGAATGCGGGGGGAGGGTTGGTGGAGGTCGCCGAGCCTTAGCCGGGGCTCGGCGACCCCAGCTGACCGATGGCGAAGGCCTGTGAGCCCTTGCCTAGATTTGGGGTGAGGGTTGCAATCCTCCCTTAGATCCGACGAGAGGGTCGCTGGCCCTCGCTCGAGTGGTGGCCCCTTCCTGGCCAAGGCTCAGTTACCTCAATCGACCCCCTCCCTTGCCTTCCTAGTAACAGCCTCGCCATCGCCACTACTTGTTCATCTTCCTCCTCATTTAAAAAAAAAAATGGTTTTAAATTAAATTTAATTAATTTTTATATTAAAATTTGAATTGTGCCAAAACAACGTCATTTTTGTGTTTATTTGCTGAGTCAGCTTTTTGGCGAGTCACATAAGCGAGCAAAATTAGTAGGATTTTCGACGGGATTTGCCGAATGTAGTACTCAAGTGTCTCATTATTCAAAAAAATTGGCATTTAAATATCATTTTCCTAACTTTTGGCACTTAAGTGTCCCATTATGCCAAGTTTTGGCACTTGGGCTGTTCTTTTGTCTTTTGCTACCTTAAAGTAATTGATTACCATATCAAGTCAGAACGTGGCCACTTCAAGGTCACTTAGGTGGCTATGGAAGAAAATAAATAATAGCACAAAAGGTGAAAAATATGAAAATGTCAATCACAAGTAGATTTAATTGAGAAACCAACATATAGCTATTGATATAAATATTTTTTCATTTATCATTTTTTATTAGATAAAGGTGTTATAGTGAGAATCAACTCAATGATACCACGTTTATACTTTTAATTTATCACTAATAATCCCTATTAAAAAAACTTCATGTTGACATTCAAGATATGTTTTCAATTGGGGATAATGGCACAAATGACCTATAAATTTTGGTTCAATGTGCAATATGGTCCCTGAATTTTAAAATTTTCAAATGCGGTCTCCGAACTTTAGTTCAATATGCAATGTTATTCCAAGACTTTTAATTTGTTTAATGGGGATTTTGAACTTTTAATACATATTTAATTCAATCCTTGCCTAAGTTCAGGGATCATTTATATTCTCTTTTAATTTTGTAAATTCTTCAATGTCATTAAAATTTTTAAATAATTTTTGGGTAGAAACCGCATAAGTAACCTACCTTGGAAGTATATATACCATTTGGTTGTGAATTACATAGGTTGCACCTTCAAAATAAAACCTATCTACATACTAGTGCAATTCACATTACTCGGTATTATTGACACTTAAATTTTGGCGTTCTATTTAGTAATTTACTGCATAGAAAATTAATGATCGATCCCAACCACTAGCAAAAATAATAATTAAATTGCATATAGTTATCAGAATCATATTTCAATTAAATGCATTTAATCGGATTGGCAGTGGATAGTTTTGAGCTTAATTGAATGAACTGAATCTACATAGAGGGGGAAAAATTTGGCCAAGAAGGCGGGGCCTTATTGAGCTTAATTTAATCCAGCCCATTGGGATTAATCAAGAATAATGCATTAGATTTTAGAGTCCATCACTTGGTAAAAGGCCTAAATTAAGCCCTCGGATTAACTTAGGTTATTTTTCCTGTGTGTGTACATATATCGCATTATGCCTCATAATTTAGAGGTCGGCAAATCGGAAATCTCAAAGCATATTGAGAGAAAACACGTTGAGAAGAGAGAGAGGAGCCTCATGGCCGAACACCCTCGGCTGTGCGACCCTTGCGTCCGAGACTCTCCCCGTGTTGGTGCTGCCTCCTAGCCTTGACCAAGCCGCCTGATGCTCATCCGTGAGCCGCCTCCTAGCCTTGACCAATCCGCCTGATGCTCATCCGTGAGCCACCTACATCGACGATCGACGCTACTGCGTCCTCCCCCGGCAACAACTTGCCGCGCCTCCAGCTACCGCACCTGCACTGCAAGGCAACAAAGCATCCAGTTACCGCAACAACGACGAGTTGACGAAACTACTACACTGCGACGAGGTCACGTGCACCGAGCCGTGATGCAACTCGACGACCCAGTTGTGTCACCGATCCACCTGTTGCTCAGAGACTGCACCGCGATGACAATCGATTACCGCCTTCGCTATTCTTCACCAAGCTGCAGAATTGTTCCTTTTTTTTTTGCAGGTGAGTGACGCCGAGCACACCCACGGGCGAGAATCACCAAGCCAGCCTCAACAACCCGTGAGTCCTTCGAGCCGAGGAACCACCACCGCGGTTGAACACCATCACCACCGTTAACGAGGCTGTTATTGAACCGAGTCGACGCTCACGATCCGCGAAATCTTAACATGAGAGCCACCGCCCCCGAGCATGGCTGGCCACTACAAGCCCTGCCACTGTTGTCCTCGGCCGTGAGCTTGCCGATCATTGCCTTTCGTGATTCACTATCTATTGTTCGAATTTGGCAATATTATCTTCAAACTAGGTAAATATCCTCTCCGAAATTGAATATTTAATTACTTTCCTATTTTGAATAAATTAATATCTAATTCGATTTTTTTTTAGCGAAAGACAATATAAATTAGGTTTATTTCCTAATCGATGATGCGAATATAAGATATTAATTTTATTAGATTACACGATTTTAAATTGATATCTCAATCTCTAACCCCTAAGATTAAGATATTAATTTTATTTGCGACTAAGTTTATAGTTAATTTGATGTTGTTTTCATATTCGAATTGATTGGTTGATATCTTTGACGATTTTAGCTTATCTTGATTGATTTGCTAGTTATCCTATTTTGATTGCTTTCCTAATTAAAAATACAAAAAAAAAAAAAAGATTGCAGATTAAATTAGGATAAGATTTTGGTTAACATGGCATTATTTAGATAGATTTTTTTTTAGATTAAATTTCCTAATAGACTAAGATAACTTAGCTAGCATTGCATGTTTAAATAATATTGCATGTTCAAAATAGTTTTCGAAGATGGAATATGGTTTAGTTTAAATTAATCCCTAATCTAGACTATATAACTATTCATTTTAGATAGTTTAATTTGGTTATTTATTAATTTTTAAATTTTTGTAAAATACCAAAAATACTATATGCATGCCATTTTAGGTACATTTAATCAAAATTGCATATCATGTAGATCAATTTCAAGATAAAAGAAAACCCAAAAAATATTAGATTGTTTTGGTGTGTTTATTTGTTTTCCTTTGTTGCAATTTGTTTGCTTTGATAATTGATTTTTTTTAGTGGCTATGCACCCGCATGATCATTCCCTACATGTTAGTGTTTAGGTTAAAATTATTCTAAGCTGTTTGCTTAACTATTTTTAGAGTAATTTAGCGTAATTAACTCTCCAAACTCATTGAATCTCTGGTTTGTAGATGTAAAGCACTTATCTTGCACTTTACTTGGATATCTAATCAATCCACAATAAACTGATTAGTAGCGATTTCAAGATAAAATTAACTTACATGTTAAGAACTTGAACCAATGTCACAAATTGGTACGAGATTGGCAGAGCCCGAGTTAAGTCAAGATTTAGTAATCTATTAGCCAAACTCTAGATGGTTCACTACTAGTTAAAGTCACAACAGATATCACCAAGCATAGTAGTCTAGTGATAAAAGGTTATACTGTCTTTCCATGAGGTTTCAAGCTCAAGTGATGTTGAGAACGAGACTTTAACCAGATTATGCGTAAGACATTTGTTACATTGTGTGGAGAGAATTCTGATTTCCAGCTTGCCACTAGAATTGCAGTGTGATACACATATAATAACGTGAATAGAGGTTTACTGTGTTGGTCACCCCTTATTCCCTTTTAATTATGATTAGGTATACATGTATTGCTAAGGATCACGTTATGATTTTATTTTTTTAAAGATAATGCTAGTATTTATAATAGTTACTAAGGAAATTTATGCTATTTTAATATTCTATTATACCTTTAACTATCCTCCAAATTCGTGAGCTTTAGTATTACTAGATGAACATTTGGGAAAAAGCAATTGATGGAGGAGCTTATATAGATTATTTGATACTGCACTAAAAAAGGAATAAACAAACTCTAAGTCCTAAAATTATGAAAATATTATTAAGTCCTAAAATTTTCAAAAACTGCATTCAAGTTCTAATATTTGTCAAATTCATGCAATCGAGTCATCTTGTTAACTTTGTCTAACTTGACTAACAAAAAATATTTATGTGCTTTTTTTTTTCTCTTTTATGTGGCATTAATATTATTAATCCATTAGCTAGAAAACTAAAATGATGTTATTTTGATCTAAATTTGAATTTAGGTTATAATGAGTTTAATAAGATTAAAAAGATAAAATAAAAAAAAGGGATAAAAACCCTCAAGTGAGAGGGTCCTGTGGGCAGCTACCCTATCACCAAAAAGGGTCGGTAAGGCATCGGCGATTATAAGTCCTCACTTGTGGTCAACAATGGTTGTTTACCATCATTGAGGCCCTGATGAAGTCTCAATGATGGTGGGGCAACGACGACAACCTAATCGGCCTCAACGATTGGCTAACCATCCTAATTAGCCTTTTCTGGTGATGGTGGGGCAACGACTGCACTAGGTCTATTTTGATGTTTTCTATACTAATCTACCTACTGGTGTGAGGATGCAACTAACCTGTCTTCATGCACTAGCCACTTTGCAGCAACGCCTTCAGTTTTGGGCAACCTTACGTCTCATCAGTGTTTCCAACAATCTGCCATGGCTTTGTATTGGGGACTTCAGCGACATTCTCTATTATCGGGAAAAAGTTAGTAAGCATTTGGCTAATTCGCAAAGGATGCAATCTTTCAGGGATGTATTGCATGATTGTTCCCTTATTTACTTTGAAAGCAAGGGATGTTCTTTTACCTAGATGAATCATAGGGCGGGTGCTGATTTTGTTATGGAAAGATTAAATAGGGTTTTCTGCACTTTGGACTGGCGTCTTACATATCCTGAGGCCGAAGCGTTTGCTTTACCAGCAGTGCGATCAAACCATAGTCCCTTGCTATTGATTACGGATGGAGTACATCATCGTCAGACTCGGCCTTTTGTCTTCGAAGCCTTCTGGACTCAGGACCCGGAGTGCCGAGACATTATAACTTGGTCTTGCGTTCCAAACACCCAACAACCTCCTCCTTTACTTCTAAACTGAAGTTGGTTTCCTCTGCACTAGCTCAATGGAGTAGACAAAAATTCTCCAAGGGTCACCAACAACTTGCAATATTACATCAACAGCTTCAGCAACATGTGAATCAACCCCACCATCATTATGATCAGCCGCTGATCTCTTATTTGAAATAGCAAATACAGACATTATGGCAGCAGGAAGAACAATATTGGGCTATGAGATCTCGAATAAAGTGGTCGTAGTGGAGGGATAAGAATACTAAATTTTTTCATGCAACTACTATTCAGAGGCGACAGCGCAACAGGATTAGTATGCTGCAAGATGACAATCAGGTTTGGGTGCGTGATCCTCAATTTTTAAAACAGATGACTATTGATTACTTTTCTACTATCTATAAGACAATGGGGAATCGAGATTATGGCCCTATATTGAATCAATGTCCTTGTATAATCACGGAGGAAATGAACTTATCTCTAATAGTGTTGGTCACTAAGGAGGAAGTCCGAGATGCTACTTTCCATTTGGGAGCTACTAAAGCACCCGGTCCTGATGGTTTAAATGGCTTATTTTTCCAAACTCATTGGGGATGACCTACTGTTTTTTGTGCAACAGTTCATTTTATCCGGAGTCATGCCACCTCTCCTAAATTGGACTATCATCTCTCTCATTCCTAAGGTCCCTCATCCTGAAAGGCTTGATCAATATCGCCCAATTAGCCTTTGCAATTATGGCTATAAAATTATCTCTAAGGTGCTAGCGAATCGCCTGAAGCCCTACTTGCTTGACCTCATATCCAAGGAACAAAATGCTTTTGTCAGTGGCCGCCAAATACAAGACAACATCTTAATAGTGTAGTAGGTGCTTCATCAGATTAATATCAAAAAATGCAAGCGGCAATTTCAAGCTATTTTGAAAATGGATATGCAGAAAGCATATGACCGGGTTGAGTGGGATTTCCTATAAGATTATCTCCTCAAGATGGCTTTCACACTACATGGGTACATTGGGTTATGCAGTGTATCACGACAGTCTCCTTTAGTGTTAAGTTTAATGGTGACCTGCTTCAGTCTTTCAGACCATCCAAAGGTATTTGACAAGGTGATCCTCTTTCACCCTATCTATTCATCTTATTGGCAAATGTTTTATCTCATCTTATGAATCAAGCAATTACCATGGGGCTTCTCAAAGGCATTAAGTTGAACAGGTGGTGTCCCACTTTATCTCACCTCCTTTTTGCGGATGATGACATTTTTTTTTTAGATGGTAAATTACTTGAATGTCAGAATTTGGCTAACATCATCAATCAGTAGTGCTATGCTACTAGCCAAACAATCAATCGAAATAAATCCGGAATCTTGTTTAGTAAGGATTGTCCTATTACCCTCAAGGAAAATCTTGCTCGAGAACTCCGAATACCTGTGCTAGACAAGGCCGATAAATATCTTGGTATACCATATGAAAGGGGCAAATCTAAGAGAGAAATGTTTGCTAGGCTATTAGGAAAAGTGAATGCCAAATTAGAAGGGTGGAAAGAAAATTTGATCTCTAAGGGTGGAAAGGAAATTTTACTAAAGGCTGTCGTGCATGCAATTCCTCAGTACGCCATGCCAATTTTTAAGATATCTATGTCTATTTGTAAATACATAGAGCATAAAATTGCTAGATTTTGGTGGCAAAGTGATGGCAAGAAATCGAGTATCCATTGGAAGAATTGGGACACTCTTAAAAATAGCTAGCAAAGTGGGGGTATTGGCTTTCGTGATCTGCTTGATTTCAATAAAGCCATGCTTGGTAAGCAAGCTTGGCAACTACTTCAGCATCCAAACTCTTTATGGAGCAACCTTTTTAAAGGTCTGTATTTTCATGCTAGGGACTTTATGCATGCTGAGCTAGGTTCAAAACCATCCTGGGATTGGAGGAGTATTCTGCTTGGAAGGGATGCTATTATACCTCATTTACTATGGTCAATTGGTAATGGCCATTCTATCAACATTTGGGAAGACCGTTGGCTTCCGAGTGGGGTTATCGGAGGTCCTGTTGCTCGTGAGGCTCCCAAAATGGTCGCGGACCTATTCAACTCAGATAACAGCACCTAGAATATCCTCCTTATTACTCAGCACTTTGATGCCCCCTTAATGGCCGAGATTCTCTCTATATAGGTGCGCCCTATTTATGCTACTGATTGTGTTATATGGAACAAAACTCACAATGGTGCCTACACAGTCAAAAGTGCCTACCATACCATACGGCAATACAAGAACAGCATGCATCATACTCAAGCATCATCATCTATAAACCTCATTCGATTCTATGGAAAACTATTTGGAAAATTAAATTACCCCCCAAAATTCGCCCTTTCCTTTGGTCAGTTTGTCATAATGCCCTAGCTACCAAAGATAATCTCTATTAGAGGCACATCTCCACCGTCCCAACATGCCCATCTGTAATCACAACAAACCAGAAACCACAGACCATCTTTTGCTTTTGTGTCCATGGACACGTTGAGTTTGGTCACATCCCCAAATTAGAATTCCCATTGCTCCACACTCAATCAGGCGAATGGATGAGTGGCTCATAGAACAGATTGAAAGTAGGGGTCGCTTACCTTCTATGGATCTTATTGCTACACTATTATGGTAGATATGGAAAGCTCAAAATGGGTTTATCTTTCGACACAAGCGGCCAAATCCATTGCTGGTCGTCGAGGAAGCCCTCGCTCAGGTGCGGATCTCTTTGCTCTCACCCCAACCGCTGCTGTGTACAGCCCGATCTTCCTCCCAACTAGATCACCTGTGGCGACCTCCAGATCCTGGTGAAATCAAAATCAATATTGATGGGGCATATCGACAGGCGACATCACAGGGTTCTATGGTAGGTATACTCAGAGATCATACTGGCACTTTCCTCCACGGCTTTACCTGCTGTTACATAGCAAACTCGGCTCTGCACAGCAAGATCCAGGCTTTCCTACATACTCTTGACTATCTGCAACAGCATGGAAAACATCACGAACAACTTGTGCTTGAATCTGATTTTTTGACTTTGATAGATGCAGTTCATAACCCATCATCGACGCCTTGGGAGGTGCGCCCTTTACTCGTAGAAGCATTGATGAAACCTCCTCTTTTCGATACCCTACGGATTCGTCACTGTAGGCGTGAAGCCAATTGGGTGGCTGATTGGGCTGCTAAGGCCCATTCTCATGGTAGCATATCACCGAACTAGGCCTCCTCACTCCCTCCCCTCCTTTCAGATCTTATGTATGCGGATGCCCAAGCTGCAGGATGTTGTAATACGTTTATTTAGTGCTATAATATTTCTTATTTCGACAAAAAAAAATCTAATTTAACTAAAATTTGGGTTTTAAAAATTTGAATTTTGACTAAAACAGCATCATTTTAGTCTTGTGCTTCATGTTTAAGCAAGTTAATGCAATGCAAGAGAAAGAAAATAATAAAAGAACCAAGTTAGTATTTTATTAGTCAAGTTGGATGGAATCAACTAAAGGACTTGATTGCATTAATTTAATGAGTTTCGTGACTTAAATGGACTCTCTGAAAATTTTTGAATTTAATCTCACTTTCATGACAAGTTTTAGGATCTTTAGTGCATTTATCCAATTAAAAGAAAAGAAAAGAAAAGGATATTAGAGCTTCCATTATTTTCGTAGGACACTCAGTTTAGTACTAAAGCTTTTCAAGGATCACTTTGGTGCCACTTTGATAAAAGATAGATCACTTAAGTGTTGAACCGATTTAGAATGTCAGAAATTTGAGTGGCAATATTCTAACATTTCTTTTGACCAATGTGGCTCGCCAGCATCGTAAGTTGGCATTAATTGACATAAACGATGTTGTTTAACATATGATTGCCTCAGATTCAGCCTCCACTTCAAAGCGTAACCTTACAATAGATGATTTGGGGGAAAAAATCAGCCTCTTCCTCCCTAAACTTAAAACTGTGGATGTGGGGCAATCAGAAATTGAAAGTTGCAATAGAGGCCTGCTAGTTCATTTGTGTGATTTTGTCTAGCTGGAATTGCAATTTTTATAGTGAGATTTTAATATAAATAGTAACAAAGAGCCGTGATGAGGGTTTAGATGCTGGGAAAAAGAAATATAGCAAGTATATATTTAGATATAGAAAACGAGGGATAACTAATTGGTGTAGTGATGATGACGCTGAGAGACATGGCGGCGAAATAGTCGATGGGAAAGGAAATGGAGTTGGCGGAGAGGAGGAGGATGACGTCGTCCTTGGAGAGGCGGGAGGCGAGGGAGTCGATGGAGTGCCAGAGCTCGCAAAAGGGGACTTGAAGGCTGAAGTAGGCATCAATGAAGCGATGGAGCTGCGATGGAAATAGGAGGAGATGAAAATGGTGATGTCGAGAGAGGGATGGGGGAGGGGAATGGGTTGCGCTTGCTATAGAAGGTGGGATTGGAGCTATAGAAATTGTTTCTGGGGTCGATTTGGAGAGAATTGGCCGTCATTGAAGATGAATCATGACTTTCATAGAGCTTGAGCTTCAAGCCAAGCGATCTATTACAGGATTAGAGAGAGAAAGAACTGAGAACGAAAGAGAATTATTTACACATCGTTCACGGTGGACTTCCTTTTTTATGAGAAAACCAAATAGATATTAAAATTTCATTAAAAAAACAAAAAAGCCACATGAAATGAATTGTTGGAATTATGTCGCTTGAGGCACTTAGGTGATTGTCCAACAAAGTAGCACTAAAGTGATCTAACAAAAGTTTCAGCACTACAATAAATGTCGTATGAAAGTCATGATAGTTTTAGTGTCATTTTTTAAATGAAAAAACAACTAGCACGTCACCTTGTGAAGGATTTGTTTTTTCTATAAACACAAGAGTTAAAGGAAAATTATACTCATGCACACAATATTGGGAGAAGTATGCTAAAAGTGTCTTAACATGTGTATGTGCTTACTTTAGTGCCACAACTTTTCATCGGTTCACTTAAGTGCCACTTTTTAAAAAAAAAAACAATCACTTAAGTGTCAACTTCGATCTGAGTCGTCGGAAAATTTGACGTGGCAATATTTGATTAATTTCTCATTCCTACGTGGCTTGCCAGCGTGCCTAGTCAACATATAATCTCTAAACGACATCGTGTAGCAAGTTGAAAAGTGATCACTTTAATGCCAGTCGTTGTAAAAAAATAATCACTTCAATGCTAATTGTTGTTAAAAGTGATCACCTCAGTGTCAATCTTAATGAAAAGGTGATCACTTTAGTGCCGAAAAACCTCTAAATGACGTCGTATAACAAGTTAAGAAGTGGTCACTTCAATACTAGTCATTGTAAAAAAAAAAACAAACAAAGATCACTTTAGTGCCACTCGTTGTTAAAAAATGATCACTTCAGTGCAATTTTAGTAAATCATTTTAGTGTAAAAAATGCCACATCAAATAATATTTTTAATTATAAAAGTCATGTAATTTCTCTAGTTGGAATTTTTCACCAGAGGCACTTAAGTGATCGTTTTTCTCCAATTTTAGCACTTAAGTAAGCCAGCAAAAAATTGTACCGTATACAAGTTAAGACATACTTCTCCCAAAAAATTGTACCGTATACTTCTCCCAATACTTCTCATCTTGTACAATATTGTAAAGTGAAACCTTCAAGAAATATGAATAAAGCTTTCCATGTGGCGATCGCGTTAAGACTTCACGTGTTACACAGCCAATCATAGATTGACAGAAAAATGTGATGTGAAGATGGACAAAACGTTTAGAATATTAGTTTTCTCAAAAAAGACTATGTTGACTAATTAGCAATTCCATATGTCAATTTAAGTTGATTTCTAAAAGGCAATAACGCTTGGGTTAGGATTTAGACAAGCAACCAAACTTAAGAAGCCAACTTATCCTGATCTATAGAAAGTAGAAGCATTATGATTAAGATTTCGTTAAAATTACTTGGTAAAAATTTAGGCAAACGAAAGTTATCTATCCCGGTATTATGAGATGAATCCCAAACTAAAATATAATCATCTCAACTGACATAATATATGTAATGACATAAAGTAGCGAGCTAGTGTTGATTTAGTTACTATTTACATAAGTTTCTTGAGCCATTACTTGTTATTTTATAATTGAATAATAATGGCTGGAGTAAATAATTTTTAAATAGATTAATATGATGGTAAATGGAATTATCATCGTCTCAACTTAAGATATATACCCTTTTTTTTATTTATTGAAAATAACACTCAAGAGGTTTATAGAAGGCTTTCAAGCCTAACAAATCACAAATAGCTGTAGAACAAATCAAAAGCCAAAAGACAAATAACAAAGCACAGTTTGCAGCTATATGCACATTCTCATCCCTCAAGAATGAATCTTACACTGTAAATGATCGATGGCCGATCACTAGATTAAGTGATGAGCTCATGTGGAGATCTCCTACTCCATTTGCAATTGCTTGCGGTATGTGTTTAGGTTTTAATGTCCTCATCACTATTGTCATGCAAAGACACTAATATCAAAATGTTGAAAGAGTGTGGATCAAATATTTGTAAGAAGCTCCTAGATCTATATTTAGATCTAGTTCGAGAGAATAAAACCCCTAAATTTTGGACCTAAATCTAAATTGGAAGAGGATAGCAGCTTAATCTTGGAGAGGTTGTGGAGCTAGGTGGTTGTCGATTGGATGAATGGAAATTTATTCACACACAAACTTCCTAAACATAATGAGAGAGCAAAGAAAGACGGAATGCTTTAAAAGAAGGAAGAGGGAGACAAAGAGGGAGGGAGTGAGGGTTTCTCTCTCTCTCTCTCTCTCTCTCTCTCTCTCTCCCTCTTTGGGACGGCACTATAGAGGCAGCAGTTTCAAGAGAAAAGAGAGGAAACACTAACTTAGGGTTTAGAGAGAGAGAGAGAGAGAGAGAGAGAGCGAGTGACATTATTTTATGTGCTATGTTATTTCATTCTCAATGGATATCCTTTTCGTATACAACCAAATTGACATATGGATGCTTAACAAATTGTGTACATCTATATTGTAACATGCACGATTTTGACCCATGAGAATTGGCCATAGAATCGGTGTGTCAATAGTGGGGATTAGTCGTGGACTAATCTAAGGATCGATCATAGATTGATCAGCCTAATTGGGAGGATGATCGAGGGATTAGATGACTGAGGGATCAATCATGGTTAGATCAAGGAATCGACCATGGATCAATCATGGGATTGACATAGTGAATTGATCCACCGATCACGCAAGTCGATCCGAGCTATTCGGCCATGGATCGACTGTTTGACTATAAGGGTTGGTTGTGAGATGGTCACACACCACCACGGATCGATTGATGACCATGGTTCGTTCGCGCACCGTCATGCTTTGGTCGCGGGTGATTCCCCTCAGTCATGTATCGACTGCAGGCAACCATGAATCAAACACTACCATGGATCGATTGATGACCATGGATCGTTCCCGCACAGTCATGCTTTGGTCGCGGGTGATTCCCCTTGGTCATGTATCGATTGCAAGCAACCATGAATCAAGTTGTACGATCATGTGTTGGTCGTGGAATGATCGATCCCACATGACCACATGACAACTGAAGGTCGACCATAGAGCAATAAAAGATGAAATACCATTCGATCATGAGCTTGGCATTGGCCAAGCCAAGAGCTGGTCACATGCTTGACCAAACCTAGCCATGTATTGGCCTGTATTGGCCATAAAGCCCATCAAATAAGCCATTAACCTAGTTACGCTTGTCAGACTAGGTCGCGACAAGCCTCACATGACCATGAATTTACCATAAATTTCAACTCAAGTAAGGTAGTTATTCATGCATGAAGATGATAAACTCTTGCCCAATGATGTTAGCACATCAATTGGCCTCATTCTCTTGTTTGCTTAATGTTCTTTGGAAGTTAGTCCATAAATAAAGATAATTTGGTAGAGGGTTTTCGAAGGTTGGCTTGGAGCAAGGAAAGGCATGAAACATGTGACAAAATCCAAGCTTCATGATGACCATATATTGGACATTAAATGAAGACGGTGATTCATTAGCTTAGGTGACCATGTGAAAATATAGTCATAATTATCAAATATCAACCTTGGAGAGCAAGCTAGGCTAAGTCATGATTATAGGGCGACTCATTGCACAAGTGGACCAATAAAGAGATTGACAAGTGTTCTTAATCATTCCCCTAGAATCTTATAATGCCACACCATCAAGCTAGCCATGTCATTCCAAGAGAGTCTATTGGGCCACTTGTTAGGACCATTAATGAAGGGCATAACTCATCCAACTTAGGTAGCAAGGTGGAGATTTGGTAATGATTGCAAGGAGATTTGGCTTGATGAACAAGTTGGTCAAGTCATGATTATGTGATGACTCATGAACTTAAGTGGACCAATGAGGAGCCTAATAAGTGTTCTTCATTATTTCCATTAGAACTTAGGTGTGCCACCTCTTCAAGATAGCCTTGCCACTCATCTTATTAGGCATGCCACTCAAAAAGAGTTCATTGGGCCATGTGTGAAGGGCATTAAATGAGGCTTGGCCTATAAATGAAGCACCACCCCTTCATTTCCCAACCCTTGGTTCACTTTCCCTTTTCCTCTCCTCTTACATGCTTCCTCTCTTTCTCCCTTAGGCTAACTTGCCACCACCCTCACCGCTCGGTCATTTCTTGACCAAATCCTCCTTACTTTGTCAACTGTAAGTGGAATCTCTAACCCTCGGCTAAGGCAATGTGCTACATTGTTTGATTTAGTTGTGTACTCACCGTGCACAATCGTGTGCATTACAAGGATTGATTTTGTATGGTTTGCTCATGTCTTGCATTCATTAGTAGAATCATGCTCGGGTCACGGATGAACCTCACTTGATATTGAGATTAGTGTTGAGGTGTGATGGATTGAACCTCACTTGGCCTAGGATTGATATTGAGGCATGTCGATCCGAGCTTTGCTTGGCTTTGAGTCGGCATTTAGGCATGTCAGTTCAAGCCGCGAGTCACGTGCCACACCAAGCATATTCGGGCTTAGTTGTGTACAAGTCAATGAGCGTTTTGTATGGTTTGCATTCATAAGGATGATTATGCCTTGAGTCACGGACAAGCCTCGCTCAGCTTGGGATGGGCGTTAAGGCGTGATAGACCAAACTTGGCTTAGCCTTGGATTGGCATTGAAGCATGTCCTTTTAAGCCATGCTTGGCTTTGGGTTGACGCTTAGCTGTGTCGGTTCAAACCATGAGTCACATTATGCACCTGACATATTAGTATAGTTATGATGTTATAGATCATGACATACACACTTGCATGAGCATGCCTTTGGGCCTTGTTTGCATTGGCTAAAATGAAAGAGAATGAATCGGCTTGTGTGATACACAACATGTGATCATCTAATGAAAGATAAGATCCGTCGCCACTTGAGGTGGCGACGATGCCCCCACACCAACGGGATGCCGTCACTCATGAGAACGGGATGCCTTGATACTAACGAGATGCCTCATTAATGAGAACGAGATGCCCTACACCAATGGGATGCCTCATTCATGAGAATGGAAGCCTTAGTTGAGCTAGGAAGCTCCTGAAAGTATGGAATACTCAACTTAATGGCCAGATGCCCAACTTGAGGCTAGAAGCACTTGAAAATATGGGAAGAACAATTTGAGAGGTTTGATGAACCTTTGTGCATGCTGCTGTGTATTGTTTGATGAGTTTGTTTAATAAATTCATTGACGATAAGCCAAAATTAAACATGCCTATAGTCAAGGCAGAGCAAGGGAATTACTATAGATTTGCCATCAATGCCATAGTGCGAGTAATATTCGCATGCTAGATTCAATAGCGAGTCGTCCTCCTATTGGAGGATTAGTGATTTTACTTGCTGAATCCTCAACTCACTCTTTTATCTTTTAGACTCATATGTGAGTTTGAAGTTGCAACCTCCATAGAGGAGATAGGGATACTTGGCCTATGTGGATATATATAGCATGATGTAAAAAGAAAAGGCCCATAAAAAAGGGTTTGTAAATGTGCTGATGTAATAGAAGAGTAGTGTACTATGTTGTGTTTTCCTAACTGCTTGTTTGTTGTGTTATCTATGAGACAATTGTTGTACACGCTTCCGCATGCTCATAATAACAAAATCGAAAAGAAATGGGTTGGTAACGCTCTTGGGATATCACATCAATACCCCGCTGGTCGCGGTCTTGGGTTAGGTCGTGACATATACTAACATGACAATAGGAAAATTATTCAATTAGTCATATATCTATTGTATGGATGTTAATTGAGTCTCATATTATTGGTAATTTAGTCCAAAATCTTTTTGAGAAATTTCAATGTAGTTCTTCAAGTCAATTTTTGTTAGAAATCACTGAGGTAACAATCTAATTATCATCTAGGCATCTTACATGACACACTGTCATGTAATTTAGTTGAAATGACTTAAGTGTAATTTAGTGCAAAGGTTTAGACTAAATTGGTAAATGAGACAATTTAGGATTGAATTTGTTTCTCTACAATAAATTTAAGATTGATTGAACAATATCCCTCGATCTATTAAGGATACCGGATTAGAGAGAATCAAAATGAATTTTCAACCATACGTAGCACAAGTTTTTATTTTTGTTGAGATTAATATTGCAAAAAACTCAAAACTAATACATTTGTGACAAATTTACCTAAAATTAATTTTTTGATTGTCAAAAATCTCAAATTGATACACTTGCAATAAATATATACAGACTAATTTTTTGACTATAAAAAACCTCAAAATGGTATATTTGTGATAAATTTACTATCTCTCAGTTTCCCTTAAATTAAATTAATACCATGAAAAACCATCAATTGGTATGCTTGTGAGAAATGAAGGGTAAAACCTCAAATTGATATATTTGTCAACTTCCATATGTCTTCCAATTTAGTAATTTAATGATAAAGTATAACAGAAACTAATAGAGGGTAAATTTATTGCATACGTACCAGTTTGGGATGTTTAGGTAAATTTGTTAGAAGTAACTAGTTTTGCATTTTTTGTAGTATTTACCCTTCTAGTTATTAGCAACAACATGTAATATCACATGGTGGGTCCACTATTTTTAATGCAAAATGACGTGGAGAGAATATGAAGAACAAATTCTTTGCAAATGCTGCAATGATGAATATCTTATTCAAATTTTGTTGGGTATTTCATAGACACTTATACATAAACACACATACAAAATAATTGTTCAAAAAGTTTTTGAACTTATATTATGACGATTAATTCAATCATAAACATTTCAATCATACTAATTTAGTCCTAAAGTTTTTGTTAATTTGCCAATATAGTCATTTCAACTAATTTTGATCGGAACTCAGTGACGTGAATGTTAGTAGAACTATATGACACAGTCAAAATTGGCATAAATAATTTTTTTTATAATTTTTTCTTTTCTTTTTTAAAGTTTAGGGGCCCTTAACGGTAAAAAAAGAAAAAAAAATTATCCATGTCAACATTGGTTGTATGACGTTAGATAGCCAACAACCACATTAGTAATTTCCGGTCAATTTAATTTGAGAGCCATACAATAGGATTTAAACTTGTTGGATAATTATCTTCACATGCACACAAGATGGTGATACAATATTACACATCTTTTCAAATACACATATTGTAACACAACACGTCATAGCATGAGCATGAACATCCCTTATCCTGCACGGAGCCGAACACATTAGCTTGTCAAAACCACTTCTCAATCATTAATACATGTGAAATATGAAATGCATCGACGTCCCAAATAGGTCGACACAGTGATCTAAGAAAATGCCGTACGAAAGGATATCCATATCTTATTCTATGTCCCTTTACGAGTCTGCAATATATTTTATTCAAGATTCAATGAACCTATCGACACTTCGTCCCTTCATGGTGCCCGAAACGACCGAAACATTCCACGTACCTCAGCCTGTTCAGCACCCTTTTGAGCCCCACGAAAGTTTTTATCCTCCATCGTGCTCGAAACGACTGAAACGTTCCACGTACCTCTCGGGCTATTCACCTCCCTTTTGAAAAGACTTGATGTGAAAACCTTACGACGATGCGGCTTCTTCGGTGCACCCTTTATTTTTTATTCATGAGATGTGGACGGGAGGATTACATTCTGAAAAGGTCTTTTGGTGATGATGTCCAAAAAGGAGCCTCGACCTCCTTGGTTGTCTACATTTCATTGGCTTGTTGCCTTGACTCGTCGCTCCTTCCCTTGGACGTGTCCTTTTCAAAGTCAATTTGAGGACAGGTTCTGATGCGACTACTCAAGCTGTTCCCTTGGTTTATTCCGTTTTCGAATTCCGGAAAAACAAGATTGTTTGATTAAATCCATCATATTTAAGTACCAAGTACGAAGGGAATAAAGAAACAATGACTTGCGATAATCAAATTTACAATCGGCTGAAGTATTGATCCTAAAGAAGAATCCTCAATTCGAGCTTTCTCGATCATCACACGACTAGCTCTCACATGTCCGATGGGGATCAAACTTTGAATCCTCCTGTCATGATCAAGCCCATCTTTGCGGACCATTGGTTCCAATTTCTTCCACTTTCTTGATAAGTCTTTTGTCATTGAAACCATTGCTTGTTGGGCATTAAGCCAGCGCAAAATATACCGCCATAATTCATTATATTATCTGAATTTTTAAAATTTATGAAAAATATATGCCGTTCTATGTATCAATATTTATATATATTGAAAGTTTCAGATATCTCGAATTAAAAAAAAAATTGAAATGTGAGAATTATGATACTTTTGTTAAGTAAAAAGTAAAATGAAAAAAATCAATTGAGATCTATATTTTTGGATTTGGAACTAGTTCAGTGTTGTTGCGTGACGCGCGCCCACCGGATCGAGAGTAGCTAGAGAATGCCTTGAGAAGCTCGTCAAGATTCAAGAAGCTCTCACACAAAGCTGCTAGAAATGATGCCTAAAAGATGGCCAACACACGGCTCAGCTTAAAGTAGGCCTAGAATATGCCTAGTTTGCATTGGGAACTTCCAAATAGGCCAAGCCCCAATCGCAAATCCAAACCCTGTTGTCAAATTAGAAATGATTTGAGTGAAAATATTCAAAAGATGCAAGATCTCTCTCTAAAGCTAGGGGTTGGTTTCCATTGATGATGAGATGTAATATTTACTTATCGAATTGGGGGATCTATCGTTCTTTGTTTACTCTTGATTTAACATTTAAATCGAAATGAAAATCTAACAAGAGTCTCTCTATCACAACTTACAATTAATAACAAGGTTGTGCCAACAAGCATTTTAGGGTTAATAACCGATGGGACCTTTGCTGGGACCGCCTTTTGCTTACGTGCCCAACGATGCACCTCGGACCAAGCGTCAATATATTTTAGGGCATTTGTTAAGTTTCATAATAATGAGAAAATACTCTTTACTTTTGAAGCCCAATTAACTCATTTGTATTAACCACGAAAATGTTGAATGCATTTTAGGGCATTTGTTAAGCATAATAATGGAACTTTACTTTTGAAGTATTAACCATTTGACGAAAATGTTGGAGAAAGTAAGAAATAAAAATCTTCAATTAGATTATGAATTCACTACCGAGCGGGATATTTTAGGGATAAATGGGTCATGAAATCCGTGTTGTGCATAATGGTGTAACTTCAAGCCATGTCATGTCAAGAAAGAATCCCTTGCCAACTTGTCTCTCGAGCATAGCTACATCATGTGGATAAACTTCCCAACTTGCAATATGCGGATAGAACTAAGGTGACGTGACCGCATCCTCTATTCCACATATACCGCCCGATATCGAATCTTGGGGAGGGTGGGATAGTGGTTGGCTCATCACAATTCATTCAGGATGGGCCACTCTTCCTTTCTCCTCATATAAAGGGAAAAAGAGAAAAGTTAAGAGCATAGTTATTGTTCGAGCAACTAGGCATCTCAATTTCCTACGAATATTTTTTATTCCTTTCATTGAAATCATAGAATTGTTTCGGTTAGCAATCTTGGTGTAATCCTCCATAAACAAGAAGGCATCGCATGAAATTACAAACTACGGATCTTCAATCAATTACACGTTTAAATTGTCCCAAATTAGGTCTAACGGTCGATAAGCAGATAGAGTCAAGCCTCGGATAACGAGCATCGTGTAAGGGCAGTGGAGAAAAAAGTCGTAACTGTAACAGGCCCAGTCGTGTGTTATTGAAATGCTTGTTCCAACACATCTGAGCCTCCCATAACAAGAACCTGATAGCTTCTACTATAAAAGAACATCAAGACCTTCTCCAGAAATCTTCAGATTTCTCGAATTTCCTCGAGTTCTTGATTCGTATGGATAAAGGGTACAGATAGAGGGCCATAAGCGAGTCACACGGTGTCATCCCCATAAGATGAGCATTTGACAAAGTACCAAGAGGAGTTCAGCAAGAAGAATACCAAGAAAATCCATAGAATGATAAGGAGCTAAAACCAAACTGTACTACAGTAAATCCAAGATGAAACAAATTGGTCATCTAGTAGAATCCACACAATAAAATGCCTACACCACGACAATAGTGGTGGATACTTGTAGACAACTCAGCCGTCATGGAACAGAACATAATTTATGACAAACAATCTATTGCAGAAAATCCAAGAAACATTTGCACAAGTTATAAAGAGGGTACAGTATAAAACTACTAAGATGCATCAGAGGAATTGGAAAGCCTCAGGCACTCACTCTAGCACCTCCTAAGACAAGTATCGTTCCAATTGGGCACTTGGTGTTGATTAACAAAAACAATTTTCGCACATCCAATTGGGACCTGGATGGATATGTGCAGCTTGTAAAGAAAATTTTCTCCTTTTCCATAGATACCCTTGTTAATTCTCAAATTTTAAAATCATAAGAAGACGCTTATGTCCTTTTGCATATAATTCCATTATTTTCTCTTATTAGCATCCAAACAACATCTTCACTCAATCTCCCAATTTCCTTCATTTTCTTTTTTCTTGTCTTTATCAATATTTTCATCTCCCAGCCACTGAGTGTTAATTAAAAAGAGCATGAGTTTTTTTGAGGGAAAATTATCCAAAAAGTCTTAAATCTATTGCACTTTTGTCAATTTAGTCCTAAACTTTTTCGTGTTCTGTCAATTGAATTTATTTGGCCAATTGGTTTACCCAAGGAAAGGTCAGGTTGACTCAATTGACAGAATATGAAAAAGTTTAGAACTCAATTGGCTCGAAAGGTTTAGGATTGAGTTGGCAAAAGTATAAAAGTTTATGACTTTTTGGACAAATTTTCCTTTTTTTTTTTAAAAAAAAAAATAAAGAAATAAGTCACTTTTCTAGGATAATTTGATCTTCCCTTCAAGTCTAGTACAAGTTTTTCTCCATTTTTGGTTAGTTGGGATCCTTCACAATCAGGGTGAATTAAATTGAACACTAATGGGCAACACAGGACTTACAGCTACAAGGGGATTATTTAGAAACAAATGTGGGGATTAAATTGGTGGTTTATCACCTTCGTTGCATGCTTGTATAAAATTGACATATGGAACATTAAACAAAAAATCATTATTAAAAATATTTAAAATTTTATATAATGAAAAGAAATTATTGATAGAAGTACACAATACAAACAAATTGTATATGTAAAAAGAGAAAATATTTTAAGATCTGCACTTTGTTTAAGAAGGTTCTTGTGGGATTGAAAAGATTTAAATCTTAACATTGAAACTTATGAGAGATAGAACTTCTAACAATTAGTTATTCATGGATACAACATATAGATAATTAGTAAATGAAGATGTTTAAGGATGAAAAAATGATTGAGATTTAATAAAAATTGGAGGTTCTTTTTACTTTACATAATTATCTGTATAGATGTGCACCATAGAATAACATATTTTAATGGGGATAACGTCCAAAAAAACTTAAATCCATTGTACAATAGCCAATTTAGTCATAAATTTTTCAATTTAATCAATTCCTGAATCTTTTGAAGACTTATCAATGTTATCTTTCTGGCTAATTTTGATAAGAAATTGATGACATGGACATTGACCGTCTTACGTGGATAACCGATACTGACATTGACTTTTTGCAAATTCTTTTACAAAAAGTTTCTGAATTTTTTTCTTTTCTTTTCTTTTCTTTCGCTATTCATCTTACCAAAGGGTTGTCAAGGCTTTGATGATGGCTAGTAACCCTTAGGATTCATTTGGTAAGGCTTCTATTCTAGGGAACAATTTCTTTTCAAAAATAGTCTTTTTCTATTTCTATTCCCTAGAACAATTTCTCAATAAAAGAACGCGTTTGGTAGCTACATAAAATCTCTATTCTCAAAATGGAAAAATAATAGAAATGTGTTTGATACGATTTACAATTTTTTTTTTTGTAACATAGAATTTCTTTTATTTTTTTAAGATTTTTTTCTTTTCTTATTTGTCCCCACCGCCGATTGTTGCCGCCCGCTGCTACCGTTGCTGACTGTCGCTGCCAACCGTTACTGTTGTTGACAACTACCGCCAACGTTGCCGGCTGTCGGCGACAGCAGTGGTAGGCGACGGTAGTTGGCCAGCGATGGGGGGCGGCGGCGGTGGCTAGCCTACGGCGGTCGGCAAGTGGCGATTGATGGCCGAAGGTGATCGGTAGTTGGAAATAATTAAATAATAATATTTTAATAATTTCGAATAATAAAATATTATTAAATTATTAAACAATTTCGAAATATTTATTTAATCCTAAAAGTAATTCCTTTATGTCAAGTCACCATTATACTAATATAAACATCAATTTAACCTTAACTAAACATACTTTAGGTTAAACCAACCTCTTAATCTAATTCACAATTAAATAAACTAAACTAACCACCTAAGCTTAATTAACTTAAGCTAAGCACACCTAAAGCATAATTAACCCTTTAAGCAAGGTTTAGTGAGCTAAACTCACCGGATTAGCGAGCCGAGTGAACCAAAACGATGAGGATGACGCGAGGATCGACTTTCCTCAAGGCGGGCCGAGCATCTGGGCTTGGGAAGATGGCCAAAACACGCCAAATGTCCGCTGCCATACCCATTTTCGAACTCCCTGTACACTACTGGTTGGGGCCAAATCCGGGGCTGATTCGAGCTAGACAGGGCTGACAGATCGCGAGGGGACTTCGGTGAGGTCGGACGGTGGCCGGAGGAGGTCGAGCGGCGACCTGAGGTGGCCGAATGGGACCGGGTAGAGGCGAAACAGGGGCTGGATAGCAGCTCGGTCGGACAGGTGAGTAGGGGGCGCACGGCGGGTGAGCGCGGCGAACGGGGGGCGGGGTGCTCGACAACGGCGACGGCGGCCGCGCGGCCGGCTCCCTTCCAAAACGCCCGGTCAACGCCCCGCTTCGGTGGTTTGAAAAGTTCGAACTAGAGGGAGGAGAAGGGGCAGACACGAGCGGACGGTAGTTCGGCGGCAAGCTTGGGTGCGCTCGAGCAACTCCGGTGGCTTGCAGGCGTGTGACGACGGCGGCGAGAGGCAGTGATGGTAGCTTGGTCTTCGACTTCCATGGTGTCAAGCAAGCGAGAGGAAGATGGAGAGGGGGGAGGGGGTTGGTCGAGGGTGGAGAGAGAGAGGAAGAAAAGAGAGGAGGAGAGAGAAGGAGAGAGAGAGCATTCCTTTTTCTTTTTCCTTCATCCAATCAAGGTGGCCCACCATGACCTAGGATGACCTCTCACAATCCACTCACCCAATCCTCCACAACCTCTTCCAATGGTTGCAATTTCATTTTTCGCCGGGGCCTAAAATCTTGTACATTAATTTCTTCCATTCCCTTCAATTCTCTTCTAATTGAGTCCAATTGAAACATAAATTAATCCAATGCCACCACACTTCAATCCACATCTTCACTTGATCATAGAACCATCTTAGATCTCAAAAGCACAACCAAAAGCAGGCCTACCAATTTTTCCTAACCAAATTAACCATACCTTGATTATTTTGCCGAAAAACTCGGCTTGCATGAAAAATCTTCAAAACATGAGTAAATACTCCTAAAATGATTTGTGACACACCCAGACTTCCAATTTCTGAATTCGATCTCAATTCCACGGTTAATTTCACTTTGGCACGATACTAGCGCGAGCCTTTAGAAATTTTCATGCATTTGACCTGTGATTGATCATCTCAAGCCACAATGTACATCTTTGAAACATTGGCGACTTTTGGTTGTCAGGGTAATCTCAAGGTTTCAAATACGAACACAGGGTACCCAATCGACTGAAAAGTCGGTCCAGTGCCGATCAACAAGAATTGTGCGATATGGTGGAATCACCCACACTTAATCACATGCCTCTATCGAGTCGACCTATCTCCGATCTCTAATCAATTTTTAATTGTGTCGTAATGACCCTTGCAGATTAGCTCGGTCGAAAGGTCGCTTCCTGGTCAAATTCTCAAGTCTGATGCATTAGAATTTCTTAATGGTTTCACCTGATAGACTAGTTTTCCCATAAGTGGCCGACTCAAGGAAAAGAACTATATGTGTGCCAACGAAATGCCCGTCTCAATTTATTGAAAATAGAATTGGAAATTCGGGATGTCACAACTCTTCCCCTCTTATAAAACTTTCATCCTCGAAATTTAAACATTTACCAATTCTTAACAAAAAGGTGGGGGTACGGTCGTTTCATATCATCTTTCTTTCTCAAGTTGCCCTTTTGTACCAATGTTGCCAGATCACTGCTATCTTGCCCAAACTACTTTGGATCCAAAATACTAAACACCTGCCCACTTAAAATTCTAAAGGTCTTCAACACAAAATCTGCGAAGCTAAATTGGCAATTCTGAGCGGTCTTAAGACTGTCTCTGCTAATTGCGACTGAATCACTGATTTCTGAACCAACTCTAGACTTGCGATTTTCTAATCTCTGATCTCATCTCAATCGACTGAAGTCCTATACACTTTGCTCTGCACCGATTAAAAAGAAACTATCAGACTGATCCACTGAAATTGGGAACCTCTAGGTAAGATCTGAGATAACTCGACACCGATCCCAAGAATCGCAATCACGACTACCGTATCGACCCGGCCTCGTGATATTTCTTTCCCTGACTTCATCTTAGCAATTGAAATTATGCACTCTCTGCTATACACTGCTTAAGAAAGAACTATCTGAAAGCTCTGCAAACTTGGAATATCTAATCTAGATTTGAAATACAATTCATCCCGGGCACTCCATGTTGATGATTTAAATGATATACACACACTTCGGTATACCTATTCTAATCGAGATCTTTTTGTGTTGCACTAAGGTGAGTTGACTCTGTTCATCTGTCGACCACCATTCCATAAGGAATCAATACTCTTCCCGACTCCTTGATAACCTGTCATAACATTCCATCATACTATACTTCCATTCCCACATAAGATTCTCTTAAGTGCTTGAAAAAGCTTTCCTAGCTTACGTTACCAAATTCTCACTTACTGATACATCCAACACTTACAACTTGTTCGAAGATATCTATTTTCTTTCCGATCTACCAATCCCGATGATGTAGATTCTGACTCATCTTCGTACTGTCTGGACGACGCTGAAGTTGCTATGATGAGCTTCCCATAAGATCTCTTCTTTAATTTCTATATCGTCAATTACACACAATCGTTCTCAGAACCTTAGCATCCTATCTTCAAAAATCTGAAAATCAACCTCTCTCACTTGCATTCTCTTATAGAGTCTTCTGAATTTCTGAATCTGTCCACTGAAGCAATTTGATTCTGATCTGAACTTCCGGCTCAATTCTAAAGGTGGTCACAAGATACAAAAGGTGGCCTACCTTAGATTTGAAAATCGACTCTCGAACTTTCTCGAGTAAGATCCAATCCTTGAGTATCAACTGTGCAACTAAGGACTCTCAACTCAGTGCATCTACAACTTTGCTCACCTTTTCAAAGTGATACAAAATATCATAATCATAATCCTTAAGGAGTTCCATCCAGCGATGCTGTCTCATATTCAACTCCTGAGGTCTCAACCAACGGGACGCATATGCAACAACCCTATCATGCTGTATCAACACACAACCCAATCCTTTAAACGACGCACCACTGCAGATCTCATAACTTCCAGGACCAGATGGAACGGTCAGCACAAGTGCAGTAGTTAGCCTCTGCTTAAGCCCTTGAAAAATACGCTTGCACTTATCTGTCCACACAAACTTTTCTTACTTCCTCAATAGTCGAATCAACTGCAATGCTGACACTGAAAACCCTTCCATAAAACTTCTGTAATATCCTGCTAATCCTCAGAAACTTCTAATCTCTGTTACTGTAGTCAATATCGGCCAACTAATCACTGCTTTAATCTTGGACGGGGTCTACGGAGATTCCTTCTCCTGAAATCACATGACCTAGGAACGCTACACGAGTCATCCAAAACTCGCATCTGATAATCTTATTGTAAAATCTAAAAGCACTCAAGGTTTGAAGTATCATTCCCAAATGTCTCTCGTGCTCCTCAGCACTCTTTGAACACACCAGGATAACTTCAATGAGCACGATCACAACTGATTCAAGTACCCTTAAACATTATGTTCATTAGACCCAAACAAATAACTATGGTGTCCATCAAATCACACGGTATTACAATGAACTCATAGCTGCTGTATTGAGTGCGAGATGCTAACTTCGGTATGTCTTTCTTCCTGATCCTCAATTGATGATACCCTGACCTCCAGTCAATCTTGAGGAATATCGATGTACAAACACCACGAACCAACTTTCTTCTTCACGAATAGAACAGGTGCTCCTCAAGATGATGCACTGGAACGTATGAATCCCTTATTTAACACTTCCTGCACTACAGGTTCAATTCTTTTAACTCGAGTAACACCATCCGGTAAGGAGCCTTAGGGACTAGCTTTGTTCCAGGTGCTAATTTAATCACGAACTCTATTTCTCTTTTTGACAGCAAACCGGGCAATTCTTCGGAAAATACTTCAGAAAACCAATGTACCACGGTTATGTTCTCCATATTCGGCCCCTTAACTGACGCATCCATTACAGTTGCCGTACAGATTCGGTAACCAACAAATAGAACCAAGTCATCTCCAGTGACGAACAACAAGGATCGAAGTTCCTCTTCGACTTTCAGTAATTCAAAACTTTCGCACGCTAACTAAACAAGCTGAATAATATCACTACTACGATTCAAAACAACATAAAGCTCCTTGAGCCAAACCTTTTTATAAATGACTTCCAAGTCGTACTTAAGCAAAACCCCTTCAAGTACCACTATAGTAAGAGATTCACATTTCTATTACTTTATAACCACAACGAAAACCCTACAACCCTCACTAAAAATTCTGCTGCACTACTTTGATAAAAACATCTCAAAAACATTCTTCCCTAGA
The DNA here is from genome assembly GCA_014182575.1 of Eucalyptus decipiens. NCBI lineage: Eukaryota > Viridiplantae > Streptophyta > Magnoliopsida > Myrtales > Myrtaceae > Eucalyptus > Eucalyptus decipiens. The sequence goes on along the minus strand of CM024614.1, from coordinate 58,160,110 downwards.
TCGATGCTTGGTTGACCCATTTATGCTCTTCCAGCCATCCTAGTGGCGTCCTATCTGCAGTAACAGTGCTTACGCTCTCCTGAACTTACACGGACAGTTCCTAACCTGATGGCTGTGCTGGCCATATTCAAATCATGCTCCCTTTTTACTCTGACACTGGGCCGACTCAAGGCTCCTTTCCACAAACTCAGCACACAATCAGTGAGTCCTCTACCTCCCATCAAGTTACATCATGCATCCTTTCTTGCACTAGGGTCCATTCCAAGTACCCCACTAAGTGTCCCGAAGCATGCTTCTTCTGTTCTATCTTATCAACAGCGGTGATAGAAATAGCTGCGACTCCATCTTTCTATACGGACCATATTTGATCAAATGACCTTATTGGCGACACCTGTAACAAGTCCTTTCCCTCTTACAATACAGAACTGATCCGTGTCTTTTCTTACAGACACGACACACATCTATTGAGTTAAGCTCTAACTTTCTAATTCTACTCTTCTAGTTGGGTGAAACAGGGCACTTTTCTTTTGACATCAGCCCTTCTCCCTAATCGATCTCTGCCTCTGTCTAAACTAAACTTTGACTCAGATACGGAGGCTTGATCCTCGATCACAACTCCAGATTGGGCCTCAACAGGCGCGGCAACAATAACGGTCACAACACTAGCAGCGGTAGAAACAACGGCAACATCAACGGCTCGGTCCTGAAATTACTGACCCAACAAGCTTCCAAGGAACACTAGCGCCTGAACGATCCCAACGAACCTAAGATCGTTCGGTGCTCCTACACTCTAAGTACCAACTTGTGGCGGTACTCTCACACTTGCACTGGTCTAAGCCTGCGCTCTACCTCGGGTATTGACTCTTGTCAGCATCCTACCCCAAGGTATAGGCCCTACCGACCTTCTCCAAGGAGTCCTCCACTCCTGGTCACTCATCCTACAGGCTCTTTATAGACACCTGTTTTTCGATTCCAACATCAGGTTAGAATTTGAGTGACCCTACAAATGCACTACCAAACAGCTATCAACCACATGCATCAACATATTAAAAGCCTTTCCTACTAACTATCCCATGACTCATCGCACCTTATTACTCCATACACAGACCATGCTCTGATAGCACTTAAATGGGGATGTTACGCCTCGAACCTCGAGCGCGCCAACATTCCACCATAGTCATGCAAATGCGACATTCCCAGGTAGTGTCGTCGACCCGATTCATTTATTATTGAGCAAGTGGAAGGTATTATAAAACCCCTGACAATGAAATACAGGATAGAAAAGCAAGAAGCAAAACCACAACATAACACATTCATAATTCAATAGAATTACAAATAGAAGCCTACAGCCAAAAGTCTACAAAAGACTGGCTCTTAAAAAGGAACTGTCCTACGACATACAAGTCGGACACATCCTCCAATCCTTATGACTTCACCTCTGCAACTCATCAAAGTCAACCAAAGCTATCTAGCAGCTCCGTCCATTAGGGACCTAAAATTGAAATCCCTAAACCGGGATGAGACAATGTCTCAGCAAGTTCAACCCCCTAAACCCCTATTAGAAACAAAATACGCCCTTGGTGGCCTAGTCACATCACACAGAGAACTTACCTCGCCTCAATTCCTTCCTGCAGGTTAGCACAATTCAAATCACTCAATCACAGACAATAATAGGAACTTAAACAACCGAAACGCATTCACTTTCATATAACCAACAATCGCGGGGGTCCTGATTATAAGACTAAATCGTTATGACATGTCCCATTCCATGCGACACAATTCTGTCCCATAATCCGACACATCACAACACTCAACATGCATTACAATCGCTATTCACTGCCACACAAGGGCATAGCCTACTCGTAGTTCGGCTATCTATTGGCATATAGCCAAGCATCGCCTCCTCACCTTGGAGCGCGGTTTCGTCAGTACGTCGATGGCAATCCCGAAGGAGCATCGTCTCCCCCCCTTGGAGCATGGTTTCGTCACTACGTCGACGGCATTCCCGAAGGAGCATCGATCCAGTCGGCCCAGCCTCTACTGTGACTGGCATCCACCACGTGGGCATCCCATATAAGGGCAAGTCTAACTCAACAGCTCAGGACGATTCTTCTTAGTTATCACACAGCCAAAGCATACTTGGCCCCAGGACACTTTATATTTCACTCAATGCTTTCACTTAAAATAGTGATCCTAGCCATTTTTCTTCATATTAAAAATATTCCAGAAATTACTCACGTGTGTGGGGACACGCTAATTTCCAATCAAAAAGCCAATATCTTACTTTTTCAAACCCCGCTATTCAATATAATCATTAAAATCCAATTTTTGCATCAAAACCCAACACTTGGGTTTTTATGAATAAAATCTCTATTTACCACAATCAACACTCAATTTGCCACATCCATTCATCAAATTCAAATTCTTAATGCACAGAGGCGATCATCGGCACGAAATTCTCGAGAAAATAAGGTTCCAAAATATTTTCAGAATTTAATAAATAATTAAATTTATTCCGAAAACTAATTAGATAATAATATCCATATCTTTCACAATCCACACTCAATTTATAATATCCAATTATAAATTTCAAAATCTAACTACACAAAGAGTGACCGGCACGAAAATTGAGAATTTAGAATCGACAAAATTTTTCGAATTTCATAAATAATTAAATTTATTCCGAAAATAATTAAATAATAATATTTTAATAATTTCGAATAATAAAATATTATTAAATTATTAAACAATTTCGAAATATTTATTTAATCCTAAAGTAATTCCTTTATGTCAAATCACCATTATATTAATGTAAACATCAATTTAACCTTAACTAAACATACTTTAAGGTAAACCAACCTCTTAATCTAATTTCCAATTAAATAAACTAAACTAACCACCTAAGCTTAATTAACTTAAGCTAAGCACACCTAAAGCATAATTAACCCTCTAAGCAAGGTTTAGTGAGCTAAACTCACTGGATTAGCGAGCCGAACGAACCAAAATGACGAGGATGACGTGAGGATCGACTTTCCCCAAGGCGGGCCAAGCATCCGAGCTCGGGAAGACGGCCAAAACGGGCCAAAGGTCCGCTGCCATACCCATTTTCGAACTCCCGGTACGCTACTGGTTGGGGCCGAATCCGGGGCTGATTCGAGTTGGACAAGGCCGATAGAGGGCGAGGGGACTCCGGTGAGGTCGGACGATGGCCAGAGGTGGTCGGGCGGTGGCCTAAGGTGGCCGAATGGGACTGGGTAGAGGCGAAACAAGGGCTGGACAGCAGCTCGGTCGGACCAGGGTAGACGGCGCATGGCGGGTGCGCGCGAAGCGGACGAGGCGGCGGCAGTGCTCGACGACGGCGACGGCAGCTCCGGCACGGCTGTAGCTCCTTCAACCAACACCGATCACTGCTTCTGCTTCTGCTGGTCGGTCCTGTTCGAACCAGAGGGAGGAGAAGGGGTGGACGCGAGCAGACGATAGTTCGGCGGCGAGCTTGGGTGCACGCAAGCAGCTCCGGTGGCTTGCGGGCGTGCGACGACGGCAGCGAGAGGCGATGATGGCAGCTCGGTCTTCGGCTTCCATGGTGTTGAGCAGCTAAAGAGGAAGATGGGGGGGGTTTGGTCGATGGAGGAGAGAGGAAGAAGAGAGGGAGGAGAGAGAAGGAGAGAGAGCATTCCTTTTCTTTTCCCTTTTTTTTTCTTTTTCCTTCATCCAATCAAGGTGGCCAACCATGACCTAGGATGACCTCACAAACCACTCACCCAATCCTCTACAACCTCTTCCAATGGTTGCAATTTCATTTTCCGCCGGGGCCTAAAATCTTGTACATTAATTTCTTTCATTCCCTTCAATTCTCTTTCAATTGAGTCCAATTGAAGTCCATAAATTAATCCAATACCACCACACTTCAATTCACATCTTCACTTGACCATAGAACCATCTTAGATCTCAAAAGCATAACCAAAAGTGGGCCTACCAATTTTCCGAACCAAATTAACCATACCTTGATTATTTTGCCGAAAAACTCGGCTTGCATGAAAAATCTTCCAAAGATGAGTCAATACTCCTAAAATGATTTGTGACACACCCAGACTTCCAATTTCTGAATTTGATCTCAATTCCACGGTTAATTTCATTTTGGCACGATACTAGCGCGAGCCTTTAGAAATTTTCATGCATTTGACCTGTGGTTGATCATCTCAAGCCACAATGTACATCTTTGAAACATTGGCGACTTTCGGTTGTCGAGGTAATCTCAAGGTTTCAAATACAAACATTGTGGTACCCAATTGGCGAAAAGTCGGTCCGGTCCGATCGACAAGAATTGTGCGATCCGGGTGGAATCACCCACACTTAATCACATGCCTCTGTCGAGTCGACCTATCTCTGATCTCTAATCGATTTTTAATTGTGCCGTAATGACCCTTGCAGATTAGCTCGGTCAAAAGGTCGCTTCCTGGTCAAATTCTCAAGTCTAATGCATTAGAATTTCTTAACGGTTTTACTCGATAGACTAGTTTCACATGAGTGGCCGACTAAAGGAAAAGAACTATATGCGTGCCAACGAAATGCCCGTCTCAATTTATTGAAAATAGAATTGGAAAATTGAGATGTCACAGTTGGAGGGGGCTGTTGGTCAACGGCTAGGCCTGCGGCGATTGGTCGACAAGGGGTGGTGGTCGGCCGTAGGGGCCAAGTAGGAAGAAAAGAAAAAATAACTTATTTTTTAAAAATTATTACCTATAACAAGAAATTTTTTTTCTACTTCTTGTTTCTGTTCCAAATTTATTTCTCGGCCACTTTTCTATTTTGGGGAATATAAAAATTAATTGACGTTACCAAACAAATTTCTGTTCTTTTTTATTCCAGGGAGCAAAAAAACAAGAAAAACAAAAAAAAAAGAACAAAAACATTGTCAAACAAGCCCTTACGGCCAAAAGTGAGGCCCATGGAGCCCTTACTGACCACACTAGATTTGTGTGAGGGCCATCACGGCCCTTGCTTGTGGCCAATGACCGGTCAACTATCAATCATATATATTCCCTCATCTTTTAGGAAAAAAAAATACAAAAATGATAAAGCTAAAATTTAGGTGATTGTAAAACATTATAAAAATCATCTTTGTTAGTGTTGATTGTGCTACATATGTGGCTAGGGTTAGCTGGATTGCCATGTTAGTGATTTTCAACCAAAGTTAGCCATGAGGACCAATCAGCAAATTGTCAAAAATGTTTAAGTCTCAATTGGCTAGATTGAAATGTTTAAGACTGAATTGATGACTGTACAATAAGTTTATGATTATTTAGATTCTTGATTTTCATATATAGTAATCTATATTGGATGTCTAACCCGCCAAGAAAATTTTCATATTAGCTTAATTAAACATTGAAGTCCCACAATACTGATGTAAACAATAGCAATCAAACTTAGTGTCGAAAAAATGACTAAATTCACAAGTGTATTCCACAACAGAAATAAGACCATCTTAGAGTGTGTTCGAGAGAGTTTATCTTTTACCTTTTAACTTGGAAACATTTACAATTTTGATTTTTTTTTTAATATCATATTTGTGATGGCTCGATGTTTTAAATTCATAAAGGTTGCAATAGGGGAAGTCTCCACAAAAAACAAAAGACAAAGAAATAAGCGCGCAAAGAGAGACGTGGCATCAACTAGGCGAATTTTCTTGGGCTCTATTTAGTAGCATCTATCGAAGGAAAGAGAAGAAATAGTTTTAAATTTCCCTTTCTTTTCTCCTCGCCGAAAATAATTTTATGGCTTGGACATCAAGAGGGAAGGAAAAATCTAATAAATTTGAATTGTCATTGTTTTTTAGAATAATAAGGTTTTCCACTCAAATTTTCATACTTCACACTTTTCCCAAAGGATCGTAAAAAACCAAGCTTTTCATATTCACCCCTCATTTTCCTCCCCTACCCTCCTTCCCAAACAAAACATAAGCGATGTGATGCGGCTAACAAAGTGGCACCCTCGTAATCCCTTATCTTTGCAAGCCTAGCATCTTCAACCATTTAGAACCCCAGTTCTTAGAATCCTTTCTAATTTAGGTTCGGGCTGATTTTGAAAGGGACATTATTCAAAATAAATTCTAGAATACTCTGATATTTTGCTCCAACCATGCCTTCCATTAATTGATAGTTTACAATATGGTATCATTCATATGATATTCATAACCCGTAACCTACTATTTAGGAATAAAGGAAAACATTACTCTTTTCAAAACCTGTTTTAAGGGCTAGTATTTTATGGGCATGGATATTATTAACATTGACATATCTCGTTAGCATAGCTTGTAGATAGATGTCATGCAGTCAATAGTACGTTCTTCAACAAAGATAATTTTTTGCTCTGAGTAGACCTTAACAATTAATATAGATTGTATTGATGTTATAGTCTAGGGAAACCAAGTAAGAAACAAAGATTGACTTCAGATGGAGAATTGTTGTAACAGTTATATCTATATAAGAAGTTGAATCATCAACTAGCTATATGCACCAATAAACATTTTAGGGGGGACTAGTAAGTGATAATAATTTTTTTATCAAAAAGAAATTGTATTCATGGCTTAAAAGGATACATGAAGAGTACATAGATTTTCATGGTAAAGCAAATCGAAGCAGAACAACGGCTAGAACTCTACAAAATAAAGCCAAATCCAAAAAACAAGGAGGATCAACAAAGTACCAGCAGGGTTAAGCACACACTTATTCCAAAGGAATTGATTTGTCAAGCAAAATAATTGATGGTCAATCATTAGATCTCGTATCATTGTCAGTGATGAGCACACGTCGGAAATTCCTTCTCCAATAACTATGGCATTGCCATTTGGCGGTGTGCCTAAGTTCAGCTTTCTCTACATCATTGCTATATGGAGACAACCAAAATGGGTTAAACAAACACATATATAACATTTGGAAGAGCAAATATTCATAGTTTAGCAAGATGCCAGAGCTCCTATGATCATCATTGAAGAGCTCCTATACCATCATTGAAACTGGAGGTAAAGGGACCTATACATGAATGGAGCACAGTGATATCGAGTCATCGAAAACATTATTAAACACCTAGATCTAAATCGAGAGAGAGTAACTCCTAGGTCTAGAAGTAGATTTGGAGATTTTAAACTCTCAAATCTAAAACTAGATCTGGAGAGCACAACTCTTGGATTTAGATTGGGAGAAAAAAAGGAGGAAAAGTGCAAAAAGCTTGAAGAAAATCAAAACAGATGGAGGGGAGGGTGAGACTAGCTCAAACCCTCCCCATGGTTGAAGGTTGAAGAAGACAATGACAAGAGAAGAGAGAGGAAAAGACTTTTCAGCTTATAAGCACTAATTCAATCATAACTATATGAATCACGGGCTTCAATCCTTTATTCTTATCATCGAAATAATGGGCTTCCATCCTTTGTTGTTTGCTAGCAGAAGAGGCACCGGTTAGTTGTCTGATACTTCAGCTTCGGAAAGGAAGCCTGCAAGAGGATGATATAAGCAGACAAATTAATGTTGCAAAGAGCAAACTGCCTTGGCTAATGCCACCAAAAAAAAAAAGGTCTTGGAATTTATGAAGATAATGAGTTGAATCACAGACAAGAGGCCAGGGGTAAATCCTTCTTGGGCAGTCTAGCTACCTACTATTCTATCATTCACGTGCTTTGATCCTTCGTGCAAAATGTGAAAAATTAAAAAGTGATCCATATCTTCTTCATAAAATTGGTATACTTGGTGGACTGCTGTAGCTGGTTATGATCATTTAAATAAATGGGTCATTGCACTCAATATATCGATTTTGTAAAATATATTTCTGTACACCAGTTAATTATTCTTTTCAAGGATCGTGCATGAATTCTCTAACAATACTATGTCCACGCTGGAAACCTAAATGAAAAGTTATCCAATGTCAATAGTCCGACGCATAAACTCACCTGCAATAATAGCGGTTGATAACAAGATCTAAAAAGACTTCAAAAGGCTGGGGCTAAAAATTGTTAAGTTTCCTAAATGTATCAATTTAATTATCAGAAGAAACACACAAAAAGTTGCATCAAGATATTTTATTTATTCTTTTGTAGTAAATCAGTTCAACTTTTTTGCTCACCCTAACTTGAGTAATGGGAGCTATCATCATCTAGAGAAGCAACGCTATTGCTGCCGACAGAAATGTTGTTGACCGTTGACCGATTCCAACAACATGCCTTCGGCCTCTAGGACCGCATTATCGCCCTCTGAGTTCATGGTTACCAATTTTTCTTGATGCAAAATCATCATCGTTTTCATCTGCAATTTACCGAAATGAAATAACCACCTTTTGACACTTCTTATGAAGAAAAGAAGAATGCATGGCAATTTATTAGCAACAAGTAAGATTGTTTATCAGGAAGTAATCTTACTTTCTGTCGCAGTTGCTTGTTCTCCTAATCAAACGTGCTTCCTGCAATTTCAGAAAGAAACAGTCTTCAAATCAACAGATAGAATCTTTGCATCAAATAGTTACATTCAACAAATCTAAAATCTGCCCAACCCATGCCACTTGAATATGCACTTTAACGTTATGTAATGTTCACAGCATGGGAAAAATCTTTTGGAGGGTTGACCTAACCGCGTAATGTTTATAATGAAAGATGGACACAAGGGTCTAGTTAGTGCGCATGAATTTTTCTCTGCAGTTTGTTAATCTCGGTCGACACTCGCTCTTCCTGGAAAGAGTGGAACGACCAAAATATGGAAAAACAAACAAGCGAAACGAGAACAATGCACATGAGGTACCCTTTTCTTGGTTCTTATGAAAACAAAATGAATATAAGTTATGAAGAGACCTCAGTCTTGAGCACAAGGCTCAGTCACACCCCGAGTTTGTTCTCTAATTGTCCCAATTCCTCCACGCCCACCCCCTCCAGATCCTCTCCCCCTCATCTGCCTGTAATAAAAACTGGAAATAAATATAACTGATCTGCGAAAAGGAGGAACTATAAAAGAAAAACATAGTTATGACTCAAACGAGCACGGAAAACATACACACACACCTCAGTTGTGAGCCTTATCATTTAGTTCCTTGTGCAACATTTCAAGATTGCTCCTCTTTCTAAGGTAAAGACTGACAAGAATGAAAAATATATTAAATCCTCCATGTGAAATTCGTTTTAATTTATTGATATCAGTGTTTCATATGTCGCTATTGTACTTTGGGGAAAAGAATGTAAGGCTTGCCAATTCAAAGAGGAATCTTTTAATGTAATAGAATGATTTCCTCAAGAGAAAATGTGTCTCATTTCAAGAATATATGGCGCAAGTTCCAGAGAATATAGAAGGCATAATTAAGCAAGTGATTCACCAACAGTGCAAGACATGGTTGGACCGGTTTCTCAGAGCCATTGGAGTGGAGAACATACCTCGTTAGTGTATCCTCCATAATTGCAGAAAGAGGACATAAAAAAAACCACGAAGGAAGATTTAGATGAGACAATGGGCGTGCATGGTTGCTTATTTCTTTTTTTGTTCATAAACAGATTTTCTATTTTTTTGTTCACGGGAACAAAAAAAAGAACATAAACGCGTTTGTTTGCATTTTTTCAAAATCTATTTTTGTTCCCGGAACAAAATTGGAACGAAAATGAGAAACAAAAAAAAGTTATTTTTTTTATTTCAGAAACACTTTTGAAGAACATTTTTTTCTCTCTCCTTTATTTTCTTCTCTTTTCTTCTTCTTTTCTTCTTTTTTCTTTGGCCGGTCGTCGCCCTCGGCCATGGCCAGCGATCGGCCGTCGAGGGTCGGCAACCTTGCGGCAGCGTCGCCGGCCCCTGGCGAGGCCGAGCCTCGCCCGCACCGACAACGCTCGGCCTCACCGAATCTAGGCGAGCCCGAGCTCACCGAGCCAAGGCGAGGCCGAGCCTCACCCAACCACGGCGAGCCTCGCCATGCCGTGGTTGGGCGAGGCTGTCGACCAAAAGAAGAAAAAAAGAAAAAGAAAGGAAAAAAGGAAAATATTAAAAAATATTAAAAAAATTAAAAGAAACAAAGAAAGAATATAAATTTATCAAACATGTTTCTATTCATTTTTATTCCCGGAACAAGTTTACCAAAACGCATCTTTCTGGTCAAAAATTGTTCCCAGTTGGAACACTTTTTGAACAGAAACACAAACAAACGCGTTCAATGATACTGAAACTTGACAAAAAGTGTTTATAAGACGTAGGAATTTTGCCAATCTCTATCAAGCTTGTGAACCTTTCTGTTTTAAACATTAAGCCGGTAAATTTTGATTTCTTGGTCGATGAAGTCCCTCAGCTCAAGGGTCGACCGGATGATGTAGCCTAAAGTTAGCTGACCTCTAGTGGAGTCTTACATTAAGTTGAGGTGAGGTGAAGGTCGGATAAACAGTTCCTAGATTCTAGTTATCCGTGATAAGATCAGAGCGACCCAATAAAAAGTGAATTTAGAGTTCATTGACCTAATTGGAAAAAAAATAAAAAATGGGGTATTCAAAGTACGGTGATCCACCTCAAGATATGTGTTCATAGTTCTGAAACATTGTCACATTCAAATTATTAGATATATTTATACATGGCCGGCGGCCAAAAAAAAAAAAAGATAGCAATGACGTTCGTTGAAATGTAGCTCAATGTGTGGTTAAAACTAAGCCAACTACCAAGGGTATAGTACAGTACATGTTGAAACGTGATTGTAAATCTGGATGATGCCCATTTTGGTTTCAGTATTGTATATATTCGTATGCTTATGGTCCATTTTTGTAAAAGTGCTGAACTAGGTTTGTAAAGTCTTTACCAAGGCCGGCCAAGATTATTCGGGGCCGAATTCTTTTCTGATAGCTAATTAGCTGGATCAACCTTTATTTTTTTTTCTTTTCTTTTAGTATTGTATATATTCGTATTATGGCCATTTTTTACATTTCAAACTCCTAAAACTTTCACAATATGTAAATGTTGGCACGTAAAATCTTATCTAACGTACCCATAATTCTACAACTTGAACAATATTTTAGATTTTGATGGAAAAAACAACAATATTTTTCACTTTTGACTTAAGTGTAAACAAACATACCACAACAAAGCTCGTAGGAGGAGGGAAAGAAATGCAAGAGAGAAAACATGTGTTATTACCTTAAGCGTTCAGCACACCAGAAAGAGACCGGTGAAAGGTTGTGCCCTTTCGAGAAGCTAGCACCACCATTAGACTGCCACCCGCAATCACCACATCTTAGTTGTTTCATTCGCTGTGTCTCAGCCACTGAAGACTATTTAGACCTGTATTCAAACTCAAGTTGACATCTTCTATGCACCGGGATGTTAGGAATATATTTCCTCATATTTTCTATATCGCTTTTGATTATACATATATAATTTGATTTCCTTAAATAGTCATATGATAAAACCTTTAAAAAGGTTCATGTACTAGATATCAATATATACATAAATCCAGATACCTGTCTTCTGCATCTTATTCTTAACTCTAGTTTAGAATTTCAGGTTTCTTCATCTCTTCTCCTTGCTCCTTTTGGGCGTTCTGAATCTGGAATATGCTGGTGCTTTTACATTCACTCTTGCTGTTCTTTTCAAGTTTTGATCACCGTCCCAATCATCAGACAATAGATCTCGACTTTTAATATTCAAATTTTTTAACTTCCTGTATAGTATACTTCGAGAACGAATTGCAACCAAATATTGCGTCCCCATGACGGGATTTCAACCAAGACATACTGAACTCTCAAGAGACGATCGAAATGCCCAAATATGCAATCCCCATCCCACCCCCCTCCCCTTTCTCTCTCTCACACACACAAAAGCCCGCCCTTGCATTACACACACCAAAGGTATGATCAAATTGCACATCCAAATTGCAAGTCCCAAGTTAGTTCAATATTTCTATGGGATGCATCATATGATGATGAAAAACTGGAGACTGGAGACTGGAGACTTATGAAAAATTAATATTTTGAGTACCTAAAGCTGGAGAATTCATGGAGCATGCCAGTGGCTGAGATGATGATAAGGGACACATCAGCGTCATTCAGAACGGAGAGCTTCTTGATCAGCCCTCCTCTTCTCTTCGAGAATGTCACCTGCCTCGCCATCAAGTTGTCTATCTTCTCTATCTTTATCTTTTCTCTCGCCATTTTCCTTGTATCTCTTCTCAGATTCTTACTATGTCAGGAAAGAAGGGGGGAGGGGACGAGACCTAAGTCAACAAACTAGTGGTATTTCACCTAGAAAGAGACATGATGAGCTTGGAATTTATATCGAAAGAGCAATACAAAGATCTTGAGTCATATGGTAAAAGTTCTGTGAGACTAAGTCCCCAGAAAACCCTAGTAAAACAGGAAAACAATTCAGATCCATGAGCACAAAAAAAAAAAACCGACCCACAAAAAGAAAAATGAAGAAGGAAATGCCCAGAAAATGCAGAACAATTGAGGGGAGTGACAATATGTGGGTCTTGTGATTTCTTTTTTTTCTTTTTCTTTTTTGGCTCAGTCTTACTTTATGCTTACTCTACACTCATTTTCAAACTTTTGTCCTACCTCTTGCGGAGCGTGAGGAGGGTTTACCTTGTTTAGATGGTGAACCGGATGGGATTTATTTGTCTAATCATAGCAACAAAAAGAAAGCCATCAGTGATAGTGAGAGAGAGAGAGAAAGAGAGAGAGAGCGCGCGTGCGCGAGAACCATGTGTTGGGGGAAGATCCTCGAGAATTAAAAGGGGATCCTCTCTTTTATTCGCCAGAGACGTTATCTTTCCATGATGATCTTTTACGATTTGACATTTACATTTTGCCTAAATAGATGGGAAATATCCTCGAGAACGAGGAGACCAGAATCAACGAACCCTAGGACTTTAGTTTATTCATTTAAATATTGCTTTGAGCTCGAGCTCTTTCAGCATCTACAAAGCATGAACTCGCTATTTATTTATTTATTGTTCCTTTAATTCTAGCGGAGGGCTCTGCTCTCCCAAGGGATGTGAACTACTGACCAGTGATGTATGAGGATTGCATTTTGGAGAGATCGAGCAAATTCTTTTCTTCATTGACTATCAAATAAAATAAAACTGGACTTTATTAAATATATATATATGTAAAATAAAACTGGTTCATCTTTTCGTAGTCTTATCTTTTCTTAGTAAGCGGACTAAGAAAAGAACATTAGAGCATGAGAATTATGTTTCGCAGACAAAATCTCTGAAGGAGCTGGTTGGATTTTAGATTACGTGTTTATTTGCCGAAATCGCCGTATTTATGATAATGTCTTTCACCTGTTTTGCCCCATTTTCTTTCCCTACATTTTTTTTTTTTTAAATTGTATTTTCATCATTTCTCTGACTACCCCGGAAGAGATTTATTGGCTCACTCATCTTTAGGTCATTGTATCTGTAAGTTCTCAAAAAACTGTTTTTTTTTTTTTTTGAAGGGTAACATATGTATAGACTTTACCGAAACATATACAAGGGGAGTCCCAGCACCAACAAGAGACAAACACTCAAAAGACAAAGGAGTCAAAATGAGTGTAAGGGTGCCATGGATCTAATAAGTAAACCAAAAGGAGGAAAGAAGAATGGATAAAAAACCAACAACAACAACAAGGCAAGCACGATCAATCAAAGATAGACGGATGGAGCCCCCAGCTTCATTGTAGTCTACGGAACATGCTGAAAGGTCAACGCCTTGTCCTTAATAGCCTTATGAAGGTGCATCTTCAAAGCCGGGAGATAATTACAAAAAACTGTTTATGTCAAGATAATTACAAAAAATTCTAAACTTATAATATGGATGTTAATTTAATCTTAAACATTTTAATTTAGCATTTTTAGTCCCAAACATTTTGATAATTTGCCAACATAGTCCTTCCAGCCAATATTGATAGAAATTTGCTAACATGAATGGCGATCATTTTTCGCATTTTTTATTAGAAAAATTTGAATCTTTTATATAATTTTTGAATTATTTTCTTGCCTTTGTGAACCTTGCCCATAATGGCGAGAGTTGCCAAAACTGTAGGAAAAGAAAATAAAATATTAGAAAATTTATAAAAAATTACATATTTTAAAAATATTGTAAAAATTGTCCACATCAATGTTGGCAATGCCATGTAAGACAATTGTGTCCATGTCAGCCCTAAGAGATAGGTTGAAAAATGGGGAAAGCTCTCCATTCTTGATATTGTCGGGCAAAATTGGTCGATATTGACAAATCATTGAAAGATTTATGATTAAGTTAATCAAATTGAAAAGTTTATAACTGAAATGGTATATTTACAATAGGTTTAGGTTGTTTTTGGTTGTTTTCCCATAAGCTTTGTCACCATTGACACGTAAAAAAATGTATCTCATTTAATGATTGAAAAGATTTGAACAATGTAAATAATTTCTTGGGACACTTTTGCTTTTGTAAATATTGTATTATCCCATTAACTATCCTTCAAGTTGGTGAGTACTAATAATTCTAAATGAGCTTTTAGGGAAAAATAATTGATGGAGGAGCTCCTATGGATAATTTAAGAGTAAAATGGAAAAAAAAAAAAAACTAACGCATTGACTTATACAAAAATTACCTGGAGTGAAAGTTTCAAGAACATTCATTAATATTTGTCATGTGGCAACTCAGTTATACTACATATGTTCACTAACCCGTGCACGCAAAATCTATCTTATACAATGTGGTAAAGCGAGAGCTTCAAGACATTTGACTAATATCTGTCATGTGGTAATCCAGTTGTAGCCTAACCGGTCACCACTATTGACACCTAAATTTTCCTTTTAATTAATTAGGTTTTATTTTATTTTATTTTATCTTTTCGGATAATAAATAAACAAATAACAAAAAGAAAAAAAAAAGAAAAGAGCATAAAGGTCCTCGCATGGGCCCGTGAGGCCCATTTCCGCCTCAGCCCGGCCCAGCCGGGTCTTCTTCTTCCTTGCGCAATTGCAGCGCACGCGCGGGGGGGCGCGACACCGGAGGAAGACGGACGGACGGCGACGCACGTGGAGTAGAGGAACAGTTGGCGTCGACGTGATGTGACCGGAGGATGAATTGATGGGAGATGGGATGGCAGTCCAACCGGCGGGCAAAGCCTCACCGACTGGCCCCCCCTTCGCCTATAAATAGAGGGGGCCACCGTCGGCGTCGAGGGAGGAAGCCGAGGGTAGAGAGAGAGAGAGAGAGAGAGAGAGGCGGCGAAGGTCGAGGGCTGCAGATCCTCGAAACCTCCCAAGCGAGACTTGAAAGGGGGCCAAGGGACGAGCGCCGAGGCCGGGCGAGGTCGGCCGAGTCATTCGAGGCAGATCCGAGCATGAGGTGAGAGATTCGAGTGTGGGGGGTGTAGAAAACATAGACGTAAAGAGGACGCTCCGGTTGGTTCCGGCCGAGTCTGGGTTCTACCGCCACCGTTGTTGTTCGCTGTGGTCGTCACCAGTCTGTCCTCACCCTCGTTGCCGTCAAACGCCTTCGCCACTGCTGCCTTCAATCTGGCATCGTCGCCGTCACCATCCCCGTTCGAGAGAAAGTAAAAAAAAAAAATCGTCGCCATTACCATTGCTGTTCATCGTAGCCGTTTTCCGTTGACCTAGCCGTCGTCGCCGTCGCTGCCGTAGTCACCATCGCCGCCAATGCCTTGATTCCCGTCCTCGGCGTTGCGGATTCGCAAACCCTAGGGTTTGCGATTTTCCGAGTCGCGAAGTAAATCTGGACCCGGAAATCCGAGTAGGGTTTGCAATTTGGGCACGGCAGGAACCGAGTCGCAATTCGGGTCGAATTCAAGTAGGGTTTTCGCAGGGGAGTCGGGTTGTGCAACGGGTTGTTGGAGCGAGTCGTCGGGTCGGGCCAAGGGTCCTCGAACGCCCGGCCACGACAACATTTCAATAAAATAAAAAAAGACAAAAAAATCCAAGTCGGGCCCGTCCGCGTTCGGGTCACGGCTCGAGTCGGACCCAACCCGTGGATTCGACCCAGTCGGCTTTTTAAATTTTATTTTAAATAAATAATAAATAAATAAATATTATATTTTCCAAAAAATCCAAAATATAATTTATTTTCGAAAAATATTTAAAAATATTTTAATTTCCAGAAAACCAAAAAATATTTAAAAATGTTAAAAAATATTTTATTTTCCAAAAAAAAATCAAAAATATTCCATATTTTCCAAATAATGCCAAAAATCCAAAAAATGCCAAAAATTCATGAAAAAGCGAAAAATTCAGAAAAAGCCAAAAAGACTTGTATTTTCAAAAAAAATACCAAAAAATAAAAAAAAATCCCTTTTATGTCCAAAAATTAGAAAAAGACCCAAAAATGGTTTTCCTCCCAAAAATGCATGGAAAATCCCTCGAACATCCAAAAAACCTCAAGGTTTAAATAAGATTAGGTACCGAAAGGGCATTAGTGATTAACTAGTGTAATCAAGTCCCGGATCCTAATTTCTCTAGTTGCGCGAAGCGAGTACTTCTCCCGATACTTCGCTTGGGTTTCTAATCAACTCACCCAAAATTGATTAGTGGCAACTCCATTTCAAAAATTAACTCGCAGGTTAAGAATTTAGATTATTAAAGTCGTGAATTGGTGGACTTAGGAGAATTCGAGCTTAATAAATTCAGCCGAGCCATTAGCCTCCTTAGGCGCTCGTACCCGATTGCGGGCGCCAAAAAAAAAAGAGGCCGCGACAGCTTGGCGACTCCGCTGGGGACAATTTTTGAGGACTTAAGCCATTTTATCTTGTTTAAACCCTTTCTTGACTTGTTTTTGTTTTTTCTTTATGAAGGCTAGTAGCTTAGAAGTTTATCTTAATTTTCCTTAAAATAAAATGTCTTGTGACTATCAATTGCTATGCATGCTTAATTTTTTTAACACTACACGTGGCACACACAACCCGGCCACCGGACCTGAGCCGCCATAGGATTTCTAGGATGGTGTTAAGAAAGATATGACCTCGAACGTGAGACTGCAATGTAGAGGTTGCCTTTCTTTTCCCCAAATTTCTTAGCCGAGGTTAAGGGGGTATGCTACTAACGCGAGACTGCGACGGGCGGATACCCTTTTAATTTCAACAAGCATTCTCAGTTAGAAATCGAGCTACAAAACTCATGCGCATGTCTTTGTGCTTGTCATTTTTATTTAAAAGCAAAGTGATTTCTTTACTTTTACTCAGTCTTTTTATTGGCCCATGGCAATTTAGGATAAGCTTTTCAAAGTCTCAGTCTATATGCGATGGGGAAAGACGATATCCAGTTCATTCCTGCTCCCAAAGCGGAACTCTTCAGATGGTGGGGTCAATTTGATCAGTTTGCCCAAGAGCGCGTGAAGGCCAAAGTTGGTCATCTCCTATTGCTGATCCAAATCGTTGTTCGTCCCGAAGTCATACAAGCCATGGCACATTTCTAGTGCCCAAGGACACTTACTTTTATGTTTGGTAGGTTTGAGCTAACCCCAACCCTAGAGGAATACAGCATCATCACTGGAATGCCTCTTGAGAAAAAGCTTGTCAGGCCATCAACAGCATCATCCTGCTACATGGGTTAGCATGGCTTTTGAGAACTGAAGTCCATGTTATGATACAAATTCTTGAAAACAACCATAATACCTGTCACTAGAATTTATGAATGCCTATTTCCAAAAACGGCCTATGACCAAAAAAAGTGAGATTTTCCTCCTGGCCTTTTTTGGGCTCATCATCTTCCCCCATCAAAGAAATGCCATAAGTCCTAAGATGGCATGGATAGTTGATTAGATCTTGAGGGGGGGAATTATGTCAATATGATTTTAACTGAAACATTCTTATCCTTTAATCGTTTTAAAGACAACACGGAAAAAATCATGTGAGCCTCTCCTAAAATTTTACAAGTCTGGTTCTTTTCTTACCTAAGCGAATTTCGAGACTTCATGCAATCGTCTGAAACAAATGCTTTCGAAAATCCATTACAAAAATTTATGGTTTTAGGACCGTATATTCCCAATCAAAGCTGTTTAAATTGAGTTGACTTCCTAAGAAACCCAGCTCCTGAGGCATTCCAATGATGTGCTGGTTGGTTCCATGAAAAGAGGGCATGCTTTGCTTACAAACGCACCCACCCAATTTTGTTGCTTGGCTGCACCGGTGCCGTTCCCATATCAGGTGGCACGACAATTTGGAGCCTTTCAGGAGATTCCACCGCCTTCTAGGAGGAGAATTCCTCTAGTCCTTTTCAACACAAACCATGACTATGCAGTTGAAATTTCTATCGTTGAGGAAACTTGGGACAAGTGACATCGCAAAAGGATCGTGGTACCTGAAGAGCTTGAGGGAGAAGAAAAAGCCCACCACGCCTCTGCAACCTACATCCACAATCATCACATCCCGACAAGGTGGAAGCCATCGGTCCCTCGCTCAATCAGAGAGAACAACCCGCACGAGCAAGCAGAGCTTATGCAGAGGATATGGGAATATGCCAGATACTTATCTCAAAGCTAGTCCAAGAAAGCAAGCAGCCTTCGCAGGAGCAAGGCTCCCTGTTGCATATAAATTAGCATTCGTGTCTCCTTTAGTGTTTATTTTGTGAAAACTTTGTCCCATTGTCTAGGGACTTTTCTTTAATATCTAGTACTTTGTTTTGTCATTTCAAGTTCTAGATGCTAGAAGTTTGTAAAATCCCCTTTCGATAAATAAAAATAGATAGATTGTTGCCGTGGGTCAATCTTTGTATGTTCTGTGCTCATTCATTGTTTTCACAAAAACAGGTAATTATGAATCGCCGGCCACCAATCACCCGCGAATGGCCTCATGCAATAAGGCCTGATCAGAATGATATACAAAATCGCCTCATTAACATTGAAGACGGCATAGGACAGATGTCCATTGTCCTTCGACAACTCTCAAAGCAAATGGAATCCACTCAAGTCAAACCCAACTCCGTAGCTACTTTAAGCACCGTCATGACACCCACGAATTTGCCAAAGAATAGCCAACACCATAGACAATTTCAAAAGATCATGAAAAAGTTAAACCAGCTGCAGGGGAATAATCCCATAGACCTGTCTAATTACGTCGGCATTGAGATCCCTGAAGAGCTCAAAGCACCTGAATGCGAAAGGTATGCTAATACCTCCCGCCCAGAGACCTACTTGCAGGCCTACCTGGTCCAAAGGATGATTCAATCATACCAATCAAACCTGACCAGCCCTACCTTGTGTTGGTATATTGTCGGGAAGATTAGTCCCCTTAAAACCTAGAAGGAATTAATTCATGTTTTCCATCAAGAATATGATATTGACATCAGCCCTAACAACGCCTTACCCTATGAAGAGCCGATGATCGCAGAACACGAGGAGCCGTTAGTCGTTGAGATAGGAGAGAAACGTGTCAATGAAGCCTTGCATAATAAATGGACAGCTGAGCAACATCCTGTTACTAAAAAATTTCTCGCTAGGAAAGGCAAGGAGCCTTTATATGAGATCATAGACTCAGAGCCTGTTCAAGAGCGGGGCACGACTGGACAACTCCCCAAGCTTACTCCAAGAGCTAGGGTCCAAAGAATACCAACCCCTATCAACTTGGAAAGTGAATCAGATGGAACGTGCGTCTTTATCCGCTACGATCCTAACAAACTACTAAGCTCATCCTCTAACCGTGAGGATAGCTTCAATACTTCATCCTCATTCGGAAATTTTGACCTAGAAGAAAATAATGGGGTAATCTTGGTAGAGTCTAACTTCCCCGAAACAGAAAAATTCACCACCACAATGATTATGCAGTGGGAAAACCAGTGGCCCAACCAAGACCTACCAGGCCCATCTCGCCCTCATAGGATCTTGACCCCCACAGAAATGTGGATACCCAATCTTCGCAGGTACAATGGCATGACTTGCCTCGTGGCTCACTTGCAGTATCTCCATGCGGAAATGAGTTGGTACTATGGCCCGATGTCATTCACAACTCAGGCCTTCCAAGAAAATCTTACGGGGTCTGCATTGCAATGGTTCATCACAGCAAATATTTATCTCCTAAAGGATTGGAATGAGCTGACTTCCACATTCTTGCATCAGTACCAAAACAAGAATGGAACCAAACTACCTTGTGAGAGTTTGGCTCACTTCAGAAGAAGATCAATGGAGGATTTCCGAGCATACGCAGGGAGGTGGAGGGCTTTCATGATGCAAACCCACCCTCAAATGGCTGAAGAGGACTTAATGAAGCAGTTCATAGAAGCTTTGTCCTGCGAGCATCGCTGTTGGCTGCATAGGTTACACTTCCGTAGCTTCAACGAGGTAGTCATCACATGGGAATACTTCGAGTCTACTGAAGGCGAGGAATTCAAAGACGCTTAGCTTCAAGACCAGCACTATCAAAGCGGTCCTCTACACAGGAGTTTTCGTGAGTTTTACTTGTTTTTATAATTTCATGTTTCTTATCTTGTCTAATGTGCTACTGTTGCACTTTCCATTCCAAGTACTCTAATGTATAGTTCTAATATTTTGTTTTGAGAGCATGAGGCGGTACTCCAAATCAGCCCAATGATGCTATCCAACCATGAAAAAAATATCATCTAAAGAGAATACTAAGGGTTGGGCTTCCTCATGCTTTCTTTCCCCCAAAGATATAAATTTTTGAAAACAAAAAATATTTCATTAGCAAAAGTTTTCGTCAAAACAAGATGTTAAATTTAATCATATTTGTCTTTCTGACTCACTCACTTCATGTCTCAGAAGATCATTCCCATCCCCTTTGACTTAGTGTGACAAGGGGCATTTGAAGCGAGCATATATGTGAACTCGCCAAATTCGAAGACACCTTGCCAAGAAAACAAGAGCAAACAAAAAGAAGCATCCCATTTCAAAAGGGTGAATCTTATTCTTTGAATATAATTTTGGAAATGATGTCCTCTCTCTTCTATTTACAGGAAACGAAAGATAGGACGTACTAGGTACAGGCATACGGTTGAAATCAAGCCGTCCCCAGGAGCTCTGTGCACTCCACCTCGCTCCTGCCCAACTCCTTCTCAAGCCGAAGCAATATCTTTTCCCAACAACATGTCTGAGCAACTAGATGCTGTGGTTTTATCATCGGGACTTCCAGTTTCGACAAAAGGAAGGGATCTGTTCTCTTTCTTTGAATTGGCTATTGTCAACAAGGAGAAAATCTAGACAATCAAGGCGATCTATAGCCCCACACCCTGGACAATGACATTGGAATCTAGAAGCTTCACTCTAGATGCATATTCTTCCAAGGAGTAATTGCCATTAGAAAGCTTGAGATTTTTTTATCTCAAATTCCATAAGAAGCTTGAGGTACATGACTTTTGCCCAATGATGCTATAGTTAAAGATAGAAGGAGAAATTCAACAGAAGGAAGGCGTTGAAGATGAATCAACAAATGAGGAAGGCCAATTGAAGGAAACATTGAACTATGCCAAGATAAAGAGGCCATCATCGACATTCAAATATCTTTAGGAGCTAGCAGAGACAAACTCTAGGGAAGGGTAATTTGGTATCGTCTCCAATACTCCCACTACTTGAACTACTTTTGACATATTTTCTCCTATTGACAGGAAGCATCAGGATTCAAGAACCAAGCTTAATGGTTAATTTAGGTCAATCAAGTGACTCGTATTGAATTAACCTAATTCATGTAAATGGATGTGTTTTCCAGAAGCCGGTTCGGTTAAATGAAAAAAGGAGCGCCTTACGGTCACCACCAACGCTTTAGCCTAATGGTGACCTAACGGAGTGAAAAGTGCAGGACTTCATATCCTCATGATGCCTCAAGTCTATCCAATCAATCGAAAACCAATGGAGGGTAATGTTGTATCGTTCCCAGTTGTTCAACTCCTGAGAGAATTCGTGACTAACACGCTCTCTCTTGTCTTTTATAGGATCACCTAACCGTCAAAGATGCGGAAAACAAATCAATGAAAGGCATATCAGACTTCGATAAGCTTTCCCAAACAAAGTATCATCAAAGCAAATGACAGAAAATCTTCAGGCCTCAAATCACGTGCGATTTTGGCCAGACTAATTGATCTACTTGTACATCTTCTCTTCTGCAGGGGCAAAAGCAAAGATGCCCGATCAGATTCCCAATCTTTGGCTGATCATTCATGTGTCATATCCCTAATCAATAGGAATAATCATAGACAGCCCTTTGTGAATAACCCTTTTAATATTAAAGATTTAACATATTTTGAAACACCATTCTGTTGACCCTTAAAGCTGCCAACAAGGTTTTTTTGAGCAAAAATCATTCATTTGTTTTGAGAGTACAAACTCTCTCATGTTTAAAATGCCGCATGCCTTTTCCAAATGGATTTTTGCATGATGATTTTGTCTGTCTAGATCACTGATTCCGCTGAGGATTATTAAAATAGACAGCTAAGTGAAGAATACAAGATTGATTGAGCATGCTGGATGAGGTACGTTAGAATGATGAATGACAAGCCATATCCTACACACAATCCCCCCCATCTATACACTTGTGAGATGAGTGCAGAAGATTCCATGGCTGCAGGGTAAAGAGTTCTCTCGCGAATGGTACGATAACCAAAATAGTGAGAGGCATTCCATCGCTCACCCCATTGAGCCCCATACACTGGTGAAGCTTCCCTTATACCCTCGTTAAGAACCACCCCACATTGGGGCAGAGCGGAGGCAAAGCAGCATCATAAGGTGAGAAGAGAGATAGAAATTTTCTTGCTCACACTTGCATCAATTTTCGGGTGTCTTTATTGCATATGAACACTCACGTTAAATTAAGTGCCATAGAATGACGAAGAGCAATTCTTTCTGCACTTGTATTCATTGTACAACCCAATTGAGTCTGTAATTTCACCATCACGTGGAGGCAAAACAAAAGTTACTACCATTTAAGCAATGTAGCTCGGAGCGCTAGCTAAAGACGAAAACTCAAGAAGTCTAACAACAGTGTCGTGATTGAACTTGCCTAGGCTAGTTCCTCTAACGACAAGAATGAAAAAACAGGGGCATAAAAAAGTAGTGTACTTGGTAAAAGCAAGGTCAATGCCAATAAATGAAAAGTTAGGATAAAAAATAGGAGCATGAAAAAAGCAGTGTGCTTGGTAAAAGCAAGGCCAATGCCCCTCCAGTCAAAAATACAACCAAGAAAAATTTGTTGTTGTGGTCTGTAGAACCTCTATCTAACAGTGAGAAGAAAGACCAGTGACAAATGCCGAGACAATCACGAACTCTCACCCTCTTACATGTGAGCCAAGTTTACGTTACATTCCCATTGTAAAAGTCTCTTCAGACTAGGGCACCTCAATTAACGTAGGATTTCATACGTATATAAGCATCGCTCGAAGAAGTACGAGCAAGATTACTCTATCTCTTTTCGCAGGATTCTTGACTTGCAAACCTGGAGATGATCATGCGGCACTTCGTTCACGAGCCTTGACCTCGGCGATCCCATTTGATGAGCCGTTGACCAAGTCTTCATCACAATTTCAACAAAGACCTCTCACAATGATAAAGTCGTACCACTTTCGAGAATACTCGGACCCCTGTTGACATGATGATAGTGAGATAGTGTGGTCCTTATAAATCCTGCATCAATGGTCAGGATAGCATTTTCCATAAGAGTGAGCGAAAAGTCCTTTCAGACTGAAAGTCCCTCATCTGGCATGCTCAAGACATCTACATTATGAATAAAGGTTGTCTTTCAAAATCTTTCCCAGTGGAACTCAGATGATGCAAAACTAACAAAATTGTCATGCATAAATCACATTTAAACTCATAAATTTACAGCATATACAATCATGTGTGCATATTGTGCAAACAGCAAGCATGCTCTTAAAGATTAGAGATATCATCAGGAAAGCACATCCCCAACCTCACTCCCAGAGCTTTATGTTTGATAAATCTTTGAGAACTCACCACTCATCGGGTATCCCTATTGTCTTTGAGTACCGGCCACCGTTCGGATACTCCCTTTTCTTGACACTCGACCTATTCGAGTTGTCCCCAGAGTATTGATACTTGCGACTGACCAAGTATCTCTTGGAATACCTACTGTTGTCTAGGCATCCCCATATCATCAAGTACCCACAGTTGTCCAGGTACTTCCATTTCATGACATTCAACCTGCCCGAGTTGTCCCCAAATAATATAGCAGCTGTTCAAGCATTCCATTGCTTTGCTTGGCACCACCGTCCAGGTATGCTTTCTAGCACTTGGACGAGCCTGAGTGGTCCCAAATCATATCATTAAATACTTGTGTTCATCCAAGTATTCCAATACTTTGTACACCGTGGCTATCCAAGTGTTCCACCCCTTTTAAGTTCCTGCAGCAATCCAGGTAAGCCTCATACCACATTCAAGTTTATAATACTAGGAGGTGAGAGACCTTCACAAATATGCGGGGCACGCCCTCGATATTCCCATTACTAGGAGGTGAGAGACTTTCACGAATATCTAAAGTACACCCTCGATATTCCCAATTACCAGGAGGTGAGAGACCTTCACGAATATCTCAGGTACGCCCTCGATATTCCAATTACCAGGAGGTGAGAGACCTTCATGAATATCAAAGGTACATCCTTGATATTCCCATTACCAGGAGGTGAGAGACCTTCGCGAATATCTCAGGTACGCCCTCGATATTCTCAATTACCAGGAAGTGAGAGACCTTCACGAATATCTCAGGTACGCCCTCGATATTCCCAATTACCAGGAGGTGAGAGACCTTTATGAATATCCAAAGTACGTCCTTAATATTCCCTTTACCAGAAGGTGAGAGACCTTCACAAATATCCAAAGTACGTCTTCGATATTCCTAATTACCAAGAGGTGAGAGACCTTCACGAATATCTCAGGTACGCCCTCAATATTCCCAATTACCAGGAGGTGAGAGACCTTCATGAATATCCGAGGTACGTCCTTGATATTCCAATTACCAGGAGGTGAGAGACCTTCGTAAATACCCAAGGTACGTCCTCGATATTTCCCAATTGCCAGGAGGTGGGACACCTTCACAAATATCCAAGGTATGTCCTTGATATTTCCAATTATCAAGTACCCCTTCGATACTTGTGAATGTCCAAGTATCCCTCAAGAATTCATACTTGTGACCATCCAAGTATCCCTTCAATGCCTAAGATTAGCCAAATACCCATTTTGACGCCTGCAAAGGCCCAAATATCCTTCAAGTTAGTATTTGTGAATATCCGGGTACTCTTTGATATGCTTGTGAATGTCCAGGTATCTTCCAAAACCAATGCCCTGAGAAAGGTCGGCGCATCTCCCGAGGAAGGTCGGGTACCAATTGGTGTCCTCGATACAAACCAGGCACCCACAAATAGATGCCCTGAGAAAGGTCGGTGCATCTCCCGTCAAGGCAACCGAAGAAAGGTTCGGGTCCTAGACAAATCATTGATTGTTTTAACAAGCGACCGAAGAATGGTTCGAGTCCTGGAGAAGCAATTTCCCGTCACGACGACCAAAGAATGGTTCGGGTCCGAGACAAACCATTGATTACTCCAACAAGCGACCGAAGAATGGTTCGGATCCAAGACAAACCACTAATTGCTCCAATAGGCGACCGAAGAATGGTTCGGGTCCTGGAGGAGCAATTTCCCATCAAGGCGACCAAAGAAAGGTTCAGGTCTTAGACAAATCAATGATTGTTTTAACAGGCGATCGAAGAATGGTTCGGGTCCTAAAGAAGCAATTTCCTGTCACGGCGACCAAAGAATGATTCGGGTCCGAGACAAACCACTGATTGCTCCAACAGGTGACCGAAGAATGGTTTGGGTCTTGGAGGAGCAATTTCCCGTCAAGGCGACCGATGAAAGGTTTGGGTCCTAGACAAATCATTGATTGTTTTAACAGGAGACCGAAGAATGGTTCGGGTTCGAAACAAACCACTGATTGCTCCAACAAGTGACCGAAGAATGGTTCGGGTCCTGGAAGAGCAATTTCCCGTCAAGGCGACCGAAGAAAGGTTCGGGTCCTAGACAAATAATTGATTGTTTTAACAAGCGACCGAAGAATAGTTTGGGTCTTAGAGAAGCAATTTCCCGTCACGGCAACCGAAGAATGGTTCGGATTCGAGACAAACCACTGATTGCTCCAATAGGCGATCGAAGAATGGTTCGGGTCCTGGAGAAGCAATTTCCCATCATGGCGACCGAAGAATGGTTCGGGTCCTGGAGGAGTAATTTCTGTCAAGGCGACCGAAGAAAGGTTCGGGTCCTAGACAAATTATTGATTGTTTTAACAGGCGACCGAAGAATAGTTCGAGCCCTGGAAAAGCAACCTCCTCAAATCACCAGGTAAGATGACGCATTGATACTTGCTAAACCCGGGGTTCACACCCTATCTCACTCACTCCTGGTAAGTAACTACAGGTATCTTCTTATCTGTCTTAGTATATATAATGTTATATTGCTCTTTTTGCATAGGATAATAGGTCCTAAATAAAATATAATCTGCTACGTGTGTATGGATAAAATTTAGGCATCAATTTGTCTTTAAATGCAACCTCTGCGAGCTCACCTTTAAAGAGGGGAGTTGTTGACATCTAAATTTTCCTTTTAATTAATTAGGTTTTACTTTATTTTATTTTATCTTTTTTGGATAATAAATAAACAAATAACAAAAAAAAACAGAAGAAAAAAAAAGAGCAAAAAGGTCCTCGCATGGGCCCGTGAGGCCCATTTCCGCCTCACCCGGCCCACCCGGGTCTTCTTCTTCCTCGCGCAATTGCAGCGCACGTGCAGGGGGCGTGACGCTGGAGGAAGACGGACGGACGGCGACGCATGTGGAGCAGAGGAGCAGTTGGCGTCGACGGGACGTGACCGGAGGAGGAACTGATGGCAAATGGGACGGCGGTCCATGTGGCACCCCGAAACACCTAAGGTCACCACAGATACCAAAGAAGAGCCTTAGTTCCTAGGCATTTTTTTTAAACGATCCTAGCGCATCTTATTTGCGGAAGCATAATCAAGTCTTACTAATTCTCCCTCCAACAATCATGATACAATGCACACCACTAAATACCATAAGAAAAGATAAAGCTAAGACACTATTATTTACATATTTTCATAATGGATTTTCCCGGGTCGGTATAACAAAAGAAAGGCCAAGACTTTTGACTACACTCGGCCATAACCCCAAAAAGAGACAATTAGACCCTCTATGTCGATCATGCAAAATCTTCCATCTACTAGTGTCGGCTATTGTCCAAAAAGTAGCAGCTCCTACTCCTCACGCGCGGGCCGTCACACCCATCCTGATGCGTCAGGCGATGGTGGCGGCAACATCCCTCGCATCTTTCCGTCTCGACGAACGTGAATAGATATGAACTCCTGTATGACCAGGCCCCCAGCCAGGCCCACATCATACATCACTAATGCATGAACCCGAATGAACATCAGACCAGAGATGGTGGGACAGTCGATCTCCACACACTCGACCTCCACTTCCGATGGAAGGTCGTAAAAGACGCTCCGCGTGATAGTAGGGAGCGGCATCTTTCTAATTTGAAATGTTGGTCCCCGAAGGGGTGAGTACAGCCACTCACCAGGTAAAAGATCCAATAAACCACTCAATGCATCACACAATACAATCATAACAATCATAGCATAACACATGTCATTCATGCATCCATGCATAACTTACCTTGAAGCCATGCATATGTCATCACACCACATGTACATCCATCCTCATATAACCTTCACCATCATGTCATACATTTACCATCATGCCATAGATGCACATACATCTATGCACTCACCATCATCATGTCATACATGTACCATCATGCCATAGGTGCACATACATCCATGCACTCATCATCATGCATTCATGCATTCATGCATACATGTTACCATATCATGCATAGTCCAATTTCAATTTCCCAATTTTATTCTTTCATTTTGGACAACCACATTTCTCTTTCCCGGGACCAGTATTTGCATCCCACATTTATCGCTCGCACCCAACCTAGCATCGCGAGGAACCTCCAGCACACACCTCCGGGCATCTCATACCCCAACTGGCATCACGAGGTATCCCCCGGCTCACACCTCTGAGCTTCCGGCACCCCCACATCCCGGGCATCTCGAAACTCCCGAGGACCCTCCCGAATTACGCCACTAGGCCACCGGGCATCCAGCATTTACACTCCTTGGCCGAGCATCCTGACACTCCCGGGGCATCGTCGGCTCACACCTCCGACGGCCTTCTCATTTATCACATTCACAATTATAGCTCAATTTCAACATGGCATATAATATGCAGCAAGATCCAATCACTTATGACAACACAATCCACGGGGTCCATACAACTTAGAATAATCCATACATCTTGACTTTTTTTTAAAAAAAATTTCCAAATTCCAGCTTGGAAAATTTCAGAAAACATATAAATTAAATATCCATATGATCTTCAAAAATTATAAAATCTGAACATGTGATAGTCAAGACATAAAGGTAGCAACTCCATGAAGAAAACATGCCCAAAAGAACTTCACACAAAAAGATATAGCTCACACATTACAGCTTGCAAAATTCAGACACATCAGATTGCGTGAAATTCACACATTACATTCTTGAAATATTTCAATTTAAATACCCGAATGACCTACCAAAATTATGAAATGTTACCAGGTGATAGTCAAGACCCTAAGGTAGATTTTTCATCAAGACATCAAGGCCAGATTCGTTCTAGATAATTAACTATGGATGGTCGAAGCCCCTGTTCCTAGTACCGAACAGTCGAGATTTAGCTGTCTC
Source organism: Eucalyptus decipiens (assembly GCA_014182575.1). Taxonomy (NCBI): domain Eukaryota; kingdom Viridiplantae; phylum Streptophyta; class Magnoliopsida; order Myrtales; family Myrtaceae; genus Eucalyptus; species Eucalyptus decipiens. The sequence continues at coordinate 58,131,373 of CM024614.1, read as the reverse complement.
CAAAAAATCATGGTTTCACCTACTTATCTTCCTTCATTTTCTCTGAATTTTTGATATGTTTTGCCTCAAGAAGTCCAATAAAACTTTCATTAAGGGATCTAGGTGAGATTCTCAAAGGATAGTCACTTTATAGTCCATGAAGTCGCTGGAGTCCAGTACAACACTTCCAGATCTGTCGTCTTCAACGGAAAATTCGTTTCACTAGGCTAAACTTGTTCGTTTTACCTCAAATTTGAGTATATTAGTCTTCAAGATGTTCTCTACAACTTTCATGGAGAAGTCGAAGTGAAATTCTCAGTAAAAAGTGACATGCAATGCACAAAACCACCAAGAGGTCAACAAAACAGTTTCAGATCTAGCGTTTTCGTAGAGGGAGGGTTTCACCCCACAAGACTCAATCATTTTATCTTAAATTTTAGTATGTTATACTTTGAGATGTTATCTACAACGTTTGTGAAGAAGTCAAAACCAAAATCCGACTCAAACCCCACATGCAAGTCTCTACAACGTTATGGGTCAGGCGGTATACTCGAAAACAGAATGTTATTTCAAAAACAACACACTCAAAGCTTCGGTTTCTCACACCCTAAACGTCTGAGATTCATCACTATTCAAACACATATGCAAGATACAACATGCAAGAGCAGAATATGGATCCCAACTTGCCTTTGTACCAAGCTACAGCAAGCACAATGGCGGCAAACGGACGCACGGCAATGAGCGACGGACGAGCGGACGGACGGACACACGGCTTCTTCCTCCTCTCTCTCTCAGTTCCTCACTCTCTCAACAGCCCTCTCTCTCTCTCTCTCTCTCTCTCTCTCTCTCTCTCTCCCTTATGGTCGACAACCCCCTAAACCAATCACCCCTTCCTTTTATTCCCCCCTCAATTCAATCATTAGCCATCATTAGGAGCCACCCGAAATGGCCAATAGGTGAAGCCCCCTTTTTGCCACTTGGCAAATCCCATGCATGATGGGCTTGGAGGTGGGCCGGCTCCTCCCCCCTTGTGGTCGATGGCAGCCCTCTTCATGGGCTTCATGGGCCAAGCCAATTTGGCCCACTTTAGGTCCAATATCCTTGAGCCTAAAGTTCAACCTTAATTAATTCAAATTTTACTTTTAATAATTCATTTTTAATTCCCTCTTTTATAGATTTCAAATTCTCAATTTCATATGGCCATAAATCTTGTAAGCTTTTAAACTATAGGGATTAAATCTATGAGGTGCATAACCAAGAATAAATTCTTCTTATTAACTTATCCTATAATACTAATTTTAATAACTCATGAACACAAAATACATAACACTCGGTCTTAAAAGAAAACCAATGGCTAAAGCATAAACCAAAGGTAATTTCATTACCTAATCATAGGCTTTAATACATCTAGAGGTTGCCTTGAATTTTGGGATGCCACAACCCAATTGGCAGGCGAAGCCTCACCGACTAGCCGCCCCTTCGCCTATAAATAGAGGGGGCCACCGTCGGCGTCAAGGGAGGAAGCCGAGGGTAGAGAGAGAGAGAGAGAGAGAGAGAGAGAGAGATAGAGGCGGCGAAGGTCGAGGGCTGCAAATCCTCGAAACCTCCCAACTGAGAGACTTCAGAAAGGGGGCCGAGGACAAGCAGGCCAAGAACTGAGGTCGGCCGGAGTCATTCGAGGAGGATCCAAATGTGAGGCGAGAGAGATTCGAGTGTGGGGGGGTGTAAAAAACACAGACACAGAGAGGACGCTCCGGTTGGTTTCGGCCGAGACTGGGTTCTACCGCCGCCATCATTGTTCGCCGTGGTCGTCACCAGTCTATCCTCGCCCTCGTTGCCGTCAAACGCCTTCACCGCCGCTGTTTTTGATTTGGCATCGGCGCGTCGCCGTCCCCATTCGAGAGAAGGTAAAAAAAAAAAAACCATCGCCGTTACCGTTGCCGTTCATCGTAGCCATTTCCCATTGACCTACCAATCGCCGCCTTCATCGTCGCCGCCAACACCTCGGTTCCCGTCCTCGGCGCCGCAGATTCGCAAACCCTAGGGTTTGCGATTTTCCGGTCTTGAAGTGGATCCGGACTAGGAAATTCGAGTAGGGTTTGCAATTTGGGCACGGCGGGAACCGGGTCATGATTCGGGAAGGATTTTTGCAAGGAGGCGGCTCGTGGAGTGGGTTGTCGAAGCGGGTCGTCGGGCGGGCCGGGTGTCCCCAAACGCCCGGCCACGATGCCCGTTTCAATAAATTAAAAAAAAAAAAAGACAAAAAAATCCGTGTCGGGCCGCGCACGGGCTCGTCCACATTCGGGTTGCCAACCCGGGTCGGCTCTATAAATTTTATTTTAAATAATATTTTAAATAAATAAATATTTTATATTCCAAAAAAATCCAAAATATAATTTATTTTCGAAAAATATTAAAAAATATTTTAATTTCAGAAAACCAAAAATATTTTATTTTCCAAAAATAAAAAATATTCCATATTTTCCAAAAATGCCAAAAATCCAAAAAGGCCAAAAATTCATGAAAAAGCCAAAAAAATTCAGAAAAAGCCAAAAAGACTTGTATTATTCCAAAAAATACCAAAAATTAAAAAAAAATCCATTTTATGTCCAAATAAATAGAAAAAGACTCTAAAATGTTTTTCCTCCCAAAAATGCATGGAAAATCCCTCGAACATCTCGCGAACCGCCGCAACAAGCTTACGGATTCGTGTTCTTTTGGTTTTTCGCTGGTTTTGCTATCCGAGATTGATCTTTCACCAGGCCTAGGTGTGTCGCTCAACTTAGTTCAGGTCAATCGATCCTTCATCCCTTATCTATTCGTAGTTGCTGCACTGGTTCTGCTCGATCTGTACTAGTGCGGGTTCCTCTGCTGGTGTTTTGCTGCTGCGTTTATGGTGTCGGTTGGCTTCTCTAGACTGGGTAAGGGTGACTGGAACTTGGCAGATTCGACCCCTAGTGCACGATGGTCAGATTCTTTGGTTGAGAGTGGAATGCGGGCGAGGTGTTTGTAGAAATGTCTGCTGAATCTGTTTTGGCGAAACGCTCCTCCTAGCAAGCCTTTGGCTAGTGGCCCTTTAGGGCATTCATTCCCCTTTCTTGGGATGCGCAGCATTCGGTTCAGCCAGGAGTGGATTTGGCCACCTCTTTCGGATATCCTCATCCGAACAGTAAGCTGAAAGGCCCGCAAAGACAGTCCTCAATGCCGCACCGATCTAGGGGAAGAAGCCACAGGAGATTGGTCTCTAAGCGGTCGGCGCAGCCCCTAACTGGTCACCATGATGCCCCGGAGCATTCTTGGGCAAATGTGGCTCGGTTGGCGGTGAAAGGCTATGACTGGTCATTTGTTCCGCCCACTTTTGTTGATGGAGAAGCTGTTGTGAACCTCCCGGACGAAGCTCTTGATGCCATGGATCCGAAGTGGCATAATTGCTTGGTTGGATATATGGTTGGGAGAAGGAGGCTACCTTTTGGTTTGTTGGAGCAAGCATTGAGGAAGACGTGGGGCTCCAAGATTGGTGAAATCTTCGCCGACGATCGAGGATTCCTCTTCCTCCAAATCCCGAACCCCGGGTTTAGGAGAAAGATCCTTGAAGAGGGGCCGGTAACGATTGCTAGAGTGCCGCTAATACTTCGGCAATGGAAGCCTTTCATGGACCTTAAGAGAGAAGACCAATCCGCCATTCCCATTTGGATTCGCCTGCGCAACTTGCCGCTTGAGTGTTGGACGGTACCGGCGATGAGCGCGATAGCGAGTGCGGCGAGGAAGCCGCTATATGTTGATCAAAGAACCGATCAAATGAAGATGCTCTCCTTTGTGAGAATCTGTGTTGAGGCCATGGCTAATCAGCCAAGAGTTGAGACGGCCAAAGTCACCTTGAAGGGTGTTTCTCGGTCCATTAACATTAAATATGAATGGTTCCCGATTGTGTGTCCGGATTGCAACATGTTTGGCCATAACTGCCGAGCTCCTCCCCGGGAAAACCCCACTAGGCGCACCCCGAATACTAGACAGGCTAATCGTCGTCCGGTCAGGTAGACTTCGATCGCTCCTGCTCAACCGGTCATTCCCCCCCCCGCCCCGCCGGTTGTGGATGCTTCGGTTCCGCTGAGAACGACCACTCCTCCTCCGGCTATTGCGTTGGAACAGGTAGTGAGCAGGCTAGAAGCTGCCCCTATTCCGCCTCAGGCTACAAATGTCCCCGTCTCACCTCAGCCTGAGTTAGACCCAGTTCGGCTTCAGCCCTCCCCAGATTCCGTTCAGACGCCTCCAAACAGCGACCCTCCTCAATCAACTCCAACTCCTTTGCCCGAGCAGGATCAACCTTGGAGAAAGGTGAAGAACAGGAGGAAGAGGAATAGGGGCCCCAAGACAGGTGAACCCTCTCTCTCTGTGGTCGTTGACCAGCCCCCTCCTTCCGCCTCTACTCGCAAGGGGTCTAGGGGCGCCAGTGCCCCCTCTAAAGTTGTGCTCTCTCTCACGGTTGGGTCCCGACCTGCCCATGCCCCATCTCTAAAGGACCGTGGAAAGGGTTCGAAAGTGGCTGTCTCCTCCTCGGATGATGATGATATCTCCTCCCCTGGATTGCCATTTCAGCCTCCTCCCTCGACAGCTACCTCAGTAGAGACAATCCAAGACAAGTTGCTTTCCTTAGCCCCTGACCCGAAGCCGGTGGAGACAGTTGAGGCGTCCGAAGCTTCGCATCGCAGGCCTCCGAAGCAGATGTAGGCCTTGTTGCCCTTTGCTCTTCGTTGGTTAGAGTAGTTTGTACATAGTTTAGATGTATTTTGGATATTGGAATGTTAGAGGACTCTTGGATCCTTTGAGAAGAGCCGAGGTCCGTAAGTGGGCTCTCTCTAGTGGCCTATGCTTGGTTGGGTTATTGGAAACTAAGGTCCCGGAATATCTTTTTGGCTCTCTGTCGTCGGTGCTATTATCGGGGTAGACGTGGATTGCCAACTATGATTCTTCTCCGAGGGGCAGGGTATGGATCGGCTAGGACCCTTTGCTGGTCTGCTTTAAGGTGATATCCGCCAATGATTAGGTTATTCATGGAAGAGTCAGACTAATTTCCACAAGTTCTTGTTGTTGTATCTCGGTAATCTATGCTCATAATTTTTTTGTTTCTCGGAGACCTCTTTGGGTGGACTTGATCAAGATGAGTTCTTGTATTTTCGACTTACCTTGGATGGTGGCGGGTGACTTCAACGCCTTAAGAGACCCGTCTAATAGGCTAGGGGGTTCTAACGCCTGGCCGCCCTCTTTTGATGAGTTTAGTCAGTGTCTACGTCAGGTAGGGCTTGAGGACTTGAGATATGTTGGACTTAGGTTTACTTGGTCGACGTCTTCGGGGGCTAATCGGAAAGCGAGGAAGATCGATCGGGTTCTAGTTAACGCTCTCTGGAGCTTGCATTTCTCTTACTCAGAAGCTTCCTTTTTACCGTCCAGTATTTCAAACCACTCTCCTATTATGGTCAAGGTGATCCAGCCAATTCTTCGAAGAAAACCCTTCAAATTCTTTGATTTCTGGATGGAGCACCCATCTTTTCAGGATATTCTTACCCATGAGTGGGAGGCCCCGAGTGATGGTGTACCTATCTTTAGGTTGGTTACCAAATTGAAAGCGCTCAAGGGGCGTCTTAAGCAACTGAATAGAGACTCTTTCTCTAACCTATCCAAGAGGGTGGCTCAATCCAGAAATGCTCTTAGACTAGCTCAAGTGGATCTTCAACATGACCAGACCAATGTCCTCTTGGCAAAGCTAGAAAAAAGTTACCGTAGGACTTTCATTGAGTAGAGGAGTCAGGAGGAGGCTTTCTTCAGATAGAAATCCAGAATCCGTTGGCTTGAGATGGGTGATCAAAACATTAAGTACTTTTATCACTCTGTGACTTCAAGGCAGCTAAGGAATAGGATTATATCGGTTCTTGATAGGAATGGCGACCTTGTCTCCGAGCCGAGCCTTGTTCAGGATACGTTTGTCACTCACTTTAAGGAGTTGTTTGCATCACGATCTCCTCCTATGGGACCGGCTTTCGGAGACCTTCAGCAAGCTATTTGACGTCCGCTCTTAAAGGATCATATCGCTTCTATTAGCCATCCCTTTTCAGAGACGGAAATTAAGGACACTATCTTTTCTCTAACGAGTGGAAAGGCCCCAAGGCCGGATGGGTTTGGTGTCGAATTCTTCAAGAGTAACTGGGATCTTGTTGGGCCTTTGACGGTTGAAGCAATTAAAGATTTCTTTGTTACGGGGAGACTGTTAAGGGAGATTAATTCCACCATCTTGGTGTTGATCCCTAAGATTCCTAATGCTACCTCGGTAAATGATTATAGGCCCATTGCTTGCTGCAATACGATCTACAAATGTATTACCAAGGTATTGGCCGACCGCATCGCCTCAGTGCTTCAGGACACCATAAGCCCTTCTCAGAATGTGTTCGTTATGGGTCGGCGGATTAGGGATAATATTCTCCTAGCCCAGGAATTATTTGATGGCTTTCACTTGCAGCCTTATCTCCCCAAATGTGCGGTGAAGGTAGACTTTCATAAAGCATACGATACGATGGATTGGGATTTCCTTGAATTGGTTCTTCATGCCTTTCGGTTCCCAAACCACTTCATTCGTCTTATCATGATATGCGTTCGTACTTCTATGTTTTCTATCTCCTTGAATGGGGATCTCCATGGATTCTTCCCTAGTAGCCGTGGCCTTCGACAGGGTGACCCCATATCTCCCTATCTTTTTACCTTGGTCATGGAAGTTTTCTTAGGGATCCTTACTTCTCGTGCGGAGCAGCCGGGCTTTAAGTTCTTTTGGAGGTGCAAGGCCACTCGGTTATCTCATCTTTTCTTTACAGATGATGTCTTCCTCTTTTGCCGTGCGGATATGGCCTCCATCCTATTGCTAAAGGATGGGCTGGATACCCTCGGTTTTGTGGAAGAAAATTTGCCGGTATGTTATCTAGGAGCGCCTATTATATCCTCGAGACTCGGCAAGGTAGATTGTGTAGCTCTAGTTGATCGCATAATGGCTAGGGTGCAATCTTGAACCCATCGATTTCTCTCCTTTGCAGAGAGAGTTCAGCTCATAAGGTCAGTGCTCCATGCAATCCAAGCCTATTGGGCTAGTGTATTCATTATCCCCGTAGCAGTTCTAGATCGTATCGAGCAGATTCTTAGACAGTTCTTATGGAAGGGACCTAGTCTTGGTAGGGGAGGAGCTCAGGTTTCCTGGGAGGATGTTTGTCTCCTAAGGGAAGAAGGGGTTCTTGGGATTCGGAGCTTGCGAGAATGCAATAAGGCGGCGATGCTCAAGTATATTTGGATTCTCTTCACGGATAAGGAGTCTCTTTGGTGCAAATGGATTCACTCTACCTTTCTAGGAAAGACGAACTTCTGGGTGGCTAAGACACCGAGCTGCTGCTCGTGGGCTTGGAAGAGAATCCTCCACCTGAGATCCGAATTCCGCCTCAACTTCCACTGGAAGATTGGTGATGGCCAGGGGACATCCCTTTGGTTTGACCATTGGCATCAGAGAGGTCTGTTGGATCTTATTTGCTCAGAGCAGACTATCTCTGATTCGGGGCTGCATTGGTATGCAGTTGTTGCAGACCTTTTTTCTTCAGCGGGTCAGGAATTCAGGTCATTAATGGATTCCTGGAATGAGCCCCTTCCGGTTCTCACAGGGGTTCCTGATAGATTTGTTTGGAGGGATAATCCTTTTGGTGTCTTCTCGATTGCCTCAGCTTGGCATATACTCAGAAGAAGGAAAGACAGGGTTGGATGGTCATCCTTTATTTGGAATAAGGCCATCACTCCGAGATACCAATTCAACCTCTGGCTGATCACTAAGAACCGGCTTCCTACCCAAGCTTTTCTTATGTCTTATGGGAGAATTGGGGGTGAGGTATGTGCCTTTTGCAAGTTGACACCGGATTCTGTTGACCACCTCTTCTTTGATTGCTGCATCACGGCTAGTATGACGTACTTTTGGGCGGCCAGGTGCAACCTCCCATAGAGAAATGGGACTTGGACAAAAAATCTTCAGTGGGCGATGAGATTCCTCTCAGGTAAGGATTTCTATCACGCCATTGGTCATTTCTCTTTTGGAGCTCTGTGCCATCTCATTTGGAAGTATAGAAACAACATCCTCTTTAGAGAGCATCCGATTGTGATTGCGGCTATTAAGAAGCATCTTATTAAAGTTGTGAGGGATAAAGCCTTAACCTTCAAAAGCGTGGAAGATTGCCCGAGAAATAGGAGGTTACAAAGAAACTGGGGCCTTGACCCGTCTATCTTCAGCTCTCCTATGCCGACCGCCTAGGTTGCCTTACTCTACCTTTGCGGGCTGTTTCTTCTTGGCCCTGTGTGGCCTTTTGGTTAGTCTGTCATTTTAGTTTGTTGTCTCGGCCTTGCGTGGCTATTTTCTTAGGCCTCCTGTTTCGGCCCTTGCTTGTCTTGACCGCTTTGCGGTGTTTTGTGTCTGGCCCCCTTTCACTCGAGAAGACGTTTCTGTCTTGTTGAGTGCAAGTTTTGTGGTGCCGGATCTTATATATGTGGTGGTTAAAGCTCAATATATTATTACCCTTTACCAACAAAAAAAAAAATCCCTCGAACATCCAAAAAACCTTAAGGTTTAAACAAGATTAGGTACCGAAAGTGATTAGTAATTAACTAGTGTAATCAAATTCCCAATCCTAATTTCTCTGGTTGCACAGAAGCGAGTACTTCTCCAGATACTTCGCTTGGGTTTCTAATCAACCCACCCCAAATTGATTAGTGGCGACTCCATTTTAAAAATTAACTTGCAGGTTAAAAACTTAGACTATTAAAGTTGTGAATTGGTGGACTTGGGAGAGTTCGGGCTTAATAAATTCAGCCGATCCATTAGCCTCCTTAGGCGCTCGTACCCGATTGCGGGCGCTAAAAAAAAAACGAGGTCGCGACAACCACCACTATGATGAGCAATAATTTAAAAATTGACATGAAGACAAAAAGGACAAGAAATTTAGATTATTAGTTTTCTGCACTATGATAAATGAGTATTGATCAAACTATCATAATAAACATGATAAGTAACCAAACTTAAGCAAATCAATTTATGTTAATTTCTAAGAGGCAACGACACTTGTATTAGAATTCAAACAAGCAACCAAACTTAAGTAAACTAACTTATCCTTATTTATAAAATGTGAACCGCATTGTGAGCAAGATTTAGAAAAAAAAAAAAAATTTACTGCATTTAAAATTGAAGCAAATGAATGCATCAATAAATGATGAATCTCAAACTAAAAATAATTTTCTCAAATGTAACAAATTAAAAGTAGCTCAGAGTGCATTCATTTCATGGAAAATTCAATGATTTAAGAAAATGTTTCCTGGTAAGACATTTTTCCCAAAATACGAGGTAGTGTTCTCGCTATTTTGTGATATATGATTGAAAATATTTTCTATTGTTTAGATATTGCTAGAATTTTTTCAATACCATAGCTATATTTCATATTTCATGCACAAATAAGTTTTAATTTCTAATTTTAATTTTTTTAAATCAAATTTTTAATTATTTTCTTTTTCTCTTTTTAATTTTTATTTTCTTTTTTAAAATGAAATTTTAATTATTATTAAATTTTACTTTTTCTATTTTCTTTCCTTTCCTTTCCTTTTTCTCCTTTCCTCCACCTCTACCGACCGACAACAACCACGAGCAAGCTCGCCTCACCAAGATCAAGCAAGCTATGAGCTCGCTCTGGATCTAGCAAGCCGTGAGCTTGTTGATCTTGGCCAAGCTCAAGCTAGTGAAGCTCACAGCTAGTGAGCTTGGGCTTGCCTGGATTGGCCAAGCCTTGATCTTGTTAGCCCATATCTTGGCCGGTCGCTACCGATAGGGGAAGGAGGAAAAAAAAAAAAGAAAAGATGAAAAAAAGAAAAAAATTAGTAATGATGATGACGATGATAAATTTTTAAAATTTTTAGAGGAAAAAAAGAAAGAAAAGAGAACAGATGAAAAAAAGAAAAGAAAAGAAAAATAATAAAGATGATGATGATAAATTTTTAAAATTTTTAAAAATAATTGAAAATTCAATTCTTTTAAAAAATTATTTTCATAAGAATAAACTTTTCATTAACCAAGGACCCTAAGACTAGGAAAATATTTTGGAAAATGTTTTTATGTTTGTTTCAAATGGGAAATCGTTTTTCTAAATTTAAGCTTTGGTAGGAAAACATTTTCCCTTGACTCATTTTCCTATTTTCCTAATTGAATCAAACATTGTAAAATGAAGAAAATGTTTTCCTAAAAAAACAATTTCCGTGAAACAAACACACCCTCAATTACAATTTATATATACTTCTTGAACTGTTACTTGTTATTTTTGTTAAAGGGTGAGAGGGTTATTATGGTCATTAATACTGGGAGGGTTATTATGGTCATTAATATTATTTAATTGATAATAGAAATGTGAAGAGTAGCAAACCCTAACAAGTGCTTTCCTCTTTTGTTCCATACACTCTCCTCTCTTCTTCTATATCACTTTCTACATGATATCAAAGTCAGAGTAAAAAAAAAAAACATTTGTTGCAACTTTTGATTCAACATTGGTGAGCATCATCCAACCCAATTCGATGCCACCTAGCCTCGTTGAGTCCAGATCTAACTCGATCTAGATATGACGCCAAGCGTCATTGGCCTAAATCCGATATCTAACGGCGTTACATGGTCTCGTTCATCATCTAAGATCCAACGTCGATCGAGCTCGCACTCCTTCGTGCGAGCAAATTTGAGCTGTGTGATCCTCAAAAGTTTGTTCGCGTGTTGTTCTCCTTGTTTTGCAAAAAAAATTTAAAAAAAAAAATTGCAGCAATTTACTTGATGAGACTACTAATCTTGTTTGCCTCAAAATTGATGTAAGATGAGATGGTTTTTGTTTGGGCACAATCTATGATTTTGGCATATGTTTAGATGAAATCGATGAATTTGATTGAAGTTTTGTGGATATTTAGATCGGTTGAAACAAATCATAGTAGTTTGTTGAATTGAATTTTGGTTGGTGAGATTTGAATTTGATTATTGTGCTAAAAAAAAAAAATCTTGTGTTATATTGGTACACATCGTATAATGGTGGAGAATAAAGGAGTAGCTGAGGTTGTGTCTACTTCCTTTAATCATTTGATAGAGAAGAAGTTAGAAGATATCACTAATTTCCAACAATGGAAGAAAATCTTGTTGTTAGCATTGATTGAGAGAGAGCAATTTAACAGGTAACAAATCTACCTCCGATACAAATTGGGCTACTATAGATGCCAAAATTCTTGGTCAAATGTTAAACTCCATGGAATCCCAAGTTGCGGATTTGGTTATACATATTAATACAGTGAAGGAGTTGTAGAACTACTTAAATGTCTTTTATTCAGGATAAAATAATCTTTCAAGGATTTATAAAGTATCCTAGGAATTTTATAAGGCTAATAGAAAGGGTCAGCCACTTACCCAATATTTTGATGAATTTAAACGAATGTATGAGGAGCTTAATTCTCTACCACCTATTACCTCTAATGTTAAGGAAATGCGAGAGCAACGAGAGCAATTGACTATTATGGGTTTTTTTGGGAGGACTAGGACCAGAGTATGATGCAGTCCATTCCCTAATGCTTGGAGGATATATAGTGACTTCACTCATTAAGACGTTTGCTCGTGCCCTAAGGGTCTCATGTGAAGCACCTAAGGATATATTTTCTACAAGCGATAGCTTAGCCTTGGATGTGGGAGTAACGAGAGCAATTGGTTGTTATGGGTTTTTTGGGAGGACTAGGACAATAGTATGATGCAATTCGTTCCCTAATACATGCATGAGATAGAGTGACTTCACTCACTAAGATGTTTACTCATGTCCTCAGGGTCTTAGTGAAACGCCTAAGGATGTATTTTCTACAGGTGATAGCTTAGTCTTAGTAGCTCGAGGAAATCGCAGTGGTGGTCGAGGTCATAATGGTCGCCGAAGTGGTGGCGGTAGCCGTGGTTTTAGTAAAGGCTAACCACCCTCATCTAGTAACACTTCTAGTGACACATCGGGTAGTACTGAGTTTGTTTGGACTTGTCATTACTATGGTTTACCTGGACATATTCAAAGATTCTATTATAAGCTTCATGGAAGGCCCCCTCAACAGGCTGCAACTAATGTAGCCAATGCAATAGGGTTTAGTACATCTTCACAATCCTCTGAAGGAGGAAAGTTGATTGGAACGATAGAAGAGGAATTTGCTAGGTACAATCAACTCCAAATTTCCCAACCAGTTTCACAATCCTATTTTATAGCTACTTTTGTCCAAACAGGTAATGTAATAGCGTGTCTTCCTTCTACCTCTCACCCCTAGGTCATTGATTTAGGTGTTACCAATTATATGATTGGAGTTTTGGGTATCTTTTTTTACTTTCACGAGTCTATGTCCAATGCTACATTAGCTTATAGTTCTCTATTCATAGTAAAAGGGATAAACATAGCTCTCCCGACATCCTCCCTATCTTTATCCTCAGTCATGTATCTTCTAAGATTTCCATTCAACCTTATGTCTATCGGTCATCTTACTAAAACATATAATTGCTCTGTAACTTTCTATCCCAATTCCTATGTTTTTTACGACTTGAAGATGAGGAAGATGATTGGTAAAAGGACATATGTCGGGGGGGCTATCCTTGTTTGATAATACTACCAGTGTTGCTTGTTCTGCGGCTTCCCCACATTAGATCCATTGTCACTTGGGCCACCCCTCCTTGGAAAATTTAAAGAAGTTAGATCCCCAATTTCATTATTTATCTAGTCTTAAGTGTGAGTCGTGTCAGTTTGGGAAATTGCACCGTAGTAGTTATCGTCCAAGAGTCAATAAACAAGCTTCCTAGCTGTTTGTGTTAGTTCATTCTAATGTATGGGGTTTGTGTCCTAGTCTTTCTAAGTTGGATTTCAAGTACTTCATTACTTTTGTAGATGATTATTCAAGAGTTACTTGGTTATATTTCATGAAACGTCGTTATGATTATTTTCTGTGCTTTGTGCATTTGTTAATGAAGTACGTACTCAATTTTCAGTTCCCGTTCGTATTCTTCAAAGTGATGATACTAAAGAATATTTTTCTTATCCTTCTTCTGAATTGATGGCTCAACAGGGCGTCCTTCATCAATCTTTTTGTTCGGATACACCATAGCATAATGGTGTTGCCAAAAGGAAGAAACGTCACTTGTTAAAAGTAGCTCGATCATTGATATTGGAAATGAAGGTAGATAAATCCTTTTGGGCTAATGATATCATAACTGCATGTTATCTTATCAATTGCATGTTGTCCTCTATCTTAAGGATGTCACTCCATACTCTCTTCTTTTTCCTTCATAATCCTTTTTTCATTTACCACTTTGTATGTTTGGTTGTGTCTGCTATTTTTGTGACCATCATCCAAGGCTTTCCAAATGAGATCCTCGGTCTCTTAAATGCATTTTTATGGGGTATTCTCGTACATAGAAGGGCTACCATTGTTATTATCCTTCTTTGCACAAGTATTTTACCATTGTAGAAATTTCCTTCGTTAAATCTATTGTTTATTTTGATGAACCAATGGAGCCTCCTACAATGGATGATGATTCCTTTTCATATGTTATTATGAAATCCACTTTGAATTCTCCATCAGTTCCTCTACCAGTTTAGCATGTATATATAGACATCCTCATCAACATGTGGAGTCGCCTGTAGATGTACCTCCGCCCATTTTGTTTTCTTTGTCCTCTAAGTTTGAGGTAAGCATGTCACATATTGACCTCAATATCCCTATTGCACATCATAAATGAGTTCGCAGTTCTACCCAACACCATATTGCATAATTTGTCACATATTCTTGTTTGTTTACCTCTTTTCGGGCCAATTTGGACACCATTGATACACATCCTACTCTTAAAATTGTTGCTGAAGCACTATCTAGTTTATGCTGGAGGACAACTATGGATGGGGACCTATCGGCACTGGACCAAAACCAAACTTGGGATCTTGTTCATCTACATGGAGGGAAGACTACTATTGGATGTAATTGGGTGTTTACTGTCAAGGTTAACCCCAATGGTTCTCTTGCTTGCCTTGAGGCCAAACTGGTTGCAGAGGGTTATGCAAGGTTTATGGGGTTGATTATACTGATACTTTCTCTCCAGTGGCTAAGATGGCCCCTGTTCATCTTTTACTTTCTTTGGCCGCTTCTACTTGTTGGCCTCATTTTCAACTTGATGTTAAAAATGCATTTCTTCATGGTGATTTACATGAAGAGGTGTATATGGAGTAACCACTTGGGTTTGTTGCTCAAGAGGAGCTTGGTAATGTCTGTCGTTCGAAGAAATCTTTCTATGGATTGAAGCAATTTCCCAGAGCTAGGAGGCTTACTGAGGTGGTGCTTAGTTTGGAATGTTTAGATGTAGTGGAGATCGTTCTGGAGTTGCTCAGATATTTCTTGTAGTTTATGTGGATGATGTTGTTATAATTGGAGATTATTTTACAAGGATTGATGAATTGAAATTGTATTTGCAACAGAACTTTCAAACAAAAGATTTGGGGCGACTAAGATATTTTTTGGGTATCGAAGTGGCATAGGCAAAGGAAGGTATTTATATCTACAACGCAAGTATGTTTTGGATTTGCTAAAAAAGACAGGTATGCTAAGAGCTAAACCACTAGATACACCAATGGAACCTGGCTTGAAATTGATGGCAGAGGACGGTACATCATTGGATGATCTAGAAATGTATAGAAGGCTTGTTGAAAAATTAAATTATTTAATTGTCACTCAATATGATATTTATTTTCCTATGAGTGTTATGAGCCAGTTTATGTTTTCCCCCCGTACTTTTCATTGGGATGCTGTAGTAAGAATTTTGAGATATTTGAAGAAAGCTCCAGGTTGTGGTCTCTTCTATTGTGATCATGGTCACAGAAGAGTGGAAGCAATTTCAAATGCTGATTGGGCCAGGTCTCCTACAGATAAGAGGTCTGCATCGGGTTACTATACTTTTGTGGGAGGAAACCTAGTATCTTGGAAGAGTAAGAAGCAAAGTGTTGTGGCTAGATCCAATGTAGAATTATAATATAGAGCTATGGCTCAAGCTACTTATGAGTTATTCTGGATGCATCAACTATTAGTTGAACTCGGACTCAAAGATCTTGTGCCAATGGAGTTGTGGTGTGATAATCAGGCAGCAATCCATATTACTTCAAATCCAATATTCTATGAGCATACCAAGTATTTTGAAGATGATAATCACTTTGTTTGTGAGAAGCTTCAGGCTGGAGTTATTTCTACTAGTTATGTTAGTACCAGTAAACAACTAGCTGATATTTTCACCAAATCTTTGGGGAACAATAGGGTTAAGTATTTTTGTAACAAGCTGGGCATAATTGATATCTATGCTTTAGCTTGAGGGGGAGTGTTAAAGGGTGAGAGGGTTATTATGGTCATTATGTATTATTTGATTAATAATAAAAGTATGAGGAGCGACAAACCCTAATAAGTTTTTACGCTCTCCTCTTTTATTCTATACACTTTCCTCTTTTCTTCTATATCAATTTCTACAATTTTATTGTGGAATTATAATGACTAAAGTAATTATATAAATGCTTTTGTAGTAAATGTTATTTGTGTACCCTCTTGAATATTATAGTTGGGATTATCATCATCTCAATTTAGGAGGTATACTCATTCGATATATTTCCATATTAACATTAGAAGACCAAACAAATTGTATGCATCTACATTAATATGACATAAAGTGGAACGGTCCCAATAGAAAAAAGACAATTGGGTTACTAGTGAAATAAATGTAACTTAATGGTGACTTCAACGTGGGAAGAGCTACTTCTTTCTTGCTCTTAGTTTCATCATTTAGTGTTAACGAGCGGAGTGCATAAGCCCTTTTAAAGATAGGGGTTTTTTCCTAGAGTACCTTGTATTAGGGGTAATCGGTTCTAGAGTAGGCATGTTCTTATCCTGAAATTGGAAATCGCAACCATCCACTCATTCCTAGACCACCTAGATGGATCCATGGACTAGTCATGTTTTGAGTTGTTTGTACATGCAAGTTCACAAGCTTTACTACCTACGAGTTTACCACAAAGTTCGACAATGGTAACATGACAATCACTACAAGAGTTTGCCACAAATGTCGCATATTTACTTAATTCTTCATGTAGACGAGTATAACTAGAAAGGAACTGAGGCCTTACAAAGAGGGAGGGAGAAAGTGTTGTTAGTGGTCGAGGCTACAAGAGAAGTGACGAGTGTCATGAGTGACAAGCGAGGCTACGAGAGAGGCATGAGACTTAAGTGGAGAAACTAAAAAAGGGGCAAATGTTTTTTTATGTGAGAGGAGCAATTCTCATCCTGAGCGGCGAGCAAGGCTATAAGCCTCGAGAGCGAGTTGCAAGAGAGAGTGTGACTACTTGAGTGCGTTTGAGGAGAATGAAGTGAGTTAGGGCTTAGGGAAGCTTGAAAAAACTCTATAGTTAGGGTTTTGAAACACAAATCTAATGTATATACATATCTCCAATTTGGAGGGATCCACAATTGGAACTAGAAACTCAATCAATATTTACATAGGGAACCTTCCAAAATTGGCCGGTTCAAATAATTTTCAAGCTGGTTTGATTTTTTTTTCCTCACCACTGCCTTAAATCTCCTAATTAGTGGATCCATCCAAAAATAAAAAGTGGAAAGGGGTAAAGCTTGAAAATGTTCAATTTAAAAACTTCTATTGACAAAGAAATTAATACCTTCAATCCTTTGTTTGAAGCTCTTTGAGGTGATAAGGCAACCCATTAGAGGTATTGATTTAGAGAGAAATTCATTTCCAACATGCTATGGTAATTAGTATGGCCATGTAATATCATATTGTGGGCCACTATTTTCGATGCGAATAAATTAAGAGAACAATCAAAATTATCGATCACTATATAAAAAAATCTTGATTAATGAAAGATATAAAAACATTAAAAAAATTAAGACTAAGCACATCGAATGAAATGATTGTTATTATTTATTTGACTTAGAATTAAACTGAATAACAAAGTAAAACGTCCCTCGAATAAAACAAAAACAAAGTTAAAGAATGATAAAATGTATATATCTATATATGGACAAAACATCGTATCAGAAAGCTGCCTCGCCAAATTTTAATTTGTAGATGTCGGAACATCATCATGGGCTTTCCGAATGCAGCCACTGCAACTTCATGTAAGAGTTTTTCTGATGTGGACTAAATTAATTGATATTGTAATTTACTATTTTTATGATTATCGTAAAACAAGGTTGGTCTAAGGTGAGATAGAAGATTTCTTAATTAGTCTAATATGGGCTGGCTAGTGTGGGCCGAGTTGAGCCCGGCCCATAATGAGGGGGATTGGCTGGAAACTCTATAAATAGTGCTCAAGTCTCTCCTCTAACCCTAATTCTCACATGTATCATCACCTAAGGGGCGTTTACCTAATGCTAAACATGAGGGGGGCCGCCTCATTGAGCCAGTGATACGGAGAGCAATAGAAGAGAAGGACTTGATGTGTGGATCCTCTTGATATGTGGGTAATCTATTTTCTGCTTCCGCTTTATATTCGATGGATCCCAAAACAGGTGCGTTAATCTTTTTACTCAATTATGCATGTTCTTGTTCTAGTTATTGAGATCTTGGGGTTGCGCAATTTGCGTTCAACATGTGGTATCAGAGCCTCCATAACTCTTGAACTCAAACGCATAGGATTTTGCCATAATTTGAGATTTTAAAGATTTTTTATTCAATAAAAATAAAATTAAATCATAAATTTGGATTGGTTTCGATGAGACGAGCAAGACGGTCGGCGGCGCATTGCTGAAGGAGGCTACATGTGCCCCCACGTGCCGGCTGGGCGTCGAACGCGCGCCGCGCGTGAGATCCACACGCTGCGCACTCAAGCGGCGTGTGTGGGCGCATGGAGCCTCCGTTTGGCACGTGGATGGTGGCGTTAGGTTCGTATGATCATCCTCTACGTCGTGGTGTATTTATTTTACATGTTTGATGATTTTACGGATGTGAAAATATATACAAAGCCCTAAATAAGTGTATTTTTAATATATTTTTGCGTATTTTTCTTGTATTTTCTGTGTTTTTGGAAATACATGTGATGGGTTACTAGTATGTTATCATATAAACATTATGAAGATGTGATTCATTAATAAAATCAAACGTTATTATAAATTGAAACTAGTTTAATGAGATACAATCAGCATGGGATAGTATTTAAGCTATATGTTGAGGTGATGAAAAACAGTAAAGGTTATGAAATTTTTGTTTCTCAAGCATACTCCTTGACACGCTGGTAACTTTTGAATGATGGACGTCTTAAGAACCTGTGACCAAACTGATTGTACAGATTAACACATCTGCTGAATGTGAGTAATGCATATCAATTAAGTTATTGCATATTGTATCTAAACCCATCTGGTCACTGGTTAATGTCTATCAAGTTGCATATTTTTTTTATGGTTAAGAAGTATGACAACATTTATACAGAGTAATTATATCTATTGTTATCGTTTAAATATTTGGTTATGTGTTTTGACTCAATTTATAGGCCACTGGTTGATGCAATAATAATTTGTTACTTAAAATTGGCTAATAAATCAGCTATTAGTCTTGGAGTCATGTTTTGCGTTATGAAACTCATAAGCAATAGTCTCTTGTCAATCTGGAGTACTATGCATTACTATAGATGTTAATTTGTGAGATATTTTATATCAACATTCTTTTAATGTTGTTCTAGTAATCAGTAATTGGGGTGCAAAAGAGATGCTTGCTTCTATGTTATGAGAAGTTTCTTGTGTTGCTATCATCTGTGATCTCATTAGGAATCTATATTTCAGGTTCGCTATATTTATTTATTTATTTATTTATTTATTTATTTATTTATTTATTTATTTATTTATATGTATAAATAAATATTTTATTAATGAATAAAGTAATGTAATTAGCATGATATGTTATTTTAGTAATATGATGCCCCTATCACTAAAGTTAAAAAATCACATGTATATGGTGTATGTGAGGAGTAAAGTTTATATCCCTAGTATGAGAGAGTTTCAAGGATTCAATTGAGTAGCGACTGCCAAAGTGGTACACTTGATTGCGTTTGAGAAATTTCGGTCCCGTATGCTGATTGGGGTGTCTCCTAGTCTAATGCGTGGTCATACTCCCAAAGGAGGTGATTGTGTATTAGTTCATGGAGGGATACATGATAGTGTGATGGAGGAGTGACTGATTCTAGTGATTCATAGGCCAAAAGGTAATGAATTCACAAAGAATTTTAATATATTCTCAACACTGCTATCATGTGGGGAGTGTACAACTGTATGCCATGTATTTTGCCTAAAAGTGATTATATGATTATACGTGTAACTCTCTGGATATATACTTGTATGTCAAGTTACACGGTGCTCACATGATGCTAATTATGCTAATTATATATATTGCTTGTTTTTCAGTCACTTTTTCTGTAATTAATAATTCCGCTATTATTGAGGTTTTAACTGCTTCAAATTTTTAAGTAGTGGACATATGATTTGCTGCTTGGGAAAAAAGCAATAGAATTTGCTTACTGTCCATGAAGCATTCCATTCATGAACACTTGAAAAGAGGTTTGCTTAGGGACTGCACTATTATAAGATGATGGAAGCTTTAGTTGCTTGAAATAAGTCTTGTCTAATATTGAAATTAGGACACATCTACAAAGATTGTGTTTAAGTCTTAATGACATATACATCTCATATATGATTAAAAGGTTGTTTCTGAAAGTAATCTATTTAAGGAAAATGACCAAGATAAAGAATAAAACAATTATAATTAGTCTTAAAAGGTTGTCATGCTTAACAGTGGCCGTGAGTATTTTGGCAAGTATGACAATGCTAAATAACTTAAAGGGTCATTTGTCAAATACTTGGTAGATTTTGGGGTGGTAATTTAATTACTATACTTGAAAATCCTGACAAAAAAATTTGGCCGAAGGGCATAAATGCACCATATTGAACATGGTGATGAGTATGATTAGTAAAACTAATTTATCTGGTATTTTATGTGCTGATATTTTGAAAGTAACATTTTCACATACAAAAATAGTTTCATAAACTTCTTTTGAGTTATAAACTATACATAAATTACTTGAATCATATGAAATTTAGATGTGTCATGCAAAAGTGAGGTTATCTAATTCAATATTAAGTGCGTTGGAATTTAGATCCACTCGGAATTATTTTATATCTTATCTAGATTGTTAAAGGGGTATTGATTTTATTACCCTAAAGAAGATGCAAGAATTATGGAATCACATACTCTAAAGTTTCTAAAGATTGACGTAATTGTAGAGGATAGCTGCTCTCAAACTATTAAAGATAATAGTATAATAGAGGTTACTGTGTTTTTGTCTTTACCTATACAGATAATTATGGAATTTCCTGTACCATAGACTAAACTTGTTGGGGTTCAAGATACTATTATTAATTTAGTTTATAATTAAATTTTTTAAACTTCTCAAGTGCAGAATAAAATGATTGTAACTTTATTAAGGAGATTTGTTAGGGAAAAACCATAAGTTATACCATCAGACTATATAGTTTATTTGTGAGAGTATTGTTACAATATTCACTATATGATTGATGTTATGGCATATTTATAAATGTTGTTTCTTATTCTCAATCAAGTATGTGACTAGATACCATAAAATGCGATATACAATCTATGGCAAAAGAACAGCCCAAGTGTCATAACTTGGCACGGGAGGACACTTAAGTGCCATAACTTTAAAATAGTACACTTGAGTGCCAGTATTGAAGTTAAATAGGACACTTAAGTGCCACTCCGACAAAAATCCGGCCAAACGGCTTACGTGGCAACTTTTCAGCGAGTTTGGTCCAAAACAGCGTCGTTTTGCACGCTGACGTGACGGAGAAAATGCAAAATCGACGCCGTTTCGTGTCGACGTGTAAATAATAATATAAAAATTAATTATATTTTATTTATATTTTATTTTATTTAAAATATTCAAAAAATTAAAAAAATTAAAAATTTTAAAAAATTAAGAAAAATTTTAAAATTTTAAAAAATTTAAATTTTTCTTATTTTTTTAATTTTTGAATATTTTAATTAAAATTAATTTTAAATCTAATTTAATTAATTTTTTATATTATTATTTACACGCCCGACATGAAACGGCGTCGTTTTTGCATTTTCTCCGCCACATCAGCGTGCAAAACGACGCTGTTTTGGACCAAATTCGCCGGAAAATTGCCACGTCAGCCATTTGGCCGGATTTTCGCGAGTGGCACTTAAATGTCCCATTTTACTCCGATATTGGCACTTAAGTGTATCATTTTAAAATTATGGCACTTAAGTGTCCCTCCGTGCCAAGTTATGGCACTCCAGGTATCCCAACCTCTACGATCTATGAAACATCATAGTGTTTGAAAACTAACTTACTTGCCTAAAGATCATAAGTTCATTAGTTGCAAATTGGCGTACAAAACTAAAAGAATTTCAAAAAAAGATTGTGAAGTTTAAAACTAAATTTGTAGCTAAAGTTTTTACTCTGAAATAGGGGTGGATAGTTTATAGTGAAGAAATAAATATTTCTTTCTAGTATTTTTTAAAGATTCTTTCAGAATGAACGTGACATTAATAATTTATTTTGATATGGAGTTACGCCAAATAGATACAAAATCTATATTGTGCGATTGGAGAATTTTGCAATAGATGTTTCAAGTAACTTGTGTGTAAACTGAAAAATCTTATACATAGTTTTAAGCAAGTTTCCAAACAATATTATTAAAGTTTCATAGTGTTATTATTTTGTTCAATTGGGAACAAAGTAATTCAATATACTCCAAGGTCAGTGGGAAGAAATTTATTTTTTCTCATACTTTATGTACATGATATTTTGCTTATAAGTTGTGACCTTGAGACATATTATATCATTTGTACTGAGGTCTGTAAGAATTGTTTTTGTCATATTATTTTAGATTTTCTCGGAGGACATTTGCTGATTGTATATTGGAAATATTCAATATACATCATTGCAAGTCAGGAATTGCTCCTATTGTTAAGGGTGATTGAATGAATCTATTACATTATCTTTATTTAGATATTGAGAATATCTAAATAAATGGTGTACTTTGTGTTAGTGCACTTAAAAGTATAATGTATGCTCGAATTTGCACTAGACTAAATATTGTCTTTGTGACGGGACTTCTAGGAAGATATTAGTCAAATCCATGACGTGATTACTGGGTTGCTGCCAAGAAGATTTTAAGGTACTTAAATAAGATAAGAGATTATAAGCTAATTTACAGACATGTTCAATTCTTGAAGCTAGTAGGGTATTCAGATGTAAACTTTGCTAGCTGTTAAGATGACATAAAATCAATAACGGAATATATATTTATGTTAGCAGGAAGTGCAGTAAATAAAGTTCTATGTTATCTTCTACTATGTAAGCAGTGTTAGTAAGATTCTTTTAGACTGTTACTTGAGCTATTAGGCTCCAGAACCTCATGATGGAGTTGATCATTTTAACTTTATGGATAAATCCATACGATTGTATTGAGATAACAAATTTGTAGTATTATTTATTTACTATAGAGGTCCCGGTGCCGATCTCTTCCTTCTCATCGGTCAATGTGTGTAGGATACGCATCACTAAATGAAGCAAGTTGGGACATGATCTATGGCAACAAAGAATCCACGAAACGACAAAAACGGTCCTTTCGAATCCATAAAAACGACAAAAAGGAACCAACTAGTTCACATTATTCTCTCCGCCCTTTCAGGCTCGCGAGAGGTTTTGCTCGAGATTCTATGTACCTATTCACCCTCCATCCTTCGACGTAAGATTGGAAGGTCTACAGACCGAGAAGTCTTTTCTGTGATGGTCCAAAAAGGAGCTCCGATCTTCTTGGTTGTCGAGGTTTCATTGGACTCGTGCCTTCGCTTCTCGCTCCACCCCTTTTATGTGTCCTTCATTTCGTGAATAGATTCTAATGCGACAAGTGGAATTTGCTGCTTTGGTTCATTTAGTTTTCGAATGCCCCTTTTGCTTTAATGACTCACGGACTGGACTCGAGAGTACAAGAAGCCATGAGTCTACCCAAAGGCCTATTTATTGAGAAATCTAAACGTTTATTTTACTAGTGTGAAATGCAATGCTTTTGAAAGTATCATCTTATGGTGTGATGGACGAGATCATTCAATCATATCTAATTTATTTAAATTCCAAACACAAAAGAAAAAAAGCAATAATCATGTACAAATAGAGTACACGTCAGTTCTTATATTTTTGCTTTTGAATACCACGACCCTCTCAAACAAGCATGTTAGTGATATGACAGGTTTATAGATAATGCTGAGTTGGACCTAACAATCTTCAATTGGCTTGATTCTCCCAAATCCTTACTTCGCACGCATTGGGATCCAAATGAAAATTCGATTAATCTTGTAAAAATTCAATATGAAGAGTCACTAATAGTCTATTGGAATGGACTAGAACTAAGTGAAGTATGAGAATATACATCACTTTCTATGGAACCAAAAAGTTTAGGAGTATAAATTTTATTAGACTAATTATCTAATTAGTAACCTTTTAGTAGCTAAACTTGATTTTTTATTAGCTAATGTGTTCATATGAACTTTTTAACAAAATTATGAATTCTAAGATTCTTATCCGCTAAGGGTCCATGGAATGCTTTTTATGTTTATTATGATCATAAAATGTAAAATAGTCACTCAACTAAAACAGGCAAATCACAATTCAAAAAGAAAAATAATATAATATAATGGCAATCAATTCATCAAATATGGTAATGAGAGAATGAGTAAAGGGTAAAATGATGTAAAGTAATCCAATACAAGTCGAGCAAAGAATATAATATGATCTCATTATTAAGCCTAGGACAGCAATCCTATGAGCTTAGTTCAAATCAAATTTAATTACTTGTTTAAAATATCAGCCTACAAAAACTAAACGATAACAAAAGTACTCACGAAATCTCTAAAGTATATGAATATCAACTAAATGGCACTATGTTAAATCTAATTCTAAGACCTAATATCTCATCAAGACCTATTTTTGTTAAATCTAATTCTAAGACCTAATATCTCATCAAGACCTATTTTTCTAACTATTTTTTGAAATTTTAATTTAGTTTTTTGTTTTGTTTTGTTTTGTTTTGTTTTGTTTTGTTTTTAACTATTGGAAAGAGGGACTTGGGTTGGGCCCTTGTGCCCAATCCAAATATTGTCCAATATGGTTTCACGGGACTGAGCTAATGGGTGTAATTCATGTTTGTTACACATTTTTGAAAACAAACCATCTGAGCCTAATTTGCTATTAGAACCAAAGTAGTCCCTATCTCAATTCTTACTAAGATTGAATTTAGCCCCATTTTTTCACCACGCTAACAATGAGCCCAAAATTCAACAAAAATAAGTTAGAAAATTCCAAATAAGAGTATGAAGTGCTATCAGTTTCTTAAAAAAGGATTAGAGTGAAATTTGTTTCTAATAAAAACCTAAAATGATCATGATAATTTCAAATAAAGGCCTAACCTCACTAGTCGACTAAATATTATACGCATCAAGGGCATTTTCATTCAAATATATATATTTCTTTCTCTTCTTCCCTGTTCATCTTCTTCTTCATCTTGTTAGATTAACAGGGAAGAGTGGCCAATCACATTTGATCCGGGGCAAGAAGCTGTGCCCAACATGGATCCGAGGATGTGAAGTTTCCATCCGATGAGAAGGACCATCAGATAGAGGAGTGTCCTTCTAGTCTTCTAATTTCAACAAAGAAAAAACCCGTGGAACACTGAATTCAAGTACCAGAAGTGTTGAATCTGGGATATAGAAAAGCAACAGTCTTAGCGATGGCATACGCAAGAATAGCCAGCTCAAGTATTGCAGCGATACTGGTGGCGTGCATACAATTGCTCCTTGTTGCACGTATCAACATCAAATCTGACCACTTCACTGGGTGGGCGCATTTAAAAAAGGAAAAAAAAAAAAAAAAAGAGAAAGAATTATCATGCCAATGAACAAACAAAACCCAAACCCAAATCCAAACTTAAAACCGTGACACTAACTTTCCCAGATCTACAAGCACTCCTCTCTTCCTCCTCCAGAATGCAACCACCACCGCCGCCCCCGCCCCAATTCTATTGCAAAACTCCCACTGCATCAGCAGAATCTCCCCCTCTGCCATGGAAAGCGAGCTCAAAGACCTCTCCCCCATTGCCTTGTCCCAGCCCTCTACCCTCGCCAATGAGGGCGACCGCCCCCTCCTCAAGCCAGAGGAGGTCGAGGCCTCTGTGATCACGTCGAAGGACACTAGGAGGGGCTTATTGAATTAATGGACTAAGCTTTTATTTAAATGCCCCTAGAGCGGATGCTGATTACCGGGAAGAGAAAAAAAAAACAAAATTATCATTTGAAATAAATTTCATTTTGGACAATCTTTTGAAGAAATAAAAGCACTTCATATTTTTATTTGAAATTTTTCCAAAATTTGTCCAAGACTTTTAAATATATATATTACATTTTATATTCTTCCTTTTTATTTTCTTGTTACCACCGTTTTCCTTCGTCAGAATGCCCAGAACTTGCGCCTAAAATCCAGAGCAGCCTAAATCAATAATCGGCGCATTCAAGCTTCAAGCTGAGAACAAATTATACATCGCTGCCAGTTACATCCATCCACCACCACTGAACCACCGCCGAAAGCCAAATCCACCGCCAGAAACTACCAACCACCGACATCTTCCACACTCAAGCGATAATGAAAATACGGAGAAATAGACTAATGCGAACACTTCCTCAAATCAAAGCTCAGTCCATCAATTCGAATTCATCTGTTCTCCATAAGCAACCATGGATGACTGCAAAGATATGCAAAACAGAGAACACAAGAAGGGGCTTAAATACGGCCATAAACACAATTCACAGGAAAAATGAATACAAGATGGATGAATCGAAGACGAATGTTGCGATTTGAAATTGAAATGAACATCAACGTGTTTTGACTCGGAAGATTTTGCTCAAAAAAAAAGCACAGCTTCGTTTAGACATTTTTACAAGCTTATGGTAACCCGTTCAAACATACTGCACAGAAGGATCAGTGCACATCGCTTTCAATCATTTAATTGTGATGACATCTGAATATACATCATCTATTTTCAAGCTCTTCTTCATCATTTAACTCTCATTCGAGCATCAATTGTGGCTTCCACAGTTCGCAAACCAAAAGAGAGTGAAGAGATTCGTACCTTGATGAAGAGGCTGCAGCCATAATTGGAAATCGATTGGTGGAACGTGATCTCGGAAATGCCGTTGCTATCAGTCGACAAAGGTGACGAGGTTTCCAAAGCTACTGGGACTTCTCGGATTACAAAACAGAGTTTAATAGAGTTATTCTTAGTGTGATCACATGAAATCTTAACAGATCATACGAAATCTTAGCGTGGTTATATACCTCACCCCAGTTGTTCTACGGAATCTTAGCAAATCATATATCTTATCTCTGGTTGTTTTATTCAATCTTTCGATTGTACTTATCATATATGTAGGAGTTGATTTAGAAAATATAGTTGCGAATTGTGTATAAATATGTACAATTAGAATACAAGAAGAATTGAATGGATTCACATTGGAATTCTCCATTTTGTCCTTTCTCATGGTATCAAAGCAAACATCAATCCCGATATAGTTTATTCTTCATGGTCGATCAAAACCCTTCCACTGTTTCTTCCAAGATCGATATAAGTTCCTCATATTTTCTCCATTCAAGTGACCATCCGATTGCTCCTCTAGTCTCTCCTCCTTTAGATGGAGACAATTATCCAACATGGCATCGTGCCATGTTCATGGCCCTTGAGGCAAAAAATAAATTGTGTTTTGTTGATGGGTCCTTGCGGCATCCTAATTCAACCTCTTCGGATTTTCCCTTATGAATATGTTGCAATAGCATGGTGAGATCCTGGTTGATTCATACTATTGTACCGATGATCTCACATAGTATTCTTTGGCATGACTCAACAAATGATATCTCAAATGATCTTCGAGAGCGCTTCTCCCCTCGTAATGCTCCTCGAATTTTTGAGATCCGTAGGGCTTTATTAACACATCAACAAGGTATAGCTTCACTATATGCCTATTACAATGTGATTAATCCTATTGGGATGAACTATTGTCATACCAAGTGTTGCCGACTTACATTTGTGGAGCAATGTCTGTTGGGAAAATATGCTTCGAAGTGGGTAGAACAATGAAGTCGGATCGTTAGAGTACTCAAGTCGGACTCTGAGGCGTGATATCACTTTCTTTAAGGATTTATTTGCCCCACTACGTTGCTAATGGTCACCGGCAAATTTCCTCCAGGATACAACAAAGTCTCAAGTGAGAATACTGGATAGCAATTCTAGTATTTCTCCAGGGTCTCTCATGAGAAACAATTGGAAATAAATGCTGTAATTTCTCTCGAAAGAAAATGAAAAATGGAAGAAGATAATCATTTGATCTCAAAACAAATGTACTTATATATGTCTTTCGAA
The DNA here is from genome assembly GCA_014182575.1 of Eucalyptus decipiens. Lineage (NCBI taxonomy): Eukaryota > Viridiplantae > Streptophyta > Magnoliopsida > Myrtales > Myrtaceae > Eucalyptus > Eucalyptus decipiens. The sequence continues at coordinate 58,103,761 of CM024614.1, read as the reverse complement.
TAGAGGCAACTCTTCAAAAGATTACAAAAGAATAAAGGCAACCTTTCGGGAAAGGTTACAAATTGAACAGGTATATTTCAAAAGTTACGTTAAAAAGACATAAGAAATTGAAATTAAATAAATAAAAAATAAAAAATAATCGTAACTTTCCGTGAACAGTTGCACTGTTTCAACAAAATTTTATAGTTAATATTTTATATAAATAAATCCGAATTTTCAATAAATAAAATTAACGATCGTCGGTTAGTGCCAAATCTCGTCCACGTGCGCACTCACATCTTTTCGATGTGGGACAAGGCACCTCTTCATTTGTTTTATAAACAAATTACCAACAATCCCCCACTTTTGTTTATAAAACAAAAACAAAAAATAAAACGTTAGAAATATACAGCCAAAATTTCCGTGAGATTAATATACATACATAAAGGTCTCTTTCGAGTTAAACCTTTACTTAGTGCAAGCATCTCAAAGCTCCATCAAAGTGACAAGTAGCTCGGCTTTAAACTTGTACTTTTATATAATAGAACCGGACATACCGCACATACACTAACCTCTTGTTTCAGCGAGAAGTTCTATATTACTCCGCACTATTATGGCCTTGTGCTTGATCCTGTTTCATGAGCTCTCTAGAAAGCAACCCTAACTTTCGTAAGAAGCGGCACCACTTCTAAGCTCATATAGGTGAAGTATCTATCATGTGTTTCTGTTACTATCAACACACTACAAACTCGTATCATACTTCATTAAAAATTCAATTCAGCCTGCAAAACGTAATAAACGATACTAACTTCTCATATCAGGGCTATGTCAGTATCAAACAATCACATTCAATAACTTGTTCTTACCCATTAAACCTTGTAACTAGTGATGTTCTAGAAAAAGGTCGGGTTACCATTATTGGTGATTTCAATTAAAGGGTTTCAGCCCCATTTCTTGTGAGGTCGTTATTACCATATGTCTTGGTAAAGCCTTCATCAAAGGATCGACAAGATTTTTACTTGACCTCACATAGACAATTGTTATAGTACCATCTTTAATCAATTGTCTCATATACTTATGTCTTAAACTAATATGTCCAAGACTTACCATTATAGGTGCTATTATAGGCTCTTGCCAAAGTGCCTAACTATCATAGTGGATAGAAATAGGAGGCATAGGACTAGGCCACAATTTGATATTCAATAACAAATTCATAGCCCATTTAGCCTCTTTCCCAAATTCTGCTAAAGCAACGATTCAAATTTCATAGTTGAGTGAATTATGCACATTTGTTTCTTGCTCACCCAAGAAACCACACATTCACGTAATGTGAAAATTAATCCATTAGTGGATTGTTTATCTCTCACACTTACAATCCAACTAGCATCGGTATATCTTTCTAATATAGCCGAATTATTATAGAACAATAAGATAACTCTCTAATGTTCTATATTGGATTACTAGTATTTACTCAACTTGCATATACAAAAAGTAATATTAGGTCTAGATAATGTATCGCATACATCAAAACCAATATCACTCACATTAAAAACTCTCCACCAGGAATTAAATGGAGTACTCATATATTTGAAAACAAGATGTTTAAATCTATGCAACATCTTCTCCGTGTAATCACTTTAGCTCAAAGAATAACCCCCACTATTTTTTAATTTTAATACTTAAGATAGTATCTGCTTCTCTTAAATCTTTCATTTTGAAAATGAAAGTCAGATACTTCTTAATCTCAATGATTCCAGTCATATTATTTCCAAAGTCCCCTTCAGACATAACCCCATTTCAAGAATATTCCAAGAGGTAATTAATTGAAATTATGCATCATCAAATCTTCATCCTCGATGAAATACAAACATCAAAATAGTAAATCAATGTAATTATACTCTCTTGGCTCATTTATGCTATTCCATAGAATCAAATCTATGAGGGGCAAGGACAGCAAATAGAACTCATTAGAACCAAACAAGGGACACTTGAAAAACCCATTCGGTATCTCCAAATTGCCTCCATAAATAGAGCACTACATATTAGCTCATGCAAATAATGACATTCTCTAACAATCCAATTAATGAGAGCAAATCGAGTATGGAGGTATCAAAAGCACATGAACTAGGATTGAAATGGAAAAAACAATTCTTGGAACGGAATCAACAACATTGTATAAGCATTGATGCTTGTCATGGCTATCGTGACCACTGGAAGCTGTAAGGAGGCATTAATGACAGCATTCTAACACAGTCTGCCCATGGGAAGTGGACCTTTTACACTTCTCAAATCCCAATTTACGCTACACTAAAAAATTGGGACTTTGTCAATCATTAACCAAAATCCTTTGTCCACTTTGCATGCCAAGTTTTGCATATAATCCCCTTATCTTACGTCCTTTAAGGCTCTTGCACATAAGATGTTATGATGATAACAATGTAATAAATTAACAAAATCTTCCGAAGCTATATCAAGGAACCTCCTCTCCACATGAATTTCCCACATAACAGATTTACCATATCCAATGGTCAATTAAGGACCAGCCACTCATAAACTACACAAGTGACACGATACCCACGGCTTCCTTGCCTCTTCTGCATGTCTTACGTGGCATTTGGAAAGAACCACAACTTACACAGACTGAAAGTAATATCAAGTCAACCCATTTAATATTCTAATTCTAAGCTCCTAGAGCAACCCAAGCAATTGTAGGATCCCTATTACACATGCACATAAAAAAGCAATGCAACCACAGGGGAATGACCACAGTTCTTATAGATATGACAACCTAATGTAAAAGTAAGAGCAGAATGATAAAAATCAGCATATAGTTTGTATTCGCCAATCGGGGGATAAAACCATACATTGATGAACCCAGATTAGAGACTAAATTTATGAAATATCTGTCAAAGATGTGTGCAATCACTGACACAAACTCGAATAGAGCCGATTCAAATCCAATCTAAAACATGCCATGTCATTTCCTTTTCTCATTAAAATAGACAGTGACAAAGCAGTAGATATTACCTTCTTAATAGATTGGCAAGAGGGTCGATGGCAAAAGCTTCGGTTATCATTGACGATTGGAAACACAGCCAAAAATCTCGACGGAGATCCAGTCGCTTCAGTTTCTCGGTCGTGAAGCAGAGCAAAATAGAGCACGCTTTATGTTTTCTCCGAACAATTGCTACACCTCCTAGTCAGTGATACTCGGCCAATATCGCGGAAGTTATTGATTCTTTCCTCGCCCCGCACTGGGTGACCTTGCATCACGCAATCGGTCATTGCTGGAGGGAAGATGGCCCCACGGTCTGACTTCCTTCCCAAACCCAAACTGACATTCAGAGATTAATGGGGAAGAGACTCGTGTGTATCCTTCAATTTAGCAAGAATCTACTATCCTCCAAATTCCTCAATTTACATGATCCAACTGTGGGATTCCATATGAAACGTTAATCCCTGGGTCATGAATTTCTGGCCACGAAGGATGATTCAGGAACTGCACTTCGCTCTTGCGCTACACGACGTTGGTAGCGTAGCCATGGTTGCAGTTGTTGATCTAACGAGCAAAATTTGAGTCTCCAAGACCAAGGACAAGACCAAACAGGGCATCCTTTGTGACGGTCGAGTGAACAGAAATGATACGCACTCCTATGAAGGCAACGATTGGCAATTAAGAGGTAGAAGGGAGTTTGGAGGAAATCACCGAGAAAACCACTCCAAAGTTCCATTAGTCTAAGCCACCGATGCCCTCTACCCTGATCTCTTAGTATCTCTATAGTTCGACAAATGCCGCCAATTCTCAAATTTGGCAGTGTAAGGCCGCCGTTGGAAGTTATGTGCCAATCCGGGCACTGACGTCACCGGTGGAAGATCGATTTTGAAGTTTACTCTGGGCCATCTCGCACGCCTAGGTTTGCTGAGTTCGAGACCGTTCGGGGTTTTCAGCGCTATGAGCGGAAACCTCTCGTACCCCCACAACTACACCAGCCTAAACAGCCCTCAACAACCACGGTGACAAGAAAGTCGCGTGCTCTATCTTTGCTGCCGTGGCTATAACCACCCTCTCTCTCCATGAAATGCTCAAGCCTTTCTACATGGCTAGGCATTAGCAGCCCACCGAGCAAAGATCTGATAGTTATGAGTATATAACCATTTTCTGGGAAAGAGAAATCTCGAGAACTTGCACTTGATCTCATGGATCAGAGTCTCGGCATTCTCGACATTTGTTTTACGAGATGAGATGCCGGTCTCGCATGATACATCCACGATGGATTTCGCATCGTGAGCAAGAGTCTCGTTCATCACCTTTTGCTCCGGGAAATTAGCATCGTAATTCAAGACACCACCATCCTGGTCTTTTTCATCACGATGGATATCGTCAAGATTTGTTAGTGTTGAGTCCCAATCTGAACATCAAATACATAGACAGGACATGGCATAGCATTGGGAGCATAAAAGACATAAAACACATCCTTACGACGGTAAATGGACAAATAAAGAGAGAGAATTCAAGAGAGAAAAAGAGAGCCTTCACTGCCACGATGAGTGAGGATGAATGCCATTACGACCAGAGAGAGATTTGTCCGTGGAACGAAGAAGAGGATGCCATTTGCATTTTGCACATCCCTTGCTTAACCCATCATCAACCGCATCCTTAACTCCATTGGTTCACAAATAAATCCTTAAAATTGTTGGGAAAATATGCTTCGAATTGGGTAGAACAATGAAGTCGGATCGTTAGAGTACTCAAGTCGGACTCTGAGGCGTGATATCACTTTCTTTAAGGATTTATTTGCCCCACTACGTTGCTAATGGTCACCGGCAAATTTCCTCCAGGATACAACAAAGTCTCAAGTGAGAATACTGGATAGCAATTCTAGTTTTCTCAAGGGTCTCTCATGAGAAACAATTGGAAATAATTGCTGTAATTTCTCTCGAAAGAAAATGAAAAATGGAAGAAGATAATCATTTGATCTCAAAACAAATGTACTTATATATGTCTTTCGAATAGAGGCAACTCTTCAAAAGATTACAAAAGAACAAAGGCAACCTTTCGGGAAAGGTTACAAATTGAACAGGTATATTTCAAAAGTTACGTTAAAAAGACATAAGAAATTCGAAATTAAATAAATAAAAAATAAAAAATAATCGTAACTTTCCGTGAACAGTTGCACTGTTTCAACAAAATTTTATAGTTAATATTTTATATAAATAAATCCGAATTTTCAATAAATAAAATTAACGATCGTCGGTTAGTGCCAAATCTCGTCCACGTGCGCACTCACATCTTTTCGATGTGGGACAAGGCACCTCTTCATTTGTTTTATAAACAAATTACCAACAATGTCAACTCTTCTACAGTTTCTTGAAATAGATTCATTATTAGATTTTCTCCAAGCCTCAATGAATCTTATGCCGCGATTCGAAGTCACATCCTCCTTATGGATCCACTCCCTACTGTCAACTCAGCATATGCCTTACTATTACAAGAGAAACGACAGTGTAATGTTCAGGACAATCACACTGTTATTCCCAATCCTGCTGCCATGGCAGCGCTTCGTCTTAATTATACTCGCACTTCTTTGCCTACAAGTTCTTCCAAACCCATTTTACATTGTACTCATTGTAAAATGGATAGACATCATGAAAGTGTTTTAAGAAGCACGGATATTCGAAATGGTGGAATGATCAATATAAGCGCCCTACCAATGATTTTGGTCGCCAACGACTTTCACGCCTAACTAGTTCTCCGACTATTGCTGCAGTTGCCGTCAATGATTCCTCCTCTCTACCTACCCTTACTCCTGCCCAAATAGAACAACTTCTTCATTTACTTCCTACTGGTAATACCGCACCTTCTTCTCGCCCTTTGGTGAATTTAGCAGGTACTTCCATTTGTTTAAATTATACTTCATCCTATATTCTAGACTCTGGTGCAACGGATCATATGTCTTGTGATGCAGCCTCGTTTTCTGAATTTTATGATAACATAACTTCCAACCCCGTGTCGCTTCCTAATAGGACTAAGGTTCCTATTCAATGAATTGGGCGGATTTCTCTACTACCATTGATCATGTTTTATTCATTCCCCTTTTTTGATTTAATCTTGTTTCAATCAGTAAACTTACTACTGCTACTTCTCTCAATATTGCATTTACCTCTGATACTTGCCTTTTTCAAGACCCCATCTCGATGAGGACTTTAACAATGTGTAAGAGACACAATAGTTTATACTACCTTCCATCTCAATGCACTTCTTTGACATCCACCACCACACCAGGTGGACACTTTGACCTCTGGCACTAGCAGTTGGGACATCCGAGTTCATCTTGCCTTCGTCATATGCAAACTTTAGACAATAACATTCCATTTTTTGATACTTTTCCTTGCACTGCGTTTCCACTTGCGAAACAATCTCGCTTGCCATTTTCATCTAGTACAATTTTTACCATTTTATAGTTTGATTTAATTCATTTGGATGTTTGGGGCTCATTTTGGACCACCTCTTTATTTGGGGCACTTTTTTTTTTTAACTGTAGTTGATGATTATTCCCGTAGCACGTGGTTTTATATAATGTCTTCTAAATCTAATGCAAATCATTTTATCATTAATTTGTCTTCCATGGTAAGAACCAAATTTGGTAAATAAATTCGTTGCATTTGTTTTGACGCTGGAAAAGAATTTTTCAATCAACTTACCAATTCTTTTTTAGATTCCATGGGTGTTGTTCATTAAGGTGTTGTTTGGTAACCATCTCAACAATGACTGATTCTGATTTTTATTCCCGGGAGCAGTTTGGGAATAGAATCGCGTTTGGTAAAAATTTTGTTCTCGGGAACAAGATTTGGAGTAGAATCAAGAATATAACAAAAAAAAAAAGTTGATTTTTGTTCCAGAACAAATTTGAGAATCAAGTCTTCTTCCATTTTCTCTTTTCTTATTCTTCTTCTTCTTCTCTTTTCTTCTTTTTCATCTACTACCATCCCGCGATTGCCGTCCGCCACTACTGTCCACTATCCACCCATTCACCACGCCGACCACCAGCCTGCCATTGCCAAGAACCGGTGGCGAGCTCGCCGAAGGCAACCCAGCCACCGATGAGGCTTGGCCTCCCTAGATCGGGCAAGGCCAAGCCTCGCCGATGGCCGGGCGGGCCTTGCCCAGCCCTAACAAGGCTCGCCTAGCCACTAGCGAGGCCGAGCGAGCCTTGCCAATGACCGGTGAGCCTCGCCCGGCCTTGCCGAGGCTCGCCTAGTCCCGCCGGTGGCTAGGCGTGCCTCGCCCACTGTGTCGGCGAGGCTCGGCCGACAAGGGCCGACGATGCTCCGATGAGGTTGCCAACCCTCATTTGGTCGGTTGCCGAATTATTTAAAAATTAAAAGACATTGATTTGGAACATAATCAATGAGCACGATACCAAACGCAATTCTATTTCAGAATCAGAAATTTTGGATAGTTACCAAACAACTTAGGGCGCGTTTAGTAGCGATTCTCGCTTCGGGAGTGGATTCGATCAAAAATGATTTGTTTTGATTCATTGTTCCGGAAATAGATTCTAAGCATTTTAACATGTTTGGTAACTATTCAAAAAAATTTATTCGGAATAGAATTGCATTTGGTACCATGCTCATTGATTCGTTCCAAATCAATTTCTTTTAATTTTTAAATAATTTTTATACTTTTTTTCTTTTTTTTATTTCCTTTTCTTTTCTTTTTTTTCTTTTTCTCCTATTCTTCTTCTTCTTCAGGCCGGTCGCCGGACGGCGACCGGCCGATGAGGGCCAGCCCTCATTTGCCGAGCCTCGTCGGGGCTAGGTGAGGCCTGCCTAGCCACCGATGAGGTTGGGCGAGCCTCGCCGGGGCTGGGCGAGCCTCACGATAAGGCAAATTGAAACCTACATCTTCTCTCTTTCCATGGATGAAAATGAGCTTGAAATGTTGCCAAAAAATGAAGCAAGTAGTTCAATTGTCTCGGATTGTGATGCTGATGGGATTGAGGGAGTTCTTTTGACCGCATCGTGTGAGCATGAGGCGGATGTAGAAGTTGTTGGGCATGATGTTGCTATAGATGATGTTGTTGCTACTAATGTTGGTGTTGATGTTATTACTGAATTTTTGCAATGATTCCTATTAGGGCCTAACCCACCACATTTTCCACAAGTAATTGTTGAATTTTTTCACAATTTTCTTCTTCCTTCTCTTCAAATTGTTGTCAATCGTTTCATTCACTAACTTCATTCTTTGTTTCTTCTTTCGACCAACTTGCTTAGGCACATCGGGGGGGAGTAATGGCTCTCGAGCAGGCCATGTGTCCTTGGAATCTACAGCATGCACAACATGGCTATAAGTTTGCATAAATTTTTCCTTAATGAAGCATGTGGAACCCATTTTTCAGGTTGTTCCCTAATGTGTACAAGAGCCACCATGGCATGACAACAGGGGATTCCACTAATGTCCCATCTTCTACAGCTACAAGTTTTATGTCTAATATTAACGACCATCTTGCCTCCATATGGCCCACTCAATTCAAACTCATCTTCCCCATTCCAAGCAGGGATCCATGATGCTGAATATTTTTTTTAAAGATCCAATATTTTTTGGATGTTAGGACAGATCACACCAGTGTAAGGAGTCATCCCATCTCTTTGCTTATGAATCCTCTCCATGAGTTGCACTCTTATTGCTTCAAGCATTGTGATGATAGGTTTGTCTGTAGAATCAATGATGCTTTTGTTAAAGCTCTCACACCAATTATTCAAAGAAATGTCACATTTTGAGCTTGTCCTGAAGTGAGACTTGCTCCATTGCACTAGAGGCCTCTGGGACAACCAATCATATGCTTTCTCATTAACTGCCTTTAAATCTTCCATTGTCAAGTTAAAATCACATACCCTAGTTGCCATTGCAGCCTTCCAAACCAATTTTTTAAGTTCCAATCCTTTGTGATGCAGCATGAAGTTCTCATAAAGATGCCTCAAGCAAAATCTATGTTCAGCTTCAGGCATTATATTTGCTAGAGCTTGCACCAATCCCTTCTACTTATCACATAAGAAAGTCCAATATTTTGAATTTGCAGGGTCTGTAATTCCTAAGTCTTCTGCAATCATACTAATAAACCAATGCCATGTCTTGTATGTTTCTTGTCCCACGACTACCCATGCAAATGGATACATCTAATTGTTAGCATCTATGCCCACAGCTGCTAGAAGTATACCTTTGTAACCTAATGACAAATGACAACCATCAAACCCCACAAAGCGTCTACATCCTTCTAGAAAGCCCATCCTCAATGCATTTAGACAAATATAAACTCCTCTAAATTTGAATTGATCTTGACATTGCTTAGTCTTGATAACACATGTGGATCCTGAGTTAGCATCAAGAAGTGTTTGACAATAGCTCCTAAGCATCCCAAATTGCTCCTCCTCATTCCCTGTGATCATAGTCATTGCTAAAGCCCTAGCTTTGTAGACCATTGACCTCGACAACTTTAAAACATTCTCAGATTCCATTGTTTTATTCATTGAAGCACCTAGCCATGTAGGATTATTCCTCAACCTATCACAATACTTGTTCGCTAGCCATTTTGTGCTTACTTGAGGAACGCATAGCACTCTATTACAAGTGTGTATAGGGTTGAAGGTTTTCACTTGTAAAGTATGCTTCCCTTGCACTTTAGAAGCATATATGAGCCAATCACATCCCTCGGAACATACTACCCTCAACTTATTTTATGCACTCTTAGTGAACCTCACTTGTCTCCCATTTTTTTTATGGCATAGTTCCTAATAGCCTCTCTAAACTCCTTAGCATTACTAAAGCACATTCCCAACTTGAAGACAGGATTCTCCATATCAATCTCAGCATTAAACTCAGGATACGTATACTCATTTTGGCTACTTATATTTAAGAAATCTACATTATCAACTAATGCATCAACATACAAGCTGTTGTCTCCAACATCCATATCCCCGTTCGTTAAACGATCACCCTTAACATAGCTTACGTTTCTTTTGTATAACTCATCAAGATCCATTAAGGTAAATCGATCTTCTTCAGCAACTTCAACACTCCCAATATCAGAAATAGAATAATTCACTTCTTCACATCCCCCACCTAATGTAAAATGAATGAAAAATAATGTCAATAAGTTTCCCTTCTTCATAGTTGATATATTCCCTTGACAAGTATAAATTCAGTTATGCAAATCCAAGATGATAAAGATAAGTTTTTTGCTATGGACACAAGTAAGTCTACTAGATTGATGAGTTACTCAATAGAATTACCAAAAGAAAATGTTTAATATAGCCAATAGTATAGCCTTAATTGCGAAGGAAGCAGCAAAAGATAACATATCAACCTGTATTAAGTGGTCTCTTCCATGCTTCCAACAAACAAAAGCTCATCTATTAATTCTATGGAAAAGAAATGGATTATCTTTTGAATGCTTGCTGGTAAATGATGGCTATAAATCAAGTAACAATTGACATTGTTTGCTGCAGAGACTAACTATTTAGCAGCAAAAGCTTTACATTTGTCGACAAGTTTAGTAGGCATCAACCAATAGAACAAGGATAATCATCATATTGATATCTAAAAGCATATAATGGTAAAATAATAAATTGAATAAGCAATCCTTAAAAGCCAATAGTGCAATCATCCAACCCTTCTGTCCTACTTGTAAATAAAATCGCACCAAATGCCAAAAAATCAATTGGTCGATCAAATATAAGTAGTTATAACAGCTCCTTTAGCTCTTTAATCGGTGGAGGTAAAAACAGAATATTTGCAATTCCAGCGAATCAGTAGATTGGTTGTTAACAACTAAATATATATATATAAGAAAAGAAAAAAAAAACCGAAAGCAGTAAAATTGCTAAACACGGACCACAACCAACATGTGGAGATTACAATGGCAACAAATCTAATAAGAAAACACACAGTGGATACCACTCACCATTACAAAATGCAACTCACATGCATTGATTAAAATGGGACAAAATGCACCCACAAATCTAATCGAACAAGCAAGCACTAAAGGAAATTCCTCCACCATCACTGTCTTCACTGTCATCAGTGTGGTATTCCACAATATGCTTAGACCTTGTTGACATGTTGCTTGAACAAACTGCAATGGCCTTTTCTTGGATGAACGAAGAACCAGATGCGCCAATATAATAAACTAACCTCGGTTGAAACGAAGCAAATTAGAGGATGCTAAAATTTAATGAAATTGACACTCCTCTAGCACTTCTTCGAAGTCGTAAACCATGTGTGTTTGAGTGATCCTAATTGCACCAAAAAAATTCTTGCATTCAAGATGCTTCGATTAGCAAAAGAATTCTTCAATAAGAGTCTTTGCAAAAAAAAAAAAAAAAAAGTTGGTTTTGGTTTGCTTCAGAAAGCAAATGAATTTTTCAATTCAAGTTATAAACCGAATTGGTTCAAAGCAAACATCAAAATCAATTTGAGCTCGGTTGCAATTGTATTACAAAAGCCCAATGTTAAACACACCTTCTCTTTCCTTCATAGATTTCCTTTCGAGCTTGTTTTCACCTTTTTCTTCTGGAGAAACTGTCATTGCTATCAAGCTGAGAGAAACCTGGAGGAGTGGCAAGGGAGGCCAAGTATAGGCTCGGGACATAGAGGGGAGAGGATTCAAGTCGAACAACCCTAACTTCTTTAATTTGGATCAAAATAGAATGTTTTGGACAAAATCAATTTGCAATCTTTCTGATTTAATTGAGAGAAATTTTTTTAGAGAGAATTCAAGAGCAGAGACGATTCTCTTAGATTTGGGTAGGAGCAAAATTTACAGAGTGAATATGCACCGAGAATTGAAGAGAAACGTTGGAAAGAAAGAAAATCTATGAAGAGCTCTAAATTTTGATTTGGGATCTTTGATTTTCCCATTTTTCATCCGGTTAAAATTTTTGGACAAAATTGCCCATGCTCTAATTGCCGAGAATAATTCCACCGGCAAAAATTCAGCTAGCCAATGAGTTGGGGCCCTTATTTGAGACAAAGTTAACAACTTTAGACCCTTTTTAAGACAAAGTCTACTCTGGACCCTTATTTGAGAAAACGGCTTTACTTTAAGTCCTTATTTGAAATTTTCCCTTCGGTCAATTTTGGCCAGAAATTATTCACATGGACGTTGGCCATCTACATGGAATGACCAGCATTGATGTAAACATTTATAAATAATATCTAATTTTATTGAATATAATTTATATTATATATATATTTTTTTTTTTTCATTTTGATCCTCACCTATATCTAGCAAGGGTCTTGGCACCTCACCTGCATCCATGATAGCATTGGGCTCTCGCCCAAGGCCTTTGTGGCCCTACCAACTAGGAGCGAGGCAACTCTCCTCGAGATTTCATAAGGGCCATGACCTTCATCAGCAGTTGGTAAAGGCTTGCTAGTCTTTCGCTAATCAAAATGAAAGGAAAGAGAAGAAAAGGGGAAAAAAAAGGAAAAACAAGAATAAAATTCCAACTTAAAAAAATAACATTATTAATATCTGATTTTTAATCGACATGTCATGAAAGGTAAAAAATTGAGATTTGGGTTTCTGATCACAACAAAGCCCATTTCTCAACAAAAAAAAAAGTGTTGTCTTTCATTTCTTTCTATTGCATTATTGCTATTAAGCGATTTCCAAGTCATTTTTGAGAAAAACCCGAAAAGTTAAACGATTGACTTTCGAGTTAACTTTTGATCAACCACTTGACCAAAAGTCAACTCAGGGTCAAAAATTGGCTTTTCACCCCCCCAAAAAGATGCCATTTAGTTTAAATTTCACTTTTATCAAATTAATTTTAAAAAAATCAAAGATTTAACCAAAAAATCAAAAGTCAACCAAATGGTTGGCTTTTAGTCAAACTTTTGATTAAAAAATTTGAAAAAAAAAAAAAATTCTCAAATACATTTCATTATATCAAATACATTTGGTTGTTGGGTCAAAAATTTCGCAAAAATCAATTAAGAACCTTGTTTTCCAAATTTGTTGGTTTTAGATTCTAAATCGGCCAAAATCAACTTACTTTCATTATAGTCATAATTAGTTGTAGTTCCTTGTTTGGCATTTGGTTTATGGACTATTTTAAATCCGCTAGTGTATTCAATTTCGCAAATTGCTTGGTCAAAATATAAATTACTGTTTTGAGCTCTAATTAGGGGACCAAAATCAATTCTTCATGAATTGCAAACGGATGATTGTTTTTCACTCGTTTTCTTAAGATAAGTCCAAATCTGAAATCAATTTTAGGAAATTCACATCAAAACTTTCCAATTTGAAGAATTTTACTCTTCCAACCATAAGTAAGTCAAGCAATTAAACTTCAATTGGCAAAATTCAAGTTGACTCATTCAAGGTTATGGTTTAATTTCATAAATCTATGTCCAATTTTGATATTAGACCTAGATTCATTTTTAACATAGGCTTGAACACTTCAATTCGAGGTCAATTTAAACACATTGATTGATCATACACATAGGTGGTTTGTTAAATAGGGCAATTGTGGCGCTAATTGAATTCAATTTCAATTGGTTTGTAATTTTACCTATTGAATAGCAAATTTGATCATTTTAGCCTTTTAGGCTCAAATCAAAGCATCCATGGTTTTGACTCGTTGTCTTTCGTAGTAACCATCCAATTAAGTCAATGAAAGATCCCTAAATTGTATTCATGTGATTTGATTGGTTTAATTAGATCATAATTGGGCAATTTCCTCTTGAATAAGGTAAATTTTCTTTTTAATTTGGTCTTTTTATGGACCAAATTGCATAAATTTTGAACCCACAAGGGCCCTAAGCGAGCGGATCAACTGGAATCAGACCAAACCAGAGTGAATCAGTTTGACCGTCTGATCGGCCCCCGACAGTGCCGGCCAGTTTAGCCGCTTTCTAGTTAGCTCTAGACCTCTGGCGATCGGTTATGGGTTTCTCTTGGTGTCAATTTCACATATGCACATTCAATTTTCTAAATTTTTGCAGATTAGCCTTCAAATTTCATCAAATTGCAATTTGACCCTTAATCGGACATTTTGACGCAATTCTCAAATTTGGCTCATGTCTTCGCAAATCAAACCCACTAAATTGATTACTTGACATCTCAAGATTATAATTGAGCCTTTGAATTAGAATTTTAACCATTGGATTAAAATTTCGATCATTGGATCGAACTAACGGTCGAGATTGCTTAATTTGGGGATGATATATTAGCCAATTTTCCTTCCACTTTTGGGGGGCTCATTTGCATGAAAATTTTCTTTCTCTTCAGATTTCTCTCTCTCTCTCTCTCTCTCTCTCTCTCTCACAAACTGCCTCATGCCAATCCTCCTTCTGCCACTCACCGGCCTTAAACACAACGGTTGATCGATCGCCGTCTAGCCCCTCGGTAACTTTCTCTCCCTCATCACCTCTCAAGTGATCGGCGTTGCTATTGTACACATGTCAAATAGTGTGAACTGGCGGATTTCTTCCTTCGGGTGCCAAAAAATAGGCGACCAAGTCGGTTTGAGTTTAACCGATTTGATCGCCAATTAGATGACCCAGATAGGTGGAGCAACTCCGCCGATCTCTTTCTAAGTCATTCCCCAACCCTGCAATGGTCAAGCATTGATAGATCAACCACCAAAACAGTTTCGGTGGACGATCTTCACCAGGCACTGAAGGTCGGTCCAATCTTTTAGATAGGTTCTATTCCAAGCAAAAATAGGAGGTCCAACGGCCTTCCCTTCCTCGACAATCACCCTAGCCTTCTTCATCGAGATGTCTTCGACTTACTAGTGGTTGGAGTGGCGATCAAAGGTCACCAAAACTCATCCAATGATCTATTTTCTCCTCGACGTGTAAAGAACCGATCCAAGATCGGACCAATTTCGTTTATGATCCAAAAGGGGAGAGTTTGTACAGATTTGATCAATCTTTTAGAGGATATTTTTTGGTACTTTTTGCTTGGTTTGATTTTGATGACCTTTTGTTTGTTTTTTGGACTGACTTTGGACTGGTATATTTTGAACCTTTGACTGTTGTTTGATTTTGAATCTTTTTTATGCTTGCAGCAACTAAGTTTGTGATATTGATTGTGGCTGGATAGTTATTTATCTTGCAGGATTAACATGTTTTCTATGGTTGCAAAATCAATGCTATCCTGGTCCTAATCAATCTACTTTTATAAGATATCACGTTTTACTTAAGTGTTGTTTTACAGGTCAAAATTTTCAAATCTACAAGAAAGTTTTGTCACCATCAAAAAGTGGGAGATTGTTAAAGAAAACTCATTTATTGTTTTGAAGCTGACAAAACATTTCCAAAAGTCTAATCTGATAACTTTTAGGCTTAAGTAATATAGTCTGAAGAACTCCATACCCTTTTGTCAAAGTCTGAAGACCACCAGGCTTTAATCTCAACGTCTGCCTTCACTGACAGTTTCCAGACCAAAGAATGAAGATTTATCCAAATACGGGATTATCTTCAAGGATTTGATTCGTATGGTTTTTGGAAGATCTTACGGCTAGACATAGCATTTACTTGATTGATTATTCTTATTGGAACCAATTCCGATATGAAGATTTTTTAAGACAAACAAACTTGGAATGTTCTACTTATGGAAATCAAGATCCTGATTGTATAGGCGAGCATGATTGATGGGCTTTCATCACATTTCTAAAACGACTCGAGATCTCCTTGATTGATTCTATCCAATGGGTAGAATGAAAGAACTCTTTTGGAAAGTGCCAATGGTTGTTTTGGCATGAAAGAGTATTTAAGGTGATCTTGCTAAGCTGTTCTAAGTAGTGCGTGAAAGACAAATTTCAAAGTCTGAAACTTTCGAGTTCTTTGCTTTCTCATTCATCGAACTCAAAACTGTATACAAACAAGGGAAACTCTTAGTGAGACTTTATGAGAAACCAAGAAAAACACTTCACTGAAAAAGTCGAAGATCACAAGTTGTAAAATTTCTTTTGATTCATAGTGAAATCCAGCCAATAGGCTGTCAGTGCAAGAGAGTGAACGTAGGCTTGATCTAAGCCGAACCACTATAATTTTTGTGTATTCAATTCTCTTCCCTAAACTCTTTTATATGTTCGTAAATTTATTTATACTTGCTCTAGTCTATTACTTTGTAGATTCCACTTCAAAAGAAAAAGTTTTGATAAACGTTTCCATAAAAATTTCTTTTAACACCTATTCACCCCCCTCTAGGTCTTCTTACTAGCCCTTTCAGAACCATAAATTTTCACTTATGCAAGACAACCCCAAACTCAAAAGTGATTCAAGCTTGGTTTCCTTCATGTCCACAATTCAAAAAGTGTTTTCGACACTAATTTACTAGGTACATGGTTCAATATATAAGTTGTTGTTTTAATTGCATCACCCCATAAGTATTCAAGCAAATTAAAACTATCCATCATACTTTATTTCATCTCCATGAGTGTGCGATTGCACCGTTCAATTACACTATTTTGTTCAAGACTCCCAAGCATTGTATACTGAGCGACAATACCACAGTCCTACAAATATTTAGCAAACAGTCCCATTTGTTATCTAGTCTCGATATATCACTCATAATAATCACCACCGCAATCAAATCTGACAATATTGATAATTTTTTCCAATTGTTTCTCAACTTCAGTGCGAAACACTTTGAACATGTCAAGAGCATCAGCCTTCTCTTTAATTAGATAAACATAACAATAACAGGAGAAATCATCAATGATTGTGATGAATTATTTATTTCCACACAAGGTGGTTGATTATGGCCCACTAATATCTGTATAAATTATCTCCAATAGATTTTGACTGTGAGTAGCGTCTTTCTTCTTGGTTTTAGTCAATTTTTCCCTCACACAATCAATACAAGTCTCAATATCATCTGAGTCAAGAGAAGGAAGAATATCAGCCTTGATGAGTCGTTTTACCCTTTCTTTGAAGATATGCCCTAATCGCTTGTGCCATAGTAATGAAGATCTTTCTTTGATTAAGGATTTCTTAGCAACATTATTCTCAACATTATTCTCAACATTGAAAGACCAACATTATTCTCAACATTGAAAGACCAATATGGTCTATCGGGAGATAAGGATAATTGATATAATCCATCATATGGAACAAAATTCCCAATAATTATGGAATCAAAACTCAAATCCACTATTTTATTCGCAAAATAAAGACAATATCTAGCTTTGTCAAGTGAAGAAAGAGATATCAAATTTCTCCTAAAACCAGGAACATAAAAGATATTATTCAAACTAAGCTTAAAACTAAAGTCTAAATTCAAAACAATTGTACCTATGCGCTCCACATCAACTCCAATATCATTTCCAACTTTATGCTTTGACTCCCTCAGACTTGGATTCCTTAGATTTATAAGATCCTGTAAAGTAGTAGTCACATGAACAGTAGCACCAGAATCAAGCCACCAAGAATTCAAAAGAACATCAACCAGATTTGATTCAAAACAAAACAACAACTCACTTTAGT
Organism: Eucalyptus decipiens; assembly: GCA_014182575.1. NCBI lineage: Eukaryota > Viridiplantae > Streptophyta > Magnoliopsida > Myrtales > Myrtaceae > Eucalyptus > Eucalyptus decipiens. The sequence goes on along the minus strand of CM024614.1, from coordinate 58,086,282 downwards.
GACTTTCTTTTCTTGCTTTTAACCAAGCTTGGAAATTGTAGCAATTGGCTCTCTTATGACCCTGCTTTTTATAGTGAAAACACTTGAAATCCTTATCTATATTTCTCCCATGATTCCCATTTTTTCTTAAAGTCTTGGCCTTTCTTTCAACCACGAGCATTTGACTCTTTAGACCTCCATTTTCCTCTAAATGAACTCAACTTGGCATTAGCAATTAAGTGGGCAGACTCATACTTCTCCTTCTTTAACTTCTCCTCCTCAGTTACACATTTGGAAATCAAGGCATTGATGCTCTATGTCTCATTCTGAGCGCTATAAGCAGTCTTAATTTGGCTAAATTCTACCGGCTCAACATTTAAGGCTTAATGCACAATATGATTTTCAAAAATGACAATTTCATGGGCCTTAAATTTGGACTAAATATGGACCATCTTAAGTATAAATTCTTTAACACTCATAGTAGCATTATACCTCATGTTTCTTAACTCACTCAGCAAGTTCTCAGTTTCAACCTCATCTGAGACTTTATATCTTTCTCCCACTACTTCAAGAAAACCACCTTGCATTCGTATCTTCCAACAAACCACTGTTAAGATGCTCAACAATAGACCTCTTTATAATAATGAGACTTAGTCGGTTGAATTTTTTTCCTAATAAGCCTTTTGATCTGCAGTATTTTAATCATTGGGCTTAGAAGGTTCATCCTCATGTAAAGCCAAGCCTATGTGTACAATTCCCAAAGCAAACTCTATATCTTGCTTCCATCCCTTGAAATTTGATCAAGTTAACATTTCAATCGTGGCATTGTTGTTGTTTAGTAACTGTTTGTCACACATAATATAATAAGATCAATTATGAGCAATAAGTAATTCAACAAAAATAATTAGTACATTAGAAATTCTTCTTTAGGCAAAGTGTATAATGCACCATTATTTTCCACAGCAAAAAGTTTATAAAGCAACAACAAGGAGAATTACATATAATTATTAAGGATCCATCCCCTTTGGGAGACAAATCATTTAAATTATACATCTCCATGATATCAATATATAGAGATAATAAGGAAAATTACATATAATCATCAAGGGCTTATTCACTTTGTGCAAACAAAACCTTTAAATTATACATCTCCATTATCACAACATAGAGGGGAATTACATATAACTCTAAAAATTTATCCTCTTTAGGAAGATAGAACTTTTGAGTCATACATCCCCATCAATCCTCTCTATTATATCAATATAGAAGGAAAGTACATATAATTTTCAAAAAATTTATTCCCTTTGGGCAGATAGATAGTTTTTTTCAATTATACATCCTCATCTTTTAAATTGAGAATTAATCTTCATGCAATTTTCTAAATTAATATACACAATAATTCCATTCATATATTTATTGAATTTTATGGTTGATTTAGATTGAATAAGGCCTATGCGATCTGTCTCTCTCTTTCTCTATTTTCTCCTATCAATTGCATACCTGAAACTCTAATGTAATTTGCAAGTAATTGTACACACTAATTTTTACCAATAGGAAACTCAAAAATTTATAAATAATGTTTCATTTAATCAATGCCCAAAAATCATCTAACAATATGAAGCACTTTATAACATGTACTTCCTAAGATCATATTGTATTTATCAAACAACAATTTTTAATTATTATTTATTATTATTATTTTAATGTATCATACCCTCCCGCGAAACCCAAGTGCGCGAGCAGCTCCAATTGGACCCAGCCCAAAGGATTCAAGCCCATGTCGCCCGACCACATGGATCAGCTCTTTGCGTGGAATGGGCGGGCCAGCAAAAAGCCATGCCTGACCCGCAAGGCCCAACTAATTTTTACCAATAGGAAACTCAAAAATTTATAAATAATGTTTCATTTAATCAATGTCCAAAAATCATCTAACAATATGAAGCACTTTACAACATTTACTTCCTAAGATCATATTGTATTTATGAAACAACAATTTTTGCCACATTTTTTTAATTATTATTTATTATTATTTTTTTAATGCATCAAACCCTCCCGCAGAACCTAGGTGCGCGAGCAACTCCATCGGAAGCCCAAATATACCACATGGATCGGCTCTTTGCGTGGAATGGGCAGACCCGAGACCCGCAAGGCCCAAAGCAAAAATATAAAACCAGACCCGTGAGGCCCAAACTAGAAATATAAAACCAGACCCGCAAGAGCTAAGCTCAAGACCCAAGAGATTATTCTCTCCTCCCCTATGGATCAGCTCCCTGCTGGAATGGGGGGCCAGCAAAAAGCCATGCCAAACCTGTGAGGCCCAAAGCAAAAACATAAAACCAAACCCGTGAGGCCCAAACTAGAAATATAAAACCAGAGTCGCAAGAGCTAAGCCCAAGACCAAAGAGATTATTCTCCCCTCCCCCACCCTCCGCTTAGCCTACAAGCCCACGCAACCTTTAGGCCCTATAGTAGGATTCTGGGCTCATGCTCATAATGCCCATAATACGGCCCCAACCGGGCTGGAGGTCTTTCAACCTCCAGCCAGGTCTTGAAACCTGCAAACCGGGTCACACGACCCAGTTTCGACCTGAGCCTCAAAAAACCACATATAATGAGTGTTTTTTTATGAAATTTATCCACGGGTCTTGCTTCTAACATCATTATAAATTGTCTAGAGTGAATTAAATGAAGAACAAATGAAAAAGCATCCATATTCAAGCTTCAAGAAATTTCGAATCTAACACCCACGGCCAAAATCTTGTTCTCTCTTGTTTAAGCCCAAAAAAAACTTACCTTAATGCAACCAAAAGATTCTAAAACATATATAAAACAATACCCATGCAATAATTTTTAACGAACATCATCCAATTGTAAGTAATTTAAAAATTCTAGAACTTTTTCAAAGTATAAACCCTAGAATTTCAAATTCAAGATTCTCACTCAATTCTCAACAAAACTATATAAATTATATATGGTTGGAAAGATCTCGACATGTAGAATAAAAACCTTGAGGTTTCAGAATCAATCGATCAAAAAATCCACACGAAAAAATAACGACAATATTCGGTTCAAAGGAAAAAAATTTCGAATTTGTTCATAAAAAGAAAATAATTTTAGATTCTACAATCATATATGACTTGCTCTAATACCACATGTAGAAAATTATCCACATAAACAACTAATTAATCAAGAACAATCAGATCTATATATGTTTGTGAAACACCAAAATTGATATGCTCGACAGAATTAAAACGTACATGTTTGAGCTATTGCTTCACTTGAAGAAAAATAGATTAATATGTTTGATTAGAGATCTATTGGAATATTAGATCTTCTTCTCTATGACATATTTCAGTATAGCAGTTTTTAATGGGATTAAATGACTAATAGGCATAACCTACCATTTTATAAGCTAAATAGAGGATCTAGTAAACCCTAATCAATAGTGTGTCAATTAGGCCCCCATTATGGGCTTTAGTTAAACACTTAAGATGTCATTATTAATAGATGTCAAAGTCAATTCAATAATATCACTTAAGGGTTTTAACAAATATTGGAATATACATTAACTCGATTATTTAAAATAAAAAATCAATTAATTAGTGTAAGTCGAGATTAAAACAAGTTTCCAATATAATATTGATGTACTGAATATGTAATTGAGTGCTGAGTTTGGGATGAAAGATTTGGGTAATGCAAAGAAAATATTAAGTATGGAGATTTTGCGTAACAAGACTACAAGAGTTTTACGTTTGTCTCAAAAGAAATATATGAAGAAGATTGTAGCATGTTTTACTATGCAATTAGCGAAATTCGTGAATACATTTTTACCAAAGAACTATAATCAAATAAGTTATCACCACAAACTAAGGATGAGGAGGACCATATGTCTTGTATTCCTTATTCTAGTGTAGTGGATATTATTATGTATGCTATGGTATGTACTAGGCCTGAAATTTTGCAAGTTGTGAGTATAGTTAGTCGTTACATGAAGCGTCTTAGTAAAATTCATTAGGAAGCTATAAAGTAGATCATCAAATATTTGAAAGGGAAAACAGATGTGGGTATAATGTACCAACAGGACAACAATGGCAATAAGAATACTAGTTTTGCAAATTCTGATCATGCCGATGACTTGGATAAGTGTAGGTCTTTAGCAAGGTACTTATTTACGTTAGTAGGTGATGCACTAAGTTGGAAGGCGTCCTTACAAGACCACGTTATCTTGTCTTCAATTAAGGCAGAGTGCATGAAATTAACCTTTATAACAAAAGAGCCAATATGGTTAGGAAGTTTTCTCTCGGAATTTGGGTTAGATCATAAAAGTGTTAATATACACTATGATAACCAATGTGCGATATATCTAGCATATATCATGAGTGAACAAATTATATTAACATCAGATAACATTTCATTCGATATGTCTTAGCGAAAGCTAAGGTTGTCATGAAAAAGATAGCAACAGGTGAGAATCTAGTTGATATGATGACTAAACATGTTACTTTGGCAAAGCTCAGATTTTGCTTGAGCTCAATTGCCACCTATAGGAAGTGAGCATCCATTGGGGCGTTAGGAGAGCAACATGAATGATAAACACTATGACTTGACTTCAAATGTCGAGCCAAGATGAACAATTATCAAAATATGTCTTGAGTTTGAGTCTGAATATTGATTAGTTAAATCAAATTTGTTGAGAAAAAAATTTCAAAATGGATTAGAATTTCTCCATTGAAGAAATTTCCTAAATTGCATAAAGGAAGGGGCACACAAATATATTATTTGTGGATATTCGTATTTTCAAGAATATGGATCAGATATGCAGTCTAGCCCTCGAGAGTTTGTTTTTTTTTTTTTTTTTTTTTAATGGTCTTATTCGAGGATTTAACCAACGTCAAAGGACTTTCTAACTTTGACCGCGTTGTGGACTCCCATATAAATTGCCGAACAATGTTTTCTTTCCTGGTAGCCACACACACGGTGACATCGTTGGAGCCATACAGTCAAATCGAAAGACAAAGCCGCGACAGAACGCACAATGTTCTTAAGGCTCGGCCGCACAAAGAAATCTGACACAGGCTCTGATTTTGTTGTGATTTTCTAGGTATAGAAAATATTCGAATGTGAGCACGATTGGAATTCTAATTCTCCGATTATTAGTGGAGCTGTTGGTTCTCCCTGTGGATGTAGATATCGACATTCGAACCTAACGACATAAATTTTTGATGTTCTTATTATTTCTTATTTGTTTCTCTAGATCTTTCCCATTAACTTCTGTGCAAAATCCTATTTTTTCCACATATTAGATTTCAATAGTCAAAATGACCTCAAGCCCTCGCCCAAGGCCTTCATGGCCACGCCAATCATGAGTGAGGCGGCTCTCACCCAGATCTAGTGGGGGCCTAGATGAGGGCCGCAACCCTAGGCAAGGGCTGATGAGAGCTTGTTGGTCCTTACCGATCAAAATGAAAGGAAAAGGAAGAAAGGAAAAATTTAAAAATTGTAAAAATTATCCAAGTTAGCGTCGTCAACGCCAATCATGACATGTATGACATGTGGGACAGTCGGCATCCACATTAGTAATTTCTGACCATAATTGACTGAAATGACTTAAATTGTAAATTATGAAAATGTTTATAACTAAATTAGTCAATTAAAAAAGTTATGACTGAATTGTCACAAATACAAAAGGTTTTAAGCTTTTTTTTTTTTTTGTGTTTTTCCCAGCAAAAGGGTGTAAACAGTGGAAGATATATGGATCGATTCAACATTTTCCCACATCGATATGAAATCACATCGTTAACCCATGGTCATTTAGAAATTGAGCTATAGATGTAATCGGGAAAATATATGCCCCATGGACCAAAAGGCATAATTTCATTATAGTTGCATCAGGGATTAAAGCGGTTTCTTATAATAAACATTTACTCAGAAAGCAGTGGAGTTCATACAGTCCATTAGTATAGGATCCCTGAAATAATAACTAGTTTTGAGTAAATTCGATGTTTTGAATTCATGACGGTTGCTATAGGTGAAATCGCATACATACATACATACATACATACATACATACATATGTGTGTGTGTGTGTGTATACTATATAGAGAGGGGGAGGGAGAGAGACATGATAGCAACCATTATTTACATTTGTGCATTGACCTATGCCCATAAGGAGAGATGACTCGAATTGTTTAAGGCTCTATTTAGTAACATCTACTGAAGAAAAAAAATTCCTGTTTCACTCTTTTGGTTTTTTTCACCATGTTGGTCGTTCCCTGTCTTTCCAGGAGGAGCGAGCATTGATCAAGATCAACAAACTGCAGAAAAAGGTTCGCGTACACTTGCTAGACCCATGCGTGCGGAATAATTTCATACGCTGGGAACATTGCATAACATCAAAGTATATCTTCAAGTTGCGCGAGTCAAGAAGACTCTGTCTGTCAATTTGAAGACTTTTTCTTGTTGAAATTGCTGGAAGCACGGTCAATTAAAAAGAACAAGCAACTGAAACAGGAAGTATATCGTCCACAGGAGGAACACTATTGCTGCTGATGGAAACGTTGTTAACAAATTCCAACAACACGCCTTTGGCTCTAGAACTTTGTTATCGCCCTCCGAGTTCACCATCATCAATTTCTCTCGACATAAAATCATCATCTTCATCTGTGATTTACCAAAACAAAATGACCACCTTTTGACACTGATGATACTTTTAACCAAAAGGAGCATGCATGGCAATATGTCAGCTGACGAACAAGTAATACTATTCATTGGGAAGTATTCAGCTGACGAATCTGTTAACAACATTTCCATCAGCAGCAATAGTGTTCCTTCCGTGGATGATATACTTCCTGTTTCAGTTGCTTCTTCTTTTTAATCGACCGTGCTTCCTGCAATTTCAGCAAGAGAGTCTTCAAATCGACAGATAGAGTCTTCTTGACCCACGCAACTTGAAGATATACTTTGATGTTATGCAATGTTCACGGGATATGAAATTATTCTGCACGCATCAGTCTAGCAAGTGTGCGTGATTTCTCTGCAGTTTGTTGATCTCGTTCAGTGCTCGCTCATCCTGCAAAGACAGGAAACGACCAACATGGTGAAAAAAACAAAAGAGTGAAACAAGAATTTTTTTTTTTTGTTCTTTTAAATCTTCATCTTGTCCCGTCAAGATTGTTCTGGATTGAATTTTTTTTTCTGTTTGCTAATTAAATGGATTAACTTTTACTTTTATCATGTACTTAACTAAAATCTTATGAATCATGTATTCGAAACTCCTCATACTTTCATAATATGTAAATATGGACATGTAAATTCATATGTAATTTACTCATAATTTTCTAAAACTTGAATAGCACTTCAGATTTTGATGGAAAAAAAAAAGAATTTTTTTTTTACACAAATGTAAACAAACAAACCTAAACAAAGCTTGGAGGAGGAAAATGAATACAAAGAGAGAACACATGCAATCTGCATCAAGTGTTCAGCACACCAGAAAGAGACCGCAGCATCAAGCCGTTGTATATACTTATGAAGATTACTAAAGTTGCCCATCCTAGTTCTGAAATTCGTGGTTGATTCATCTCTTTCTCTCTGTCCCTCGCTCCCCCCCTCCTTGCTCCTTTTGGAAGTTCTGAATCTAGGTGCTTTCATATCCTCTCTAGCTGTTCTTTTCAAGTTTTGATCACCGTCCCCATCATAAGAAAATAGATCTCAACTTTCGATCTAATTTTAAATTTCTATATATTGCATACTTTGAGCAGGAATTACAACAAAATAGGCGTGCCTATGACGGATCATGACCAAGACATAGTGATCCCTCAAGAGACGATCAAAACCTAAATGTGCACTCCGTCAAACACCCCCCCCCCCCCAACCCACCGAAAACACACACACCACATGTAGGATCAAATTGCACATCCAAAAAAAATGTCCTAAGTTTTTTGAGTATATCTATGCGATGCATCATCTGATGTTGAATTATAGACTTGAGAAATTAATTGAGTAACTGGAGCTGGAGAAATCACAGAGCTTGCCAGTGGAAGAGAAGGTGATGAGGGACACATCAGCGTCACACAGAATGGAGAGTTCCTGAGCCTTCTTGATCAGCCCTCTTCTCCTCTTCGAGAACGTCACCTGCCTCGCCGTCAAGTTGTCTATCTTCTTTATCTTTATCTTCTCTCTAGCCATTTTCCTTGTATCTCTTGTCAAATTCTTTCTATGTCAGATAAAGTGGGGAAAAAATCAGAAGAGACCAGGTCAACAAACTAGTGGGTAATTCACCTAGAGTTAGACATGATAAGCCTGGAGATGATATCAAAAGAGCAACACAAAGATCTTCAGTCAAATGGTAAAAATTCTGTGAACACCAGAAAACTCAGGAAAATAGTAAACCAGTTCAGATCCATGAGCACAGCAAACAAATCGCACCCAAAAAAAAAAAAAAGGCCCGAAAATGCAAAATAATTAAGGGAAGTAGTGAAGATCTGTAGGTTTTGTGATTTCTCTTGATGTTTTATTTTTTCTTGGAGCTGGGTGCGGGAGGGGGCAGGGTTTACCTTGGTCAGATACAGAACCAGATGGGGTTTGTTTGTCGGATCACAGCAACTAAAAGAAAGCCACCAGCCAGAGGAGAGATGGAGAGTGTTAAGGATTCGAGAATTGAAACGGGGTCTTCCCTTTTATTCGCCAAAGAGGGTATCTTTCCATGATCATCTTTTAGTATTTGACATTTACATTTAGCTTTAAAAAGATGGGAAATATTCTTGAGAACGTGGAGGAGACCAGAATCAACGAAACCTAGGATTTTTGTTTATTCATTTAAATATTGCTTTCCCACATTTGAATGTTTCGATCTCTTTCAGCACCTAAAAGGTATGAACTCGTTATTTATTTATTATATATTTATTTTAGAAAATAATTATCTAAAAAGTCATAAACTTATTATACGTTAACCAATTCAATCTTGAACATTTTTAATTTACTTAGTCTTAAATCTTTTAAAAATTTCCCAATATAGTCATCTCGGCCATTTGGCCGGGAAATACTTATGTGGACACAACTAGCAATGATAGACAAGTTTTGCTCTTTTTTAAAATAAAATTTAAAAAAAAATTGAACTTTTTTCTTTTTTTCCTTTTATTTTATTTCCTTTTTTTTTCTTATTCTTTTGTTGGATTTCCAAGAAATGGGGTTGTTAGGGCCCTATTGACGGCTAGCAACCCTTGTTGGCCTTTGTGCCCTTGCCTAGATCTTGGCGAGGGTCGTTAGGAACATAGCAACCTGTCAACTAAAACAGGAAAAAGGAGAAAGAGAAAACAAAAAAGTGTCCATATCAATGTTGGCCATGTTACATTGAATGACCAGCGTTTGCATCAATAATTTTCGGTCAAAATTGGCCATAAAACAATATTGGCAAATTATCAAAAGATTTAAGATAAATTGACCAATTGAAATTAGGACTAAATTAACCATTGTATAATAAATTTATGACTTTCTAGATAATTTTTCTTTTATTTTAGTGAAGGATTATGCTCCTTTGAGGGATGTGATCTCCTGACAATATTTACATATGATTATTGCATTCTAGAGAGATCAAGTGAACTCTCTTCTTCATTATTTTATATTCTATGGCTATTAAATAAGTTCATACTGTCGCTTCTTTTCTTAGTAAGAAGACTAAAAAAGAATATTAAAACATGATCATTTTGTTTTGGAGACAGAATCTCTTAAGTAACTTATTGGATTTTGGATTACGTATTTATTTGCGAAAATCACTATTTTTAAGACAGTGACTTTGATACGCTTTGCCCTACTTTCTTTCCCTACATTTTTCTGATTTTCATCACTTCTCTTTGAATGCCCAGGAGGTATGAATTGGCTCACTCGTTTCTAGGTCAATGTTTCTGTAAATTCTCAAGAAACTGTTTTTCGTAAGGTTTATAGCCATTGACACGTAATGTAATATATCTCAATTATTGATTAAAACATTCTAACGATTTCAATAATTACTGGGGACACGTGCTATTATAATAATTGTATTATACCATTAACTATCCTCCACTTGGTGGCTTTTAATAATACTAGAGGAGCTTTTGGGAAAAATGAATTGATGCAGGAGCTCCCATGGACAATTTAATACTGAAAAAGACAGAAAGAAACTAACACATTGACTTATAAGGCATTTTCTTTCTATATACACGAAAGTCATTTGAAGTGAAAACTTCCAGAAATTTTATTAATATTTGCCATGTGGCAACTCAATTAGACTATGTACTCACCAACCTACTCATGCAAAATCTTATCTTATCTTATCTTATCTTATCTTATCTTATCTTATACTATATGGTATAGTGGAAGTTTCAAGAAATTTTACTAATATCTACCACTTAGTGGGAGAAGGATATTAGAAATACAAAAAGTTGTGTATGGCACTTATTTTAGTGTCAAAAGTTTTTTTCAGATCACTTAAATGTCACTTTTAAAATAAAAAACGATCACTTAAGTGTCAACCATATTTTATCAATATCTCAATCCTACATGGCTCACTAGTATGCCCAATCAACATATAACCCTTAAATGATATTGTGTAGCAGATTAAAAAGTGATTATTTTAGTGCTAGTTGTCGTTAAAAAATGATCATTTCAATGCTAGTCATTGTTAAAAATCAATTGCTTTAGTGCCAGTCTCATTGAAAAAGTGATCGTTTCAGCGCCGAAAAATATCACCTCAAATAAAAATTTTAATTATAAAAGCCATCTTCAAAGGCACTTTAGTAGTTGTTTTTTCTTCAATTTGGTACTTAAGCAATTAGCAAAAACTTTTGGTACTAAAGTAAGCATCATATACAATTTTTGGCATTTCCAATGTCCTCCCACAATTAGCATTAGAGGGATAGTCCATGTGTTCACCGCCAATCATAGATGGACAAAATAAGTACAAAAATGATGTGAAGACAAAGTTTAGAGTATTTGTTTTCTGAAATTATCATAAGTAACATGATAGGCAACTAAACTTAAGCAAATCAATTTATGTTGATTTTAAGACTCTGTTTGTTTTACGAAAAAATAAATAATTCAAAAATATATATTTTTTTAAATAATCATACGTTCTATTTGAAATAATTAGCTAAGGAAAAGTTCTCATTTATCAACAGCAATTTGTATTTAAACATTTCCATGAATTATGAGTATATTTTTCACCCATTCATTCTTGTAAATAACACAAACAATTATTTTGAGGAAAATATTTTTGAATAATTCATTTTTCATTAAATAAACGCACCTAAGAGGCAATAACTTTAATACTAGGATTCAGACAAGCGACCAAGCTCAAGTAAACTATCTTATCTTGATTTATAAAATGCGAAAGCATTTTAAGCAAATTAAAAAAAAAAAATTACTTCATTGAAAATTCAAGCAAATGAAAGGTAACTACTGCCTCAACAAATGAAGAATTCCAAGCTAAAAATAAGTATCTCAACTTAGTAACATATGTAACATATTAACAGTAACTATTATAAATTCAGTTACAATCTATATATATTTCTGAAATTTATTATATTATTATTTAAATATAATGACTGGAGTAATTTTATAAATACTTTTTAGTAATCGTTGTTCTTATTCCCCATTGAATAATATAGTGAATGGGATTATCATCATCTGAATTTAGGAAGTATACCCTTCGCAACTTTAAAATCCATGACAGACTGTATGCACCCACATTAACAGGACAAAAAGTGGAATAGTCCCAATAGAAAAAAGATAGAAAAAGTACCCCCAAAATCCAAAATCTATTGCACTTGAACTAATTTAGTTCTAAACCTTTCAATTATACCTATTGAGTCATAAACATTTTCACAATTTGCCAATGTAGTTCATTTGGCCAATTTTAGCTAGAAATTGCCAACGTGAACCATTCTATGTGGCACAACATGGACAAATTTCACATTTTCTTTTTTCATTGGAGCTGGCAAAGCTTGTGGTCCTCACCCACTTGCAAGGGTCAAGCCCTCACCAAATCCGGCGAGGGTGACCCTCACCTAGGCCCTAAGGTGGAGGCTTTGCGACTTCTAGCAAGGGCTCAAGCATCATAGCTTGGGCAAGGGCTCAACCTTCGTGGTAGAACAAGGGTCACCCTCGCTAGATTTGGCAAGAGGCTTGCCTATATGAGGGCTTGGCAACCTTGCTCGTGACAAGCAATTGTTTGGGCAACAATCACAACCCTCACCACTACCAGCAAGGGGCGAGGGCTTACAAGACCTCTCCAACAACTAGCAATGGTCGCTATGAAAATAAAAAGGAATTAGAAAGGAAATGTAAAAGAAAAATATCTAAAAAATTATGAAATTTGTCTACATCAATGTCATTGTACCACATAGACAACAGGTTTCATTATATTAGCAATTTTCAGTCAAAATTAGTTGTATGGACGATATAGACAAATTGCAAAAAGGTTTAGGACCAATCGGTACAATTGGAAAGTTTGAGGTTGAATTAACATAAATGTAATAAATTTAGGACGTTATGGCACTTTTCTTCAAAAAAGACAGTCGGGCTACTGGTCAAGCAATTGCAACTCAATGGTGACTCCACCATGGAAAGAGCTGCTTCTTTCTTGCTCCTAGCTTCAGCGTTTAGTAGTAACGAGTGGCGTGCATAAGCATTTTTAGCGATAGGGGTTTTGCTCTAGAGTACCTTGTGTAGGATTTCAAACCTATCCCCCAATAAGTAGAAACGGGCAAGCCTGAAAATGTTCAATTTTGAAACTTCTACTGATCAAGAAATTAATTCTTTCAATCCTTTCATTGAAGCTCTCTAAAGTGATAAGGTAGCCTATTAGATATACCGAGTTAGAGAGAAACATAATTCATTTTCAACATGCTATAGTAATTAGTAAGTTCATATAATATCATGTGGCGGGGCCACTATCTTCAATACAAATAAATTTATAGAATAATCAGGAGTTACCATTATTTGCATAAAAATTTGTATAAATCCATTTAAAAATAAGAACTACATACGTCGGATGATATTATTGTTGCTATATGCTCATTCATTGATTTAAGTTTAACCAAATAATTAAATAAGATAATAAACTTTGCTCTTCGTCGTAGGAAGGAAATTCTGCGGGCGTTTGAAGAACCAATTCCCCCGCAAAAGTTAGAGCTGTGAAAACAAACGATTTAATGGAAATACCCCAATTTATGGATGAAGAACCAATTCCCCGCAAAAGTTATAGCTGTGAAAACAAACGATTCAATGGGTGTACCCTCATATATGGACAGAGCATCTTGTCTGAAAGTCGCCTCGCTAAATTTCAATTTCAAGACGCTGGAAGATTACGATGGGTCTATCCGATTGCAGATACTGCAACTTCACCAATGGCGACACAAGCATGAACATCCGCCACCCTGTCCCGGAGCTGATCTCATCGGTGCACTTGTCTATGATGGTACGTCGAGACCTGACCCGTGGCACTGCCCGTACGAGACGCGGAGGATCCCCGTCCACTCATTCAGCGTCCTTTCGAGTCCTCGAAACGGCATGAAGGGTCTAGTAACTCCCAGGTCCTTCAAAGCTTAATTCTCTCCATCCTTGAGTTTGACCGTGGTCCCGATTGAGTCAATTCAGGGATTGTGCCATTAGGCATGCCTGTACAACAGTGAGCATTTCACTTATGTCCACTCATTTCAAACGCAGGAAGCAATTATATCTATTATCTACTTATTTGGTAGTAATCAAAATTGAAGTCCTAACATGATGTATATTTTCATTATTGTAAGGTTCTCAAATTTCTTATTAATATTTTTTTTTTCAATAAAGAGACAATACAAGAGTAATATTGCGGAATCTCTTGAATCTTCCGTCTGTTTCTTCTTTTACGGACATGTCCAGATCCACCCAATATATGGACAGAGCATCTTGTCAGAAAGTTGCCTCGCCCTCCAATGCCTTGGCTAATCATTGAGTTGTTAATAGCGCCTTCATCTTGACACTCCACAACCCGAAGTTATTCCTCCCGTTAAATTTCTCAATTTCTACTTTTGCTCCAGACATAATTGCAAAGTCTGAGCTCTGATACCAATTGTTGTAAATCGGAGTTGCAACGGAAGCGGATCGTATATTTTGCAATTATGTCGGGAGCTATAGAAATCGATCGAAATAAAACGAGGAACAATAAAAGAAAAGGACACCGGAAATTTACGTGGTTCGGTCCGAATATCGGAACCTACATCCACGGGAGAGCAAAGAAATCAATCCACTATAAATCGGAGAATTACAGGATTACAATCACACACATGCACTCAAGTGTTTCCCCGTCTTATTTTATACCCAATATCCACGGTGTTTAACTAAACAACTCAATGAACTCAACTCAGCACAAAACCTCTCTGAGCTCAAGCCTCACACTCTCTCTCGAGCTCTTTTTCTCTAGCTCTCTGCCGAGCTCTTTTTCTCTCGCTGTCTACCTCTGCATCGACGTCTTCTCCTTTTTAGTGAGGAGTGCAGAAAGACAGGATCAAAAGAAGAAAGTAAATGGCCTCATTAAATGCAGCGCAGGCGCCCACAAGTCAAGCCCACAGTCGGCACCGAACGCCCACCATATTTGAAGGCATGCATGCAGATCATGCATGTGCATGGGCAAGCATTTAATGAGGCGGAGGAGAGTCATCAAACGTGTGCCATTGATCCGTGAAATGAGGTGGGCTTCAGTCTTCAAATTTCTTGTTCTCGGAGAGAGTTATGCGTAAAAAAAAGTCTTCTTCATGCGTCTTCTTCATGCACTTGCAGCAGGTGGTGGGTCCTTTATTTAATGCTAAAGAACTTGGATGCCCTCCTTTTCGGCAGAAGACAATTTCTCTTCAAAGACTTTCCTGGCCGAAAATCTCTCTTCTCTGACATTGCTTGCATGCTTGAAGAATAAAACCCCATGCAGCTTTTGGCTTCTTCATTCCAAGCGTACGCATGAAGAGATGGGATTAATGCCGGAACAAGAAAATTCGAAGACATCACAAAGTCTTCCCTAAACTTTGTTATTTGGCCAAACTTATGCGTATTAATCTAACGGGCCCAAACTTCAGACACAATATAACAGTATCTCACTTTTCCACCAAAAAAATTTACTCTTCTTTCCTCGGAGTAATATTATTCACATTCTCTCGAAGCCTTGGTGAAAGTCTGGTCCTCTTGGCTGATGTAGCAACACTCTCCTGAGTTGAGAACACGTACTGCGTTAGATGTTTGTCCCATCTTTTCTCCGAGTCTTGGTGAAGTTCTCACACTTGTAACAGGAACTGAACTCGTCACTTTCTCTACTGTATCAAATGCCCAGCTCATCCTTGCTCCAATCGCATCTGTATGTCTGTCTCTACATAAATATATTTCATTTGGAATGCTTGTACATTACGTATGAGGATGAAATAAAAAGCTGTACACTTACTCTCATCCATCTTTTGTCATGAAACTCTTCTTAATTGGCTGATCAGAAGGGACAGTCTCGCCACTTGGCTTCTGTGGGATTGGAATCAATTCTTTGACTTGAAAAGCTACAATGTACAAGAAATCGTTAGAACTATTCTAAGCTAATGTCTGTTGAACCTTGATACTCATGGATCTGCACAAAAGTCCAAACTAATATCTGTCAAACCTTGAAACGTATGGATCTGCATATATATGCGTAGAACTTCTCCTAAGAGAAATGATGAAGTGTAGTAACTGCGCAGTTCAAAACAAAACAAAAACTACATCATGTTTGACAAATTTATCATTACTTGATAATATATGCAATCAATCTAGTAATGTAAAAAATCATATCTTTGGACGTAAAAAATGTAATCAAAAGATAAATCTCAGATTTCGAGAATGGGCTGAACAGACAAGTAATATCCTTGAATATTTCAACAATGTAATCATTAATACAACCCTGAAACGGAAAATGCACATCGGTAGTTGAGATTCAATCATATCTTTGGACGTCGAAAAATGGAATCAAAAGACAAATCTCAGATTTGGAGAATGGGCTGAACAGACAAGTAATATCCTAGAATAGTTCAACAATGTAATCATTAAAACAACCCTAAAATGGAAAATGCACATTGTAGTTGAGATTTTATGTTCAGACTTAGAAAAAAGGATCATGATATTGAAAAGGGACGCTTTCTTTAAGGAATTCCCATAGATTTTGTTTCTGTAAATGGATTCTCTGCATGACTTCGAACTTTAAAAGTTGATTGAGTACCAGAAATTGAAGCTCGATGGACATATTAATCAGATAACCATTTCTGCAGACCAGAAGGCAGAAAACTCAGAAGGTGGACATGTGAAATTCTGGTTTTATGAGGAAATTTGATGCCCAAACAAACAGTGAATACGGGGAAAAGTATCTGCCTATATATGGGCAATTGGGCATACAAGATTCGCCCATCCAAAAATCTTTCCAACTTACTGCGAATCCATCTTTTGTCATGAAACTCCTCTTAATTGGCTGATCAGAAGGGACAGCCTCGCCACTTGGCTTCTATGGGATCGAAACAATTTTTAACTAGAAAAGCTACAATGAATTAAAAATTGTTAGAACTACGTTAAGCTAATACCTGTTGAACCTCGATACTCATGGATCTGCACAAAAGTCCAAACTAATATCTGTTGAACCTTGAAACATATGGATCTGCGTAAATATGCTTAGAACTTCCAAGAAGAGAAATGATGAAGTGGATTAACAGCCCCGTTTAAAACAAAACAAAATCTACATCATGTTTTGACGAATTTATCATTACATGATATTATAGGCAATCAATCTAGTAATATAAAACAATCATATTTTTGGACATAAGAAAATGGAATCAAAAGATAAGTCTTCTTAATTGAGAAAGTGAAAATCCAGAAGTTGAAATTTCCAAAAATATGATTGAGTACCAAGAAATTGGAACTTCATGAATGTAATACTTGGATAACGTATTCGGAAGACCAAGGGTACGTTTGGTAACATTTTTGTTCTAGGGAACAATTTTTTCGAGAGAGAATTGCGTTTGATATGACCCCATATATTTTTATGACTTAGAATTTCTTTTAATTTATTAATAATTTTATTACAGTTTTCTTTTTTTTTTCTTTTCTTTTTTCTTTTTCTTCTCCTTCCTCCCAGCCGATCTCGGCCAGCGATTGGCTAGACAAGGGCCGGCAAGGTCGGCCTCAACGAAGGCTCGCCAACCACCAGCAAGGTCACCCCAAGCCTCGCCTGGCCACCAACAAGGTAGAGCTTTGGCAAGGATAGGCGAGTTTCGGCCTCACCCAGCCAAAGCGAGGCCAAGCCTTGCCCCGCCACAACAAGGCTTGTGGGGCCTCATCAATGGCCAACAAGGCTCGCGATGGCCAAGCGAGGCTCGAGGGAGCCTCCCTAGCCATGGCGAGGTCGCCAAGCCTCTTCTGGCCAATTGTCAGATGGCACCAAGGCCAACAACCGACTAGGGGAAGAAAGGAGGAAGAGAAAAAAAGAAGAAAAGGAAAAAAAAAAACTTGATTCTTGTTTCTTAAGTTGTTCCCGGGAATAAGAAGCAACATTTTTTTGTTTCTTGTTTCTGTTCCAAATCTATTCTCAAGAACAAAAAACTTACTAAATGCGTTTCTGTTATATTTCTACTCCAAAAAACAAAAGAATAAAAACACCTGCCTCCAAGAGCATTACCAAACGTAGCCCAAGAGGTAGAAAACCCAAAAGTTGGACATGTGAATTATTATATGATAAGAAATTTTGATGACCTAAATCCACTAAAATCATCAGCAAAATAATACGAAAATATCATATAAACGTTGTGATAATAGGAAAATTTACACTTTAAACATTACGCTGAAAAAATATTTATAAAGTAAATGAAAAGGCTGGCTGACTTTTCAACTTATGAAGAGAGCAAACTGATGCAAAATTGGCTTAACCCATATAGCAGCAAACTCCCATAAGCAGGAATGGTTGAGAAAGTGCAGAGAATATGTTTCCATTTATCGTCCTTCTTGTGGTTGGTCTTCCCTATTTTCATCTATATTTTATCATATAATATGTTGGAAATATGTCTTGAGTTTGAATTAAAAAAAAAATCTATCCTAATTCAAGTAGGTTTCCTAATTTGAATTGATTTTCTAGTTAGAGTAGGTTCTCTTCTTTTATTTTTTTGGTCGAATAGAGTAGGTTGTCTAAAAAAGAGATTTTCCCTTCTATGTTAAAAGTGGGATCCAAGAGGAGCTTGTGCTCATGATTCCGTGAATTATATTTTGAGGGTTTGAAGTCATGAATATCTTGTGTTAAGATTTTGTATAATTCCTTTATAAGATTGAAAGATTATTATGTAAGAAATTGTGGAGCTAAATACCATGTGAGTTGTTGGTATAATTGGAGGTTGAGAAACATTAAGAATGTTTGAATAACTCGAGCGTGGTAATGTTTGAATAATTCGAGTGTGGTTATAATCTCTATTGTATTGCTTAATATATATTGGAATTATGCGCTACTTTCTCCATAAATGTAAGTCACACCAACTAAACCAAGTAAATTTGGTATCCAATTTATTTTCTTGTTCCATGTATTTTATTTTTCGAGCTTGTTTTCCGTAACAATTAGTATCAGAGTCAGACTTAGCTAAGTTGAAGCGAATTGACAGCGACAAAAGAAGAAAAAGTGAAAATCTACAGATTTGATGAAAAAGATTTTTGTAGTTAGAAGATACAAATTGAGGATTATCTATTTAAAAAAAAATCCTTACTAATCCTTGACTAGGAAGAAGTGACCATCAAAGCTAATTGGAATTTGCTCAATAAACAAAAGTTAAGTATTATTTGATTGACGTTGGCTTGTAAAATTGTATATAACATTATGAAATAAAAGACGGGTTTGATGCAATCCCCATTAGACATGTAACAATAAACCCTCTAGGAACCATAAGGTCTACAATTAGAAAAGACCACTGTGTGTCATTGAGAGAGTTTTATTTTTTACTGTTGTTCTTATAACATCTACAATTTGACTTTTACTATTTGGCTACTTTTGGTCAACGGATTTATAATTAGAATAGGACTGGATAGGATAGGATATGAAATTCAAGGGTTTTGTTATATCATATCCATCATTTGGTGATTGTAATAATAAAATCGGATATATTTACATTATATCGTGTATATTGTTTGGTATAAATTGCATATTAATATAAATAAATCAAAAAATTTACAAACAAAAATATTAAAAATCTCTCGCCACACTCTTACCTACTTCATTTTTAATTGCTTTTTTTTTTATTCTATTTTCAATTAATTTCTTTTTTATTTCTTTCTTCCCATTCCATCATTCTCTAATAAAATTTTATTAAATTGTAAATTGTACTAATATACCTAGAATATGTAATATATATTTATATTTATATATTGAATTTATGTTATAAAGTATAATTAAATTTGAATATATGAATAAAAATAAGATTACATTAAGATAACTAAATTTTCATTTTTTGTTATATTGAATTTCTTATATTATAATTCAAATATTGTTTATATTGAAATATAATTTTAATTTTGTTAATTTGATAAGTTTGTTATTCGAGAAAAATAACTTTCTATTATAGATATTAAAAATCCTATTCACATTTATCCAACCTTTCTCATGAGATAATTTTATTTGGTCTATGTCCCCGCATATTCGACTTTATCCTATCTTGAGAAAGCATCGAACGCAGGATACGATAAACTTTTAATTTATCTTAAATTTTATCTCGACTACCAAATGAAACCTATCAAATTTGAATAAGTTAAAAGTTTTGAATTCATAACGCTTTGCAATATGTGAAATCTCAAAAAATAAATAAGTCAGATAGATGTGTTACAGCCATTGCATTCTTTTATAAATATACATATGTTCATAAGGAAAGCCAACTCGAATTTTCTTAGTCTCTAATTAGAATTATCTACTAGAGGGCATATGAGGATTTTTTTTTTTTTAATTTCCCTTTATTTTGTGCTCACCGAAAATAATTCTATGCGTGGGAGATCTAAGGAGAAGCAAAAGAAAAGGAAAAATGCTAATAAACTTGAAATCTCATTTCTTTATCTTTTTCATAAAAATTTTGAAATCATTTGCTCTCAGATTTTCATTCTCCACACTTTTCCACTAGCCCAATAGAGCGTAAAGTTCACCAAACTTTTCGTATCTATTTCCTCCCCCTTCCCTCCTTCCCAAACAACACATTACTATTAGGATGTGGCGCCACATTAATAAAGTGTAGAATCTCTTAACATTAAAAACCTAGCTTCTTCAACCATGTAAAACACCAATTCTTATAATGCTTTCTAATTTAAGTTCAAGCTGAATTTTGAAAGGATAGATTACTTATAACCAATTCTAAAACGCCCTTATTTCTTCCAACCATGCTTCTATTAATTGATAGGTTACAAATTATGACCATCCATAACTTGTAGCCAACTAATTAAAAAATGAAGGAAAACATTAGCCTTTCCAAAATTTAATTAACTAAGGGATGGTATTATATGTGCATGTGTCATAGGCCGGTTTTTTTTTTTTTTTTTTTGATCGATCACGAGGCCGATTGATCATAGATAGAGAAACTCTTAAAAAGAGAAGCTCTAAATTTCTTTTACATATGAGATGTTACAAATGAAGGAGATGAGGCGCTTTTATAGACAAGTGCTTCTCATATTATAGCCATAGATCCCTACTTAATTTTATGATGGAATTTTAATCTACTAACTATCCGCATTTATTATAGAGACACTCTTCCTCCTATTCCCTCTCTGTTGGAAAGACAAAGATAGATAGGAAATTATGAGGCTTCATAGACGGTGGTGAAGGCAAACCCCACGTCAGGACTTCAATTATGGTTACTACCGAGTAAGTAGGTACAATAACCTCCCACACATGGAGTGAGTGAAGATGGGTTAAAAGTCCACAGCTAGGTTGACACGCTTTACAGCACTATCCTCAACCACAGATTAACCAAGTTCCCTCAGTTGAGAACAGTGTCGGATTAGCGTACGTTTACAATATTATCTGCCCCTACTATAGAGAAGCTCAATTACTATGCTTGAATCATTTCCAATCTTTTGTACATAGGGAACTTTGGACTGTTACATATAGATTTTACTAATATTGACATATACATATCTAATTAGTGTAACTTATCTCCTAGATTCAACGGTACATCATTGTATCGATATTGTCTAGAGCAACTGAGCAAGAAAATACAGTACAAGTTCTTTAAATGGAAAATCGTTACTGCAGTTTCATCGATATAAGAAGTTGCATCACCAACTAGCTATTGTATAGTTATTTGCAATCACGGGCTTCAATCCTTTATTGTTATTATTGAAGTCACATGCTTCGATACTTTATTGATTGCTTGCAGGAAAATGCACCAGTTGGCTGTCTCCTGTCCGAGACTTCAGCTTCGGAAAGGAAGCCTGCAAAATGATGGTTAGTGCAGAATGGTTTCTCAAAATAGAAACCGAAGTGACATGGTTAGTGCAAAATAGAAAAAAAAAAAAGTGTTGGAATTTGTGATGATGATGAGTTGAATCGCAGACAATAGGCCGGTGATGGTCCTTCTCGGGCAGTCTACAAACCTACTCTACTGTAACTCACAGGCTTTGATTCTTTAGGAGAAACTAGCGTCCCCCTTGTAACGATTTTCATAGTTGGGCCAAAAAAAAAAAAAAAAGAAGAAGAAGAAAGAACATCAATCGAAGTCGATTTTTATACACTGGACCACTATTTTTTCCAAAAATCATGTATAAATTACTCTGACAATACTATTTCTCCACGGAGAAACCTAAATGAAAAGCTATCTGGCTTAATAGCCGGACGCATTACCTTTCAAAAATAAAAGAATTGGCTCCAAGAGGCCGGGGCTAAAAATTGTTAAATTCTCCAAATATCAAAGTATCTAAAGGCAAACATAAAATCAATTAACAGAAGAATAAAATGAAGAGCATCAAGATATATCATGTATTCATCTTCAGTAAATCAGTTCTACTCGTTTGCTCACCCTAACTTGAGAGATTAGGA
Source organism: Eucalyptus decipiens (assembly GCA_014182575.1). Taxonomy (NCBI): domain Eukaryota; kingdom Viridiplantae; phylum Streptophyta; class Magnoliopsida; order Myrtales; family Myrtaceae; genus Eucalyptus; species Eucalyptus decipiens. The sequence goes on along the minus strand of CM024614.1, from coordinate 58,064,243 downwards.
CTATCGCCATCCAGAGGAGGAGTGTTATTGCGGCTGATGTAAACGTCTTTAACCGACTCCGAGTTCACGGTCACTGATTTCTCTTGATGTAAAATCATCTTCATCTGCAATTTATCGAAATCAAATGACCCACCTTTCCAGTGATAATTCTTTTTAAAGAGAGAGTGCATGGACATAAGTTATTGACGACTAATATCAATTATCAGGAAGTAATCGTACTTCCTGTTTCAGTTGCTTGTTCTGTTTAATCAACTGTGCTTCCTGCAATTCCGGGAGGAAAAGTCTTCAAATCAACAGAATGGAGTCTTTATATTCACGATGACCTTCACCAAATCTTAAATCTTCATGAGTGCAGCTAATTGAATACGTACTTTAACGTTATGCAATGTTCACAGCATATGAAATTATTATTTGGACAGCCGACCTAATCGCGCAATGTTTATAATGAAAGATGCACACACAGGTCTAATTAGGGTGCATGAACCTTTCTCTGCAGTTTGTTGATCTCGTTCCATAATTGCTCTTCCTAGAAAGAGATGAACGACCAAGATGAGGAGGGACAAAATAGTGAAACAAGAAGAAACACCCGCGAGGGACCACTTTTTTTGGTTCTTATGAAACCCAAAATGAAAAATATTTAAAGAAGAGACCTTATTCTTGATCACGAGGCTCAGTCCCGCCTCGAGTTTCTTCTCTAATTGGTCCAATTCCTCCACGTTTAACCCCTCCAGATCCTCTCCCTTCATCTGCCTGTAGAAGAAATGGGAAGTAAATCTAATTGATCCGCCAAAAGGAGGAAGAAGAAAAAGAAACATATATCGGACTCAAACAAGCATGGAAAACATATGCATGCACCTCAGTTTATGAGCCTGATCATACACTTCCTCATGCAACATTTCCCGATTGGTGTTCTCTATCTAAGACAACAAAAACAAGCACGAGAAAAGGTTAAATCCTACATATGAAAATCGTTCCAATTCACTTATATCAGTGTTTCGTATGTCAGTATTATACTTTAAGATAAAGAATGCAAGACTTGCGCATCTGAAGAGGAATATGTCAGTGTAATAGAATGACTTCCCCAGGAGGATATGTGTCTTGTTTCACGAAAACAAGGCACAAGTTTAAGAGAACGTTGAAGGCATATCTAAGCAAGTGATTCACCTCGAGCGCAAGACATGGTTGAACCGATTTCTCAACTTTATTGGAGTGGAAACCATAATACCTCGTTAGCGTATCCTCCATTCTTCACAGAAAAAGGACCCAAAAAAAAAAAACAAAGGAAGATTTAGAAAGTGAAAATGCTACTCAAAGTATATGCAGAACTCAACATCTTACTTATGTATTTAGTGTTATAAGACGCAAGATTTTCATCTATTTCAATCAAACCCTCTTGTGGGGTGGGCTGCCAGGATGTGTTCCTTATTATAGCATAATAGCACACCTCGCATCCCTAATTCGGTACAGTATCTTCTTTTCTTCCCTACACCCGATAGTACCCTCTTTGAGTTTTACATCCCAAGGATCCCGAGATATAGATAAAGCCTTTTAACGTCATGCTTAGGACCATCGTATCTAATGTTATAAGATGCAAGATTTTTGCTTATTTCAATCAAGCCAATAAACTTTTCCTTTTTGACCACTAAGCCGGTAAGTTTTGATTTTGTGTTCAATGAAGTCACTCATCTCGAGGGTCAACCATTAACCAACCCAATATCGAACAAAGAAGATGATGCAGCCTTAAGTTGGCTGACCACATGTGATGTCTACGATAAGTCGAGTGACCGCAGGTGAACTTCAGGTAAAAAGTCTTCATAGGGAAATTGGCATTGCTTATGAACCTGAACTTGGTTGATCTATCCACAATCAGGATGAAAGCTCGGGTGAAACCAAGTGGAGGTCTAAATTGATTGATATTGAACAATTAGTGGATGAGTTTACGGTTAGGGGCGAGATGAACAAACCTGATAAAAAAATCAACTTGGAGCTTATTGACCTAATTGTGGAAAAGAAAAGATTCAAAGTGCAGTGACCAACATCAAGATTTGTGTGTACAATGCACCATATTATACTTGATGAAATTTCAGCATAGTCAAATTTATGTACATGCATCATTGTTGATAGGTGTCCAAAAAGAAAAAAGATATATGTTGATGGTATCCTTGGGTTAGGTTTTGTATAGGCGACAGGTATTGCCTCAATAAACATAAGAAGATTAGGCCAAGACTAACTAGCTTGCAGTAGCGGGCATCGAAATATAGCAGAGGCAAGATATGAAAGTTGAGTAATTGGGCACGTTTGATAAAGTCTATACCACGTACCAAGGGGTATATGTTGCTTGTTGTAAAGTACGTGTTTGTAAAAGTGCTGAATGAGGATTGTAGAATCTTGAACAAAAGCATCTTGCCTTTAGTATAATGCATGTTTGCTTGTGTTCAGTGTTGTAAATGTTTGTAGACTTACCCTACACAAAGCTCGGAGGAGAGAACACATAGATTCTGCCTCAAGTGTTCAGCACAAGAGAAAGAGACCGCAGCATCAAACTGTTGTAGATATATTTGCAGATTCCTTATGCTGCCATTTCAAGAGTAAGACGGAACTCTCTCGGACTCTGTTCCTCTCTCCTTCTCCTTCTCCTCTTCCTCCTAATAACTAACTCCTTTGGAAGTCCTGAATCTGAAATACGCTGGTGCTTTTCTCTCTACTTGTTCTTTTGAAGTTTTCACCATGCGTGTCGTAAGATAATAGATCTCAACTTTCGATCTATATATTTTAGGTTTCTATACATTGTAACTTTTGTGGAATTGCAACAAATTACGTGTGCCTATGACGGATCATGACCAAGACATATTGATCTCTCAAGACACAATCGGAGTACCAAAATATTCACATACACTGCATTACACCGCGAGCATACCTAAGGGATGCATATAATACGATGATGAAAAACTAGAGACTTATGAAGAATTAATTTTTGAGTACCTGGAGCTGGAGAAATCATAGAGCTTGCCAGTGGCTGAGAAGACGATGAGGGACACATCAGCATCACACAGAACGGAGAGCTCCTTGGCCTTCTTGATCAGCCCTCTTCTCCTCTTCGAGAATGTCACCTGCCTCGCCGTCAAGTTGTCTATCTTCTTTATCTTTATCTTCTCTTTCGCCATCTTCCTTGAATCCCTTATCAAATTTTTTTCTATTTGTTGAAAAAGGAAGAAGAAGAAGAAGAAATCAGACGAGACCCAGGTCAACAAACTAATAATATTTACCTAGTGTAAGACATAATGAAGCCTAGAAATTGATAACGCGAGAGCAACAAAAAGATGTTGAGTCATATGGGAAAGTTCTGTGAGATTAAGTCACCAGAAATTTGACCAAAAAAAAAGTTACCAGAAAACCCTAGAAAAACAAGAAACCAGTTCAGATCCGTGAGCACAACGCACACTCGCACACACAAAAAGAAGAAAATACCCAGAAAATGCAAGTTAATTGAGGGAAGGAGTGAAGATCTGCGGGTTTTGTGATTCTTTTTGAATTTTTTCTTCTTTTTATAAGTTGTGGCTTACCTTGTTCAGACGCCGAACCAGATGGTTCTTGTTTGTCTGATCACAGCTGTTTGTCTAATCACAGCCAAAAACAAAACAAAGCCACCAGAGAGAGAGAGAGAGAGAGAGAGAGAGAGAGAGAGAGAGCGTGTGGACTTGAGAGAGAGAGAGAGAGTGTGTGTGAGAGAGAGAGAGCGTGTGGGTTTGAGAAAGGAAACCCGGTCTTATCTTTTATAGCCAAAGAGGGATATCTTTATCATTTACATTTTGCCTAAGAAAGTTCAATAACTAGCTTTCAGAACGGGGAGACCAGAATCAACGCAATTTAGGACCTTAACTTATTCATTTAAATATATTGCTTAGCCACATAATAGTGTATTTTGAACTCTTTTAGCACCTATGAAGTATAAACTCTCTATTTATTTGTTCATTTTTATTTTATTTTGGTGAAGGGTAATTCTCCTTTAAGGACATGTGATCTCTCTGTCATTGTTTCATACCCTACCGCTATCAAGTAAGTTCAAATTCGTTCTTCTTTTCTTTGTAAACAGACTAAGGAAAGAATATTAGAGCGCGAGCATTATGTTTCGGAGAAGGATTTCTAATTATATTTTGGATTACATAATTATCTGTAAAAGTTGCCATACTGAGATGACATCTTCGATACGTTAGGCTTGTCTATTTATTTTATTTTTTTCCTAATTTTCATCACTTCTCTTCAAATTCCCCCGACATATATGTATCAGCTCATTCGTTTTTTGATTAACTTCTATATAATCTCTCAACAAATTATTCCTCACAAGACTTGTAATCATTTAATACGTAAGGTGATACTTTTAAACTGTTTAAATGTTTCGATATTTCATATAGGAATTACAATTACATGGGTGTAATTATGACAATTTATGATCGAAGGATCAACACTTGGACAAATTGTATGAACCTCCCCTCATTTTGACTTTAATTAAGGAGAATTAAAGTCCGTTCTACCGAATTTGTATGAAGGAGGATGTACAAATGCTATAACTTTGGCCCAAGTTATGAGCAAGAAGATTGGGCACGTCCATGCCATTGCGCATTTATTAGTTAGCCATCATTTCATTGCTTTGAATTATCTATTTTTGGCTGGTTACCGTAACTATCTTACCTCAAAGCAACCGCTTATCATATCAAGTCAGAGTGTGGCCATTTCAGGGTCACTTTTTTATCAGTCCACGTGGCTATGACAGAAAATAATTAATAGTACAGAAGGAGAAAAATATGAAAGTGTCAATCGCAAGTAGATGCGATTGAGATGCTAACATTAAGAGATTGAAAAAAGATCTTTTCATTTATCATTTTTTATTAAATTATTTTTATAAGGTGTAATATTTTATAATATCTTTATATAGTGAAAATCAACTCAATAATAGTACCTTTATACTTTTAATTTGTCACTAAATTTCCTATTTAAAAAAGAAATTTATTATGTCCACATTCATGATACTTTTTCAATTTGGGATAGTGACACAAATAGTTTTTGAATTTTGGTCCTATGTGCAATATAATTCTTGAATTTTATCAATATAGTCCCTTAAATTTAGTATAATTTGCAATGTCGTTCTTAAATTTTTAATTAATTTAATGTGATTCTTGTACTTTTGGTGCAAGTTCTATTTAGTCTCTGTCAAAGTTCATAAACCATTTGTGTTATTTACCCTTTTAATTTTGTAAGTTCTTTGGTGTCATTAAAAATGTTAAATAATTTTTTTGATAGAAACTGCATAAGTGAACTTACATGAACACAAAAATCTGAATCAATTATGAACTAAAACCTACCTTGGAAACATATACACTGTTTGATTGTGAATTACATAGGTTGCACCTTTAAAATAAAACCTAGCTACATACTAATGCAATTTACATTAGTCTGTATCACCAAGCACGGTAGTCTAGTGATAAAAGGTTATACTGTCTTTCCATGAGGTTACAAGCTTGAGTGATGTCATGAACAAATCTTTAACTAGCTTGTGTCTTTTGTTACATTATGTAAGGAGACATTCTGATTTCGGGCATGTCAATAGAGCTACAACAACATATGTATAATACAAGGTTTACTATGCTTGTCACCCCTTATGCCCTTTTATTTATTAAAAAAAAATCACATAATTCGATATACATGTAATACTAAGGATCACTTTATTATGAAAAGATAAAGCTAGTATTTGTAATAGTTACTGGGGACGATTCTGCTATTATTATAACTCTATTGTACCTTTAACTATCCTCCAAGTTGGTGAGTTATAGTAATACTAGATGAAGCCTTGGGGCAAAAACAATTGATGGAGGAGCTTCTATGGATTATTTAATACTTAATCGAAAAAAAAAATGAATGCATTAGAAGTTCTAAAATCATGAAAAAGCCAATAAGTTTTAAAACTTTCAAAAATTACAATCAAGTTCTAATATTTGTCAAATTAATGTAATTAAGTCCTCCCGTTAACTCCATCTAATCTAACTAATGGAAAATGCTTATGTGCTTTTGTTTTCTCTCTTTGACATGGCACTAATGTTATTAATATATGAAGCTTGACACTACAAGGATGTTATCTTGGTCTAAATTCAAATTTTTTAACCTAAATCTAAGTTAAATAAGATTAAAAAGATTTTAAAAAATGATTAAAAATATATATATATAATAAAAAAAACCAAGAAAGAGGGTCCTATGGACTACCACACCATCACCAAATAGGGTTAGCCTTGACGATTACTGGTCCTCACTTATGGTTGGCAAGGGTCATTAGCCATCATTAAGGCCCTAGTGACCCTCGCCAGTTGGTCATCTTCCCAACTTCATTTGCATTTTCTAGTGATGGTGGGACGGTGCACCCCACGGGAGAGATCTATCCCATGGTTTTTGTTTCGCTTTATTTATTTTCATTAACTTTTACCCTTTTTAATCTAATTTAACTTGGATTTGGGTTTAAAAAAAAAATTGGATCTTGACCAAAACATAGTCGTTTTAGTATTATGCTTTTTGTTTTAGCAAGATAATGACGTGCAAGAGAAGGAAAACTAATAAAATAAAACATATTAGTATTTTTTGCTAGTCAAGTTGGATAGAGTTAATTGAAGACTCGATTGCACCAATTCAATTAGTTTTACTTTCTAAAAATTTTAGAACTCAATCGCATTTTTATGGCAAGTTTTAAAATCTCTAGTGCACTTATCCAATGAAAAAAAGAGAGAAAAGGACACTAGAACTATCATTATGTTCGTATGGCGCACACTTTAATGTTAAAATTTTTCAACGAATCACTTCAATGTCATTTTGGCAAAAAAGAGATCACGTAAGTATCAACTCCGATTTAAAATGCCAAAAATCCGAGTGCTGATAGTTTAACATTTTTCTAACCGACATAGCTCACGAGCATAGTGAGTTAGCACTAAGTAACATAAACAATGTCCTTTAACATAAGATTGCCCCAGATTCAGCCTCTTCTTCGAACCCTGACCTCACAATAGATGATCTGAGGAAATTTTCAACCTCTTCCTCCGTAACCTCACTATTGTGGTTTTGAGGCAAAATTAGTAATCAAAACTTGCAATAGAGGCCTACTAGATTATTTGTGTAATTTTTATTTTTTTTGGTAAGAAGTAATAATATATAAAAGCTTTGAACCAATAATTACAAAACCGGCTCCATAAAACTTTCATTCAGCAAGACAACAAGTCAGCGTGAGTGAAACGGAGCCGAAAACAAGAGAGGCACCGCAACAGTGGGGAATAAAGCACAAAACAGCCTAAGAAAAGCAAAGGAACAGAGGAGAAAGGAGAAAGCCACACAGGGCCAATAGACTCCTAAAAAACAACAAACCAGCAAGGGAGAAAAGAAGGAGAAAGAGAGACCACAACAAGTCCAAAGCCGAGGACGACTGGTAGACAGCATGTTGTTCAGCACTCGACCCTTCCAAAAGCATTCTTCAATCCCTACCACGGGCGACTAAGGCGACACTAAAGTAGGAGAGAAAATGCAAGGGTCAAGCCCCCAGTTACGCTGAAGTCTTCTGTTCATAGGATTATTGTCCACGTTTCTAAACGTAAAAGCTTTATCTTTAACCACTTTGATGAGATGATTTTTAACGGCAGCAACCGCGACAAGGTGGTTTCTAAACAGGACATCATTCCTATATCTCCAGATAATATGGCAAAGGGCACCAAACGAAAAAAACGGGCAATGGAGTGATAAAATTCTTACCATAAAGAAACTTCATAGCCCATTGAAGGTTCTCAGTCCAAGTCCTATTTCGCTAGGGAAGATTGCATCTAGCCGCCCAAAAGTAGAGATGGTCGATGGAATCCGCTGTTAGCTTGCAAAATGCACAAACCTCATTCCCAATTCTGCCATGCGACATAAGCTGTGTTTGGGTGGGAAGACGATTCTTGGTAATGAGCCAAAAATTAAATTGATATCTTGGGGTGATAGCCTTGTTCCAGATGAAGGATGCCCAGCTAACCTTCTCCTTCCTTCTTCTAATAGTGTGCCATGCTGAGGCAATCAAGAAAAGACCGGAAGGATTACCAGTCCAAGTAAAACGATCCGGTTCCCTGGAGAGGATAGGGAGAGGCTACTCCCAAGATTCAACCACTGTCTTGAAGGATTGTCCTACTGGTGAAAAAAGATCAGCCACCATTGCATGTCAGGATAAACCGGAACTTAGCATCATCAGATCCAAGCAAATAAGATGAAGTGGACCTCTCATGTGCCAGTGATGGAACCAAAGGGAAGTTGATTTGCCGTCTCCGATCTTCCAGCGAAAAGATAGCCGAAATTCGGTTCTTAGGTATAGGATTCTCTTCCAAGCCTAGGAACAAAGGGACGACACCTTAACCTCCCAAAAACTCTTCATTTTCAGGAAGGTTGAGTGTATCCACCTGCACCATAATGACTTTTTGTCCGTGAATAGAATCCAAATATGCTTAAGTATCGCAGCCTTGTTGCATTCCCTCAGCCTACAAATTCCAAGTCCACCTTTCTCATTTGGGAGGCATACATCTTCCCAGGAAACTTTCGCTCTACCCTTTTGAAGGTTCGGTCCCCTCCATAGAAATTGCATAAGGATCTGCTCAATACGATCTAACACTGCACAAGGAATGGTGAAAACACTCGCCCAAAAGCTTGGATCGCATGGAGAACTGACCTTATTAGCTAAAGTCTGCCAGTAAAGGAAAGGAATCTCTGATTCCACGATTGGACTATGGCTGTTATACGATCAACCAACGACACACAGTCTGCTTTTCCGAGCCTCAATGTGATGATAGGAACCCCTAGGTACCTTACCTGTAACTTTCCTTCGACAAATCAAAATGTGCGAAAAATTTCATTCTTTGTCTCTACTGACCCTCCGGTAAGAAATATCTCACTTTTGTTATTGTTTGGCTTCAGTCCACTCCATGCCAAGAAGATATCCAAACCTTCCTTGAGAAGAGAGATTGAAGGCAAGTCCGCTCGCCAAAAAAGAAAGACATCATCCGCAAAGAAGAGATGAGATAATATTGTAACCTTGCACCTCCAAAAAAATTTGAACTCAAGTAATGCCGCACGAGTGGTGAGTATTCTAGAGAAAACCTCCATAACCAACGTAAAGAGGTAAGGAGACATGGGATCTCCCTAACGAAGTCCACGACCACTAGGGAAGAAACCATGGAACTCCCCATTTAGAGAGAGAAAATTTCGAAGTGCGCACACACACCATAATGAGCCAAGTGAGGTGGTTCGAAAATCCAAATGCACGTAGCACCAATTCAAGAAAGTCTCAGTCGACCGTATCATAAGCTTTATGAAAATCCACTTTTACTGCACATTTAGGAATGTACGGCTGAAGATGAAATCCAGCAAATAATTCCTATGCAAGAAGTATATTATCCCGGATTCATCGGCCTTTGACGAAGGCATTCTGAGAAGGAATTATAGCATCTTGAAGTACTGCAGCAACTCGATTAGCTAACACCTTGGTAATGCATTTGTAAATCGTGTTGCAACAAGCTATAGATCTATAATCATTCACCAAGGTCACATTAGGCACTTTGGGGATCAACACTAAGATAGTATTGTTAATTTCGCTAAGAAGGCGCCCCGTGATGAAAAAATCCTTTACAGCTTCAAATAACTAATGGCCCTACCAATTCCCAATTACTGTTAAAGAACTCAGCACTATACCCATCTGGCCCAGGAGCCTTACAACGGGCTAGGGAGAAGAAGGTATAATGGATTTCTCTAAAGAAGGGTCGAGAGAGAAAACTAACCTGGTCTTCACTGAGAGGGCTTCGAATAACTTGCTGCAAATCCCTTAGAGCAGGGTTGGACGACAGGGAACACGGCGCAAAAAGTTCCTGAAAGTGAGAGACGAAAGTATCCTGCATTAGGCTTGGTTCAGAGACCAACTGACCATTTCTATCAAGAACTGAGAGAATCATGTTCCTTAGTTGTCTTGTCTTAACGGAGTGATGAAAGTACTTGGTATTTCTATCACCATTCTCAAGCCATTTGATCGTTGATTTCTATCTGAAAAAGAACTCCTCATGACTCCTCAGCTCCATATAGGTCTTCCTATGAGATTTTTCCAACTCTGCGAAAAGTTCATTGGTCAAGTCCTGTTACAGATCAACCTGGGCTAATCTAAAAGCATTCTTAGACTCTGCAACCCTCTCGAAGATGTTGGAGAGTGATTCCTTATTGAGTTGCTTAAGACAGCCTTTTAGGGTCTCTAGTTTGCTCACCAATCTGTACATTGGGACCCCTGCTACCAGTTCACTCCAAACTTGTGATACAATGTCCTAAAAGGAGGGATGCTCCATCCAGAAATCAAATAATTTAAAAGGTTTCCTTCGCAGCACTGGTTGAACAACCTTAACCACCATTTGTGTGATTTAATCTCATTGGAATTACAATTTTTATAGTGGGATTTCTAGGATAAATAGTAACAAAGAGCCGAGAGACATGATGGCAAGGTATAACTAATTGATGATAGTGATTACAGCGCCGAGAGACACGATGGCAAGGTAAACGATGGGAAAGAAGATGGGGTTGGCATTGGCAGAGAGGAGAAGGACGACATCGTCCTTGGAGAGGGGCGGAAGGGGAGGGAATCGACGGAGCGCTAGAGCTCGCGAAAGGGGACGTAGAGGCTGAAGCAGGCGCCAATGAAGTGGTGGAGCTACGGTGAGAATAGGAGAAGATGAAATTGGTGATGACGAGAGAGGGGTTGGTTGGGGGAAGGGGAATGGGTTGCGCTTGCTGCAAAAAGTGGGGTTGGAGCTGTGGAAACAGTTTTTGGGGTCGATTTGGAGAGGGTTGGTTGCCATTGAAGATGAATCATCACTTTCTGAGAGCTTGAGCTTCGAGCCAAGCGATCTCTTATAAGATTAGAGAGGGAAATGAGAACGAAAGGGAACGAGTAACACGTTGCTCAAGTTCGACTTTCCTTTCTATAAGAAAACTAAATAGACATTGAAATTTCATAAAGAAAAAAGCCACATCAAATGAGTTGTCGGATTTTTATCGCTCAAGGCACTTAAATGCTTATTTTTTCATCAAAGCGGCATTTAGTGATCCGATAAAAAGTTTCGGCACTAAAATAAGTGACTTACGAAAGTCATGGTACTTTTGGTGTTTAAAAAAAAAAAAAAAACTCGCACATCGCCTTACGAAGGATTTGTTTTTTCTTTAGTATACACAAAAGCTAAAAGGAAAATTTAACTTATGCACGCAATATACGATATTGTAAAGTGAAACCCTCAAGAAATATGAATAAAGTTTGCCATTTAGCAACTTAATTAAGACTCCAAGTGTTTCACAGCCAATCATAGAGTGACAGAAAAATGTGATGTGAAGACAGAAAGGACAAAAAGTTTAAAATATTAGTTTTCTCCAAAAATGCTGTGCTGACTAATTAGCAATTCGAAATATCATAATTAACATGATAAGCGACCAACTTAAGCAAATCAATTTTTAAGCTGATTTTAAAAAAAATAATAAGTTGATTTTTAAAAGGCAATAACGCTTAGATTACGATTTAGGCAAGCTACCAAACTTAAGTAAACCAACTTACCTTGATCTATAAAAAGTAGAAGCATTATGAAGATTTCGTCAAAAATTACTTAATAAAAATTTTAAGCAAACGAAAGTTAACTACCGCATTAGTATGTGATGGATCCCAGGCTAAAAAATAATCATCTCAATTGATATGTGTAACGAAACGAAATAAAGTAGCTATCGTTAATTCAGTTACTATTTACATAAATTTCTCAAGCCATTAATTATTATAATTGAACGAGGAAAGGTGTTAGAAAAGTTCTAAATTTATTACATCGATACCAGTTTAGTCCTAAACCTCTTGATTCAGTGGCAATTTATTCCTAAACTCTTTCACTTGGTGTCAATTCAGTTCTTTCATCTAATTTTAACCATATATTGCTGACGTGGATACTAACCTACTTACAAGGCACCCCAGCATTAACATGAACAATTTTTAATTGTATTTTAATGATTTTACAATTTTTTGTTCTTCTTTTTTCTCTTTCCTTCATTTTTTCTTCCTTTTGCCAATCATCAGCCATGGTCATGCGGGCTAGCCTCCCCTAGCCATAGCCTAGGCAAAGACAATGCTCAACGATGTTGCCCTGGCCTAGCAAGGCCAACCTTCACCGAGTCTCGCCACAACCAAGTGAGGCTAGCCCACCTAGCGATCGCCTATGGTCGGTGGCTAGTCATCAACAAAAAGAAGAAGAAAGAAATGAGAGGAAAAAAACAAAAATAAAAAATTTTTAAAATTGTCCATGTCAACGCCAATAGTGCTACGTAAGCTGGTCAACATCCACGTTATCAATATCCGGCCAAAATTAACTGAAATGATTGAATTTGCACCAAGTCAAAAGCTTTAAAACTAAACTACCACCAAAGAAATAAATTTAGGACTTTTCTGACACTTCCCCTATCTCAATTTAGGATGGATACCCTTTTCGTATACTGCCATATTAACATTTGGATGCCTAACAAATTGTATGCATCTATATTAACATGACAATAGCTGTCAGAAAATTTTGCATATGAAGGAAAATTACCCAATCAGTCATAAACTTATTATATGGATACTGATTTAGTCTCAAATTATTGTCAATTTAATTCTAAATATTTACAAGAAATTCCAATATAATTTTTCTAGTCAATTTTTGTCAGAAATCACTTGGCGATGGTCTAGTTATCACCAGTCGTCGACATACTGCAATTTGGTAATTTTCGATAAAAATTGGCTAAAAGAACTACAGTAAAATTTGACGTAAAAGTTTAAAATTAAATTAGAAAAATTAGAAAATCTAAAACTGAATTAGTTTCAATATGATAAGTTTAGAATTTGTTGAACAATTTCTATCCATCTATTAAGAATATCAAATTAGAGACAATCGTAATCAATTTTCAACCTTACGTAGCACAAGTTTTTATTCTAGTTATTAGCAACAATTTGTACATCACGTGGTGGGGCCACTAATTTTTAATGCAAAATAACTTTGAGAAAATTTGAAGAATAAATTATTACAAAAGTTACAATTGTGAAAACATTCAGTTCAAAATTTGCGGGGTATTTACTAGACACTTAAGCTGTATTTGGTCGTTTGAATTCATATTGAAATAGGATAGGATAAAAGGAGACTTGAAATCTTTTACATATCTTCGAATTGTTAAAATATCTAATCATATATTTAGTGCAACCTAAGATAGGATTTGCAATCTTTCTAAAAAATCTTTGATAATTTTCAAAAAATTCGTAACTAAATATAAGATTTGAAAATCTTTGAAAATCCTTCTCTTTTGAAAATTCCATCTCTAACTTTGCTTCGCTAGTACGTGAGACTCAAACCCTCTTGACCACATCCCTGGGAAGTGGACCACGGGAGCATGACGTCTCTTAATCGACACGAGTTCCTGTAATTTTGGGACGACCTCGTGAACAGTAGGAGGCACTTCATGTGGGTCGTACGGCCGAACTCCATTGCCGAAGAAAGCGGCTAAGAGAGGCAATAGCAGAGAAGGTGTGCATCATCGATTGGGCTTGCAAGAGGAGGTTCTACACCACTGTGCCATTGCAACATTCTTGATACTGGAACTCGATGCCCAAGAATCTAATGGTGGGCTATATGTTCCTCGTCGACCGGCAGGTGAATAACCGGACCGTGAGTCATGCATGAAAGGTTAGGCTCAATGTGAAAGACGTATGCCTCTAGGGTGGAAAAGATGATCTATGCAAGCCTAGCACGACAATCGTCTTTGGGCCCCTTTTCACCTTCATTCATTAAAACACAATCGCCGGCCGACAGTGACAACTGGTGTGATCAGAGGTGATGGCATCAAAAGTGATAATAGTCGGTGAATTCGGTGGTCCTTGGGCGGGCATGTTGGCAAAAGCAATATATGACTTGTCACTTTATCACTTTGTTAAAAGATAAAATGTGAATTTTTTAGTCAATTTTTAGATTTCATATCCAATCCAAGTTTATCTCACCTCCTAGACCTAATTTCTTATCTAACATTTTATCGGATGTGTCTGGAATTAGCCAGTCCGAAGAATTTCACCAAACACTGAATAGAATAATTTATCATCCTATCTAGATTTAAATCTGAGCCACCAAACACAGCCCTATATGTAAAAACACATATGGAGTAATTGTTCAAAAATTCTAAACTTATATTATAGCAATCAATTCAATCATAAAATTTTCAATTATTCTAATTCAATCCTAAAAATTTTGTCAATTTGCCAATATAGTCATTTCGATCAATTTTGACTAAAAATGGATGATGTAGACGTTAATAGTCTTATGCAGTACTGAGTCAAATTAACGTGGATAATTTTTAAAATTTTTAATTTCTTCTTTATTTTTTGTTTTTCAGTTAAGGGGCCCACGAGGGTGGGGACCTACAAGCCCTCATCGGTCATGGGCAGCAAGGCTATTGGCCCTTAACAGTTAAAAAAGAAAAAAAAATGTAAAAACGTAAAAATTGTTCATGTCGACATTAATTGTATCATGTAAAACGGTTGGTGTCCACCTAAACAATTCCCAAACAGTTTGAGACTAAATCGAGTACTATATAATAGATTTATGACTTATTAGATAATCTTCCTCACATGCACACTGAATTTCAATTTCGAGATGTTGGTGCAGTATTACACGTCTTTCCAAATACAGACATTGTGACTTCACACTCACAGCACGAGCATGAATGTCCCATATCCTGCATGAAGCTGATCTCGTTAGCATCTCAAAACCACTTCTCAATCATTGATAGATGTGAAATACGAAATGCATCGACGTCCGAAATAGGTCAACACATCGATCAATGAAAATATGGTACGGGAGGCGGGGGCATCCTCGGCCGTGCTCCCGAAACGACTAAAGTGGTCCGAGGACCCCTATCCTATTTTATGTTCCTTTTGAGTCCGCGGCACATTTTATTCGAGATTCTAGATACCTATTGACACTTCGTGCTTTTATTGTTCTCGAAACGACCGAGACGTTCCACGTACCTTAGCTTGCTCAGCATCCTTTCGAACCCCCGAAAGTTTTTATCCTCTATCGTGCCCGATTCGACCGAGATGTTCCACGTACCTCTCGGCTTATTCACCACCCTTTTGAAAAGACTTGATGGGAAAATCTTTCGATACGCCTTCATCGAATGCCCCCTTATGTTCCAATCATAAGACATGGATAGGAGGATTACATTCTGATAAGTCTTCTTCCGATGGTCCAAAAAGGAGCTTCGGCCTTCTTGGTTGTCTAAATATCATTGGCCTCTTGCCTTGGCCTCTCGCTCCTTTCCTTGGGTTATGTCCTTTTCAAAATCAATCCGTGGATAGATTTTGATGCGACTGTTCAAGTTGTTCCGTTGGTTTAATCCGTTTTCGAATGCTGGAAAAACAAGATTTTTTTATTAAATCTACTATATTTAAGTACCAAATACAAAGGGAATAAAGAAACAACAATTTGCAATAATCATATTAACAATCGGCTAATGTATTGGTCCTAAAGAAGATTCCTTGATTCAAGCCTTCTCTTGATCATGACACAACTAAGGTTCACATGTCCAGATGGGGTCGAATTTGAATATTCTGGTCACGATCAGGCCCATCTTTGCATCCCATTGGTTCCGGCTTCTTTCACTTTCTTGGTAAGTATTTTGTCTTTGAAATCATTGTTTGCTTGGCATTAGTCCTATGGGTGTGCAACCGGACCGGGTATACCCGGTTCCCGGACCGGCCCACCCAGAAAACAGGGTCGGGAACCGGTTCCCATTGAAACTGGTCCGGGAACCGGTTCCCAAAATTCGGAACCGGTTTAAATTGGTCCGGGAACAAGTGCCGAGTGATTACTCACCCAGAAACCGGTTCCTAGACCGGTTTTGGAACCGGTTCTCGGATCGGTTTTGTAAGTAGAGGTCCAAAACCTTTTTTTTCTCCCGATTTCTATTCTTACTCCCACAATCACACAATGTTTTTCCTCTTGGCTCTCTCAAACACGCACGGCACTCCTCCTTTGTCATTCCTCTTCTTCACTTGCTTCCCTCCCTCTCCAGCTCCCTCTCGCACCGTATGATGGACGGACGGTATTCGTCGCCGCTGTATCACATGGATTGACTCACCTAATTTCCCTTTTGTAGGAGAAGTTATGATTGCATAAATAAGTAGTTTCATGTAGTAGTTGTGAGAATAAGACTAATATTAGACCCACGTTTGTTGTTAATTATTTTACTTATGATTTTATTTATTATAATTAACCCTTTGGATCTTTAATTTTTCGTTTAGTCAAAATGTTCATATATTAATTTATTACCAGTGCTTAATGTTTTGATATAAATTAGGAGAATTACGTTATTTGCTCGCTTATTAATATAAAATTGGAAGTAGTATAGAATATCGAGGGATTGCAAAACAGAGTTCCAGTGGAAACAGGGTTGACCCTAGAACCGGATCGAAAAAACATGGTAGGTCGGGTACTGGGTCCAATACAAGCAGAGTCAGGTATATGGTTCAGAAAAGGGGAACCGATTATAATAGGGTCGGGTATAGGTCCAGGTCTCAGACCTTACTCACCCTAGACCCAATCACCCCTAATTAGTCAAGTGCAAAAAATTCCGCCATGATCCCAAATATTATTTGAATACCAAATATTATCTGAATTTTTAAAATTTATAAATATATATATATATATATATATATATATATATATATATGTTGTTCTAATTATCAATATTTATACATAACAAAAGTTTCAGATATCTTGAGTTAGAGGAAAAAAAAATCAATGCGCGAGAATCGCAAAGTAATAAGTAAAAAGCAAAATGTAACAATCAATCGAGATCTGTATTTTTGGATTTGGAGCTAGTTCTGTGTTGTCGCGTGACGGGCACCCCCGATGGAGAATAGTTAGAGATATGCCTTGAGAAGCTCGTCAAAGATTCAAGGAGCTCTCGCGTACAAAGCTGCTAGAAATGAGGCCTAAAAGATGGCCAATCCATGCCTCAGCTTAAAGTAGGCCTATAAAATGCCTACTTTGCATTGGGAACTTCCAAATAGGTCCAAGCCTCAGTTGCAAATCCGAAACCCTGTTATCAATTTAGAAATAATTCGAGTGAACTACTCAAAAGATGCATAATCTCTCTCTGAAGCTAGGGGTTGGTTTCCATTTTGGGGTGAGACGTAATGTTTATCTAATTTGGGGAACTATCATTTCCTCCTTACTCTCAATTCGACATTTAAATCAAAATAAGAATCCAACAAGATTTACCTGGGTACAATTTACTATCAACAACAGGGTCATGCTAACAAGCATTTTGGGAGCATCTATTAAGCATATTCTTAACTTTTGACCATTTCATTAAAAAATTTGAAGAAAGCAAGAGTTCAATTATTGCCATAAAAATCTTCAACTAGATTATGATTTCGCTGTCGAGCAGGGTATTTTGGAGATAAATGAGTGACGGATACATAATGTCATATCTTCAAGCCATGTTGCGATAGAATCCCTTGCCAACTTGTTTCTCGAGCATAACTACATCGTGTGGATAAACTTTCTAACTTGCAATATACAGGTAGAAACTAGGGTGACGTGACCGTATCATCCGTTCCATAGATACAACCCGATATCGAATCTCGGGGAGGGTGGGATAGCGGTTAGCTCATCACAATTCATTCGGGATGGGCTGCCCTCTCTCCCTCCTCGTATAAAAGGAAGAAAGGTAAGAACATAGGCATCGTTCGAGCAAATAGGCATCTCAATTTCTGCCAATATTCTTTATTACTTTCCTTGAAATCATAAAATTGTTCTGGTTAGCAATCTCGGTGTAATCATTCATAAACAAGAAGGCATTACAAACTATGGATCTTTCAGCAATTACACATTTAAATTGTCCCAAATTAGGTCGAACGGTTAATAGCAGATCTAGTCAAGCCTCCGAAAACAAGCATCGTGTAAGGGCACTAGAGAGAGTGTGGTAACGTAAGAGTAACAGGCCCAGTCGTGTGTTATTGGAATGCTGGTTCCAACACATCTGAGCCTCCCATAACAAGAACCTGATAGCTTTCTCTATCAAAGAACTCAAGGAAATCTCCAGATTTCTCAAATATCCTTGAGTTCTTGATTTATATGGATAGAGGGTATAAATAGAGGGCCACAAACGAGCCACACAGTGTCATCCCGATAAGATCAGCATTTGACAAAGCACCAAAAGGAGTTCAGCAAGAAGAATACCAAGAAAATCCGTGGAATGATAAGGACCTAAAACCAAAGTGTACTCCAGGAAATCCAAGATGAAACAAATTGGTCATCTAGTAGAAACCACAC
Source organism: Eucalyptus decipiens (assembly GCA_014182575.1). Classification (NCBI taxonomy): domain Eukaryota; kingdom Viridiplantae; phylum Streptophyta; class Magnoliopsida; order Myrtales; family Myrtaceae; genus Eucalyptus; species Eucalyptus decipiens. Next base: position 58,045,827 of record CM024614.1, on the reverse strand, counting down.
AAGAAAATGCCAACACCACGAGAATAGTGGTGGATACTTGTAGACAACTCAGCCGTCATGGAACAAAACATAATTCATGACAAACAATCTATTGCAGAAAAAGATCGAAGAAACATTTGCACAAGTAATGAAGAGGGTACAATATAAAACTACTAAGATGCATCAGAGGAATTCGAGAGCCTCAGGCACTCACTCTGGCACCTCCTAAGACAAATATCATTCCAATTGGGCACTTGATGTTGATTAACACACACAGTCCTTGCACATGCATCAGCACAAGCATCAAGCTGGGATACACCACAAACAGTGACACAAGTATCGGGAGTTGGGTCTTTGGAAAATGAGCCGACCTTCTTCAGCATCCTCTTTGAAGTGCAGACCCTCTCGCAGACAAATATCTCTTCAGAACTCTTTTCTCGCCCTCTCACGCTCTTCAATCTCTGTTCCTCAGCTCGCCTTTTCCTTATCCTCCAAGCTTGCCCACCGACAATGGCAGGTATCACGGCTCCAAGCAAAGGCCACCACACTTCCACCATCACTGCTTTTCTCGTACAATTTCCTTAACTCAATGTAGTCTACACCTATCAAAACATATTCATCATAAGCAGAATATAGATAACTTGCTCAATTTATCTCCATATTTCCCCAATACCCATCTCATTATAAAAAACGAAAAAATAATTGGCCTCTTCTTCTTGAAGCTATCTTACTGATATACAACCTTGACATGACGATGTCAAATCAGTTTGAACTACAGAGGCTACATATAAATCCTACCAACGAGATATACAAGGATACTGGAACTCGACTCTTCACATCCACAATACAACGTATCAAATCTATGCACATAAAAAATAAACAAAAGCCTACTATTCACGCTTTGATAGTCAATTTTGCATCCGATGAGAGTCATTTGCGATTATGCATAACAGGTTAAGCTATCAGAAATACAAAGAATAGAATATGATCGAAACAAAAAAGGGGAGACAAAGAAGTTTCTTTCAACATCAAATACAAACCACGATCCAAAAAGATGCAACAAGAAGTTTTAGCGGTTTTATAGCTGAGGCAGTGTATTTTCCAAGCCACTTAAAGAGCATTCCAGATGCATAACCAACCACTACGATGAGAAACCTCCAAACGAACAGCATCCCATTGAATTCATAATGACCTTGGAGACTAAGATTCAACAGAGAAGCATGGCAAATGGAATTTTAACTAGAGATTAGGGAACAGCATCCAACGGTAGGCTCGAATGGACAACTTAATCAGGTCATGCTGCCGTGCCGTAATTATACCGCACCGAAACAGGAGTGCCAAGTAGGTTCGGCTAATGCGAAAAGCGTCGGATTTCCCGAACAACGACTTCAGCAAAGTGTTTAACACAGTTAGCAAATGCGTCCCTACGGATTAGCTTGGCGCAACGAAACGCTATGCAAATCCACACTAGGCGGATGAACTTCGAATCGCACGTCGCGAGGGATTCACCTGCACATTTTAGAGAGGACCGCGGCAGAGTGCGAGACGCACGGACGCCGCCGGCGACGGCGAGAATTGCTCGGGCGGCGAAAAAGGTCCCTGCGACGAGACGATTCCGATACGGGACTCCGATGAGAACGAGACGCAAGCGCAGGGGAAGAAGAAAAGACGGACTCCTCGAACCTGGAAAGTCGAGGCGGGTCGGGGCGGTGGCCGCCGGCGATTCACGCCCCCGTCGCCGGCAAGGCGATCGGCAAGCGAGAGGACAGCGCTAGCGCTAGAGAGGGAGTGTGCGTTAGGGTTCTGAGGGAGTGAAATGAAAGTGGGCAGAGGAGAACCTGAAGGCTGAGAGAGGTTTAGACGGGCCGATTTAATCCGGTTTTTTACACGATTTGAACCGACCGGTCGAACCGAATACTATCGATGGGCGCAAAATTGGAATCAAGTTCACATTTTCTCCTCTTTATTTATGTGACTTTTTGCAATTGGGATCTCAATTTTTTTTTTTTGGTGCAATCTAATCTTTCCCATGATTGTTAACATATCTAATCACATTGGTGCAATCAAATTAAAAATAGATAAGAGTATTAGAAAGTTTCAAACTCACAACTCATGTCGTCATAACTTATTGTCTCGACATGAAGATAAAAAACAAGGGTAGGTCAAAACGATTTTAACTCAATTAATTTATTTGCAAGTCATTCCAATTTACAAGATTTCAAGTGCAGCCCGTTGCCCCTATCAATGGTTTTAAAGGAGGTTGGCTAGTTTTGACTTAATTATGAAAGGTTAACTGTATAGGATTTGGCTTTTTGTTTTTTTAATTATCCTAAATTCTGCGTCAATGCACTGTGAATTTTTTTCAACTTGAAAGCACTTATAACTTCCACCTCATATAAATGTATGATTTGTCTACAATTCTTACAAATTCAAATAATTATAAATTATGTCGAGAAAGTAAAATGTTGATTTTAACTTTTTGAAAAGCACAAACAAATGTGTAAAGCTTTTCTTTAGTGTTGTGAGTACTCATTAGCATTGGATAAATAAGATTCCACGTTGGCCAAAAGCTTATGTCTTTCCGCTTCCTTTTAGACAAGTTTCTATGTCAAACTATTTTTCCTTTAAAAAATCTAAATTAGTATCTCGTATCCGAATTTACCTTCCATTAACATTTTGACAAGGGTGCCAATTGGGTTTTTTACGAGACGCAAATTAGTTGGATACAAATGTATATGACGTACCAATTTGAGATTTTTTTGTAACATAAAAATTAATTTAAAATAAAAGCGTCGTGAGATACTCATTTTATGTGATGAAAATTAATTTAAAGTAAATATATCATAGTTATGCTTTCGAAGCTTCTTAAAGGTATTAGCTTTCTTTCTAGAGAAGTTTAAGTTATTTTAAGGAAAAATAACACAAATGGTTCTTGAACTTTAGCATAATATGCAATATTGTCCCTAAAATTTTAATTTGTTTAACATGATCCATAAAATTTTGGTACAAGTTCAATTTAATTCTTAAACTATTTGAAAATGTTTGATGTTGTCCCAAACTTGAACTAATAAAAGCACGACATTAGTTGTTTTCATATAGCTTAAATACTATTTTTTTTTTGTACATGCTTAAATATTATATTGAATATTTACCAAAAATTTATGGATAATATTTAATAAATTAAAAATTTTAGAACAACATTACACACTATGCCAAAATTCAGAAGCCGGTGTTATTATCCTTTATTTTAAGGGTTAATATCACAAAAAGTTTCAAACTAATATACATGTAATAAATTTACCAAAAATTATTTTTTTTACCATCAAAACCATAAATTGGGAAACCTATGATAAATTTATCTAAAATTAATTTTTTTACTACTAAAAATCACAAATGGGTAAGACAACTTTGCTTTTCGCTAATTTTTATTAATTGGATTAATATCGCGAAAAATCATAAATTATTATATATGCAACAAATGGAGGGTAAAACTCGAAATTGTCATGTATTATCTAGCTCAACAATCCGATGATAAAGTTTCATGAGAACTAACCGACGATAAATTTATTATAAATCTATCGATTCGTGGTTATTTATGATGTTAACCATATTATAATCAATCGTCTCTCCTTTTTGCTTTTTTTGCATCTTTTTAATGTGACATGGCCAAAAGAATCCCACCCAAATCTCGACTCCTCCGTCTTCAATGGTGACTCTCTTTTGACCTTTTTCTATTTCCTTTTGTTTCCTCACTCCCATCTCTTCGTCTCTTCCTTGTCTTCCCGACGTCCGTCCGTTTCTTCGGGACTCGGAAACTCTCCGTCGGCCGGCGGGGAAGACGATCCGCAGGTAACGACGCTTCATCGCTCGCCGTCGCAATTCCAAATCTCTCCCTCTCCCTCTCCCTCTCCTGTTCCGGTCGCTGTCGCCGCGAGTGTCTCCGCGCCGGCGCCTCCGTCGGAGCGTCGGTTGCTCGGGAAGTCCGCCGGAGAAGGGACCGGAATCGGTGCTCCCGTGCTGCATTTTCCGCTTTTTTCCTTCTTTTGCTTTGCCTTTCGTCGCGTTTGTTGGTCTTCTCGGCGGACAAGCCGATCTCAGGAGTGGCGTTCCAGGCGCGAAGAGCCACCCTTCGGCTGCGTTACGTTGCCTTTGCGCGTGCACGATGACGGTGCGGATGACGAACTTGTGTGTTGCGAGTCCTAAAATGTGGTTTGACGAAAGTCGTCGGACCGGTGGGAATGCGATCGATCGGATGATTTCTCGCGTATGACCACGACGATCGCCTTTTGAGGTATCTACATGTAGGTCGTGGAAAGGCAGTGCTCTTGGACATGAGAGCGAGCTTTAAGCGTTTAGCATAGTGCCTTGCCATGTGTATGGTTCGTTTACTAGCTTTGCACTTGCTAGGCTTTAGGCGCAATGAGGGAAGGTGAAAATGTACTGCGTATTGATGGTGGCTGTGGTCAAGAGATCGCCTCGTTTTGTGGAAATACTAAAAAAAGACATTTCTTTTAGACCGAAAAAGACATTTCTTTTGGAAACGATACGGTTTACGCATTGCATGAGGTAAATCTAGTGGCCAACAAGCTTTCAAGCTGTGATTGGAATGGTCTATGGGGATCTAATGATAATAAGGATTAGCCGATGCCATATTTGGGTTATTCTTAATGAATCAGTGGAATTGTTCGTGGGTCTCTTTCATGAGATTATAGATTCAGATTTGATTGTGGCCACCTGGAGGCGCTTTTTTTTTCTTTTCTAGTTTTGGAAACAACTGTATTATACATCTTCTGCAGCTGAAGAAGTCTATGACTTGTTATATAATTGAGAGTGGGTTATGATATTTCCTGCTTAGTCAAATGAGACGATGAATAGTGTAGAGATGTTCTTGGTGAGATATTTGAGATTGATATTCATGGTATTCATCATTGAGGATGAAGTTACTTTGCTTGATGACGAAGTATTGATATGGACTCATCAAAAATGGACGAGATGAAGCAGTTCATTGAGAGTCTTTGATTATAAGATGCTAGAAGGTATCGGTATATGTAAATAATGTTTGTAGGTACGACAAGGATGTTTTAGTGACATAGAAGCATCCAAGAAAAATGAAGACTTGGATAAGAGTTTGAGAAAAATGAGGGAGAAACTTGAGAGGAGATGCGTGGATCTCTTAGAGAAAGTCCTTTAATTTTCATATACCTAGACAAGAATGTGGGGGCTTATGATTATGTGAAAGTATTTCTATATATGACTGTGCAGGGGAAAGGAAAGTTGCAAGGGTGGTCTTCATCTTTTAAAAGCTATAATAAGCAAAATTAGAAATTTAGGATAATTTCACATAGTGAAATTTATATATATTTGATATGACTGGAAGTGTAACTAAATCTTCTCTTTATTGCCAGGGACACCTAATTGATAGTGTTTCAGGGAAAAGGGGGAACTAATAGATGATATAAGAGAAGAATTTGGCGATGATCCTTGATGTATTATTTGTAATGTTGGTAGGATCTATGAAGAAAAGTAATCCTTCAAGCATTGGGAATACTGGCATGGAAGGTACATCTACTCAATCAAAAGGGGATTTTGTGCCGGGGAGCTTGATTTGGGTCAGGCTCAACGGTGATTCATGGTGGCCGGCACAGGTTTGTCAAATGCTTCTGTGGTTCTGGACATTAAACCTTTGAATTGCTTTTTATGCTTTGGCTATCTTCCACAACGCGTTACTCTGGGAAAGTATTCATTTTCTTAATATGCTTTCTCTGTTAGGTTGTTGATGGTGACACCGTGAGTGAGAGCAATAAACCCAGTAAGAGGTTGGCGGGTGAAGTTCTTGTACGGCTGTATGGGAGCTACAAACAGTGAGTCAATATGCCTGCTCTCTTATGACTGCTCTTGCGTTTAACTGCTTAATTAATTCTCTTATTTTGTAGTTTGTATGCGGATCCTCTTAAATGCCAAAATGACTTTGAAAGTGTAAGTTAGCTGCAAAGTTCTGAAAGAACAACACCTTCCCTTTCCTTTAAAGTCCTTTGAATCATTGGTATTGGTTATTGCCCACTACCTTTGCCAACTTTTTCTGTATATCCGAAAACTCAGGTGCTCAAACAGAATAATGGGAGCTATCATCATGTATTTGTTAAAGCTCTTAAGACGGTATGCTTATCTTGTGTTCTCATTTGAGTTACTACAGATAGCACTCAAGGAGTATAATGTATGCTTCCAGTTAGTTCTGAATTTCTGGTGGAGTTAACTGCAACTTGTCTCTGGATATAGGAACTTGCTAGTTCAACATCTGCCAAATTGAAGGAACGGGGATGTAAACATACAGGTAAATACAGAAGTTGCACTCCATAATGTAGCAATTATCAAAACACCGAGCCATCCAATGTAAAGACAGTTTTGCCCACTGGTTATCCAGTTACAGAAGCAACCCCATAGGCTTTTGCTTTCGTCTCTCCACAGCTGCAGTCATTGTAAAATCTTGGTTTAGTCATCAGGGATTCTTAAGCATGAGAAATCTCTATTTTTAGAATAGAAATAGATAATGGAGGGCTTGTTATTCAACAGTATTACCTGACTAATATATCCATGTCAATTAATATCTATTAGCTTCTTATCTCTCTCCCAGAATTGCTTCTTCTGGTGACACCTTTTCTTGTATCCTTGGGTATCACATGGTGGATAGCATCCTGGCTGAATGTTAAATCCTCATGCATTTTTTAAATGGTAGGCCAGGCTCTATATTCAATGCTGTATTATGGGTTAAGAGCCAATCATATCCAGAAGCCCTTCTGACTATAATGGTGGGACTTTTCCACTTTATTTATGTGCTGAAGAAAATAATATTTCTAACTTATCTCTGCTTATTTTTTATGTTCTCCTGGGCCATTCTTCAGATTATCTAATTCTTTCCTAAATTTTGGACTTCTTATGAGGTCGTTCAGATCCTTTGCCATTCTTATGTAGCTTGGAGAAACACTAGCTGGGATAACCTAGTTTGACATATGCATTCTTTTTAAATCACAAGATAGTTCACCCTGTGCATCTTCAATCTGACTTTACCATAGGATACCTCATACTTTACTTGTGCATGCAGGAAGTTTTTAGCTGCAGAAACAAGCTATATACTTGTTTATAAGGAAAATGCTTGTTTCTTTCAGCAGCAATGCTAAAAAAGAAAAAGATTAGTTTCATGTTTGTAGATGCTTCGAATTTCAAGTGACTGCCTTGAAGTCTTGCGTTTAATCTTACACCAGCTTATGTTAGGAGGAGTAAGTAGCAACAGATCCTATTGTCCTGGATAGGACAAAATTAGCTCAGTTTGTCCCTCTCTTCCCAGTGGGAAATAATTGATTTTACCTCAATGAAAGGAGGGAAAGCCAGCTCTATTTTGATACTACACATATGCTAAATAGACTTGCTGCAATATTGATTTCCATTTTCAACCTATGACTCATTTATTATATCATAATGTGATGCTTCTCTTAACTTATGTGTCACAATTGCTTTTGTATGACAAATAATGGAGTTTAGGAAAACTGGTGATATCATATATCTAAATAATTTAACCAAGTTGTGGATGGAAACTGGTGAAGCTTGAACTGTTGCTTGATTCCTCCATGTGTACAATATACATAGATTTATTTAGTGGTTCATTCATTTACTACAAAGCCAGTGGCCTAACTACCTTGCCACTTGAACTGCATCTATTTTATGGGTCTTCAAGAGAATGTCAGGATGCATAGGTATCTCTAGCTTTTTCCAGCTATCTGAGCTGCTCATTCTGGCTTTCAAAAGCCTGCTCAATAAGCAAGCTAAACCGTACGTCAAATTAGATCATAGTCTTTAGGGCGGTTACTTTCATTTGGGACTGTCTGTTGTGAATATGATATGCAGGGTACTCAACCTTTTCAATAGCTAACATGCTCAACTGCATTTGTTTGACATGGTTTTTGACTAATACGGCCCATGAGATATAATCTATGTTGTGCTCTGTAGATTGAGTGTGAAGGAAACAAAAGACACCTTGCAATTACATTAGGTTTAGCACTTGTCAACACTTGCATGGCTCCCCCGTATAAAGCTGTGATCTGTGATAGGAGTTCCAGACTTCCTGTTTAGTCATTGCCTGTTTGTTTGAATCCGCCCATCATTGTGGAAAGAGAATAAGTTATCTATCAAATTATTGCCTTCTTGAAGCATCTTTTTCTTAGCTTGCTACCATTAAATGTAAAGATACCAGTTACTGATTATATGATTTTGATGTGTTTTGTGCAGAGAGAAGGAATGGTGCTTCCCAGGATAATGGATCAAATCAAGATACGGAGGATAGGACTCAGAATTTAGAAGACAGGAAATCTGTGGGTTGGCTTAGAATGGGTCTTTTTATTATAGTACTTTTACTTGCTCATAATGACTCTAGAGATGTTGTAAATAATCCTGGTTCCAGGGAGATGCTGATGCAGAAGGTTATACAGATTTAACTGTGAAGAGGACTGGAGGACATAGTGCTCATCCAATAGCTGAGGGATCCAAGATGAAGTTGGTAAATACTAGGCCTTGTATGCATGGTTTTTGGGCTGATTTTCTTGGTGCGCATTTGCTACTTGTACCTGTCTGAAGAGTCTGTTGCTTCTAGGGTTCTCAGAGAGCTGAAGGAGCAACCTTGAGAACCTTTCAACGAAGTAAGACACACAGAAAAGAAAGGCTAAGTGACAATCAAGATCCATCAAATACTAAAGATGGTTTGCCGACAACACCAAGAACTGTAGAGGCAGGAGAGAGTGGCATTTCTAGGAGAGAGAGAATTGACAAGTGTCTAGAGCTAAAGAACGGGAGCACTGAGCATCTGAAGATCAGAACTCCGATCAAGATTGGGTCGAGAAAAATCATGAATCAACCACAGACAATGCTTCTGTTTCAGCAAAGAGGAAGAGCTCAAAATTGAAGCAAGATAGTGTATCAAGCAGAATCAAGCTGTATGGACGAAGTGCAGCAGAAAAAGCAAAACTAAAGATCTCAGGACAGCTTGGTCCACAGGCTAAGCCCAAGGCCATTGTCACAAGTATCGAGTCGAAAGTGGAAAGCAAATCCTTGAAGAAGCATTATGAGGTGAAGAATGAACAGAAGCGGAAGAGCTTTTGCCAGCATGAACAACAAGGCTATGATGAAGTTGATCGACATGATAGCATGGCTCGAGGGTTAAAGAGGAAAGACCAAATTATGGACCGTGATAAAGAATGCAAAATTTTGAAGCAGGAGGAAAACGGAAAAACTGCAAGCCGAGTAGCACAAGGGTCGATGAGAATTCAATCAATGAATCCCCTTTGCTAGAGAGGTCAGTGAAGAAGCTGGATGCAAACAAAAGAAAAACTGAGCAAGATAATGTGCAGAAGGAACTCGAATCAAATATAAAATACGCCAAGGAGGAAACAAAGATGCAAGCTGCAAAAGAAGTTGAGTTGGTGAAGAAAAAGAAGCCAGCAAGTGCAACGGTGAGGATGCTACTTTTGCTCATCTAATTATCGCATTTCTGTCTTTCTGCTGGTGACTTAGTTTTTTTTTTTTTTCCAAAAAAATCTCAGACACCTTCTCCCAGTTCAACTGGAAGAGCTCAAGAACTTAGCACCCGGCGATTGCGAGTAATGAGAAGTCTTGGTTTGATCAGTCCTGCAGGGTCGCCATTTCCAAAAGGGAGAACACCATTGTCTTAGTTTTTGAATCCGGGTGCAAAGGAATTGGGATTTTTCCAAGTGTTGATAGTTGTTTTGTCTTGACATCTAATTTGGTTGTCTCACCTAAAGATTTAGAAGGCGGTAGCCACAAAGCTTAAGAGACCCTAACCTTAGTCAACGCATGCAAATATTCTCCCAACTTTTGAGTCATTAATTCACAGTAATGCTGCCTTGAAATTTTGTCCAAAAGAATCATTCCTTTAGTTAGAGGGCGGCAATGATTGCCACAGATGGTGCTTACTGTTTGCCCAGAATCTATCAGAAATGTTAATGCTGAGTTTGAGATATCAGTTTGGTCCGTCCACTTTCAAAGCTTTGCCTAACTGATTACCATGTGCTTGAGTCAACCTTTCTTTGGGTTTCACTTTTGGGCCCTCTGCATAATGTTGGCCGTGGTGTACAATGTCCCACGACACCAGGATCACGGCGTGACGCAGAAAATGCTTGTGTGGGTCATTAGTCGCTCCATGGATCGTCTCATTTTGTTCAGGTTCTTTGGATGTGCTCTGTCCTGCAATTTTCTTCTCGGGCACCTCTGGGTTTTCACATTCACATAAATGTGCATGTCGGTATGAAGTCCAGGCGCCTGGCCAAGAGGGAAAAGTATCAAGTTTATGAGATACATCGTGGAAGACAACGAACTGCATCCTGGAAAATCTAGTGCGCTTGCATTTCGGCGATGTTGTGGCCATGCATTTTAGGGCCAAAATCATACAAGTTACTTCAAAAGCTTCACCTGACGGGACAATGAAGCATAGGCTCACATTTTCGGTCCCGTCTGACTTCTGCCTCTGGACAGAAATGGAATTGCTGGTTCCTTGCTCTGGTATTCAATTGAGATCTATTTCCTTGAACATGTAGCAAAGACAGCTACATTATTTTCGATTTTACCCTCTTATGAACTCGTATTCAACTGGACTGCCTCACTCTGTAAACGTGGCCTAATCGAGTCGGCCCTGCGCATTTGCTTACTCACTCTCTTTCTACGATAGGCGACATCTTCAATTTTCGATTTCACGGATTAGAGAAGATTCAATGCAAAGTGCATCTGCTTTCTTCTGGGTTAAGTTGCAAATGCCTGACATGGCGAATGACACGTTGCAGGCCCAAGCCCGGCATGGGCCATTGGGATATGCACCGCGATGGATCAAGCATTGGGAGGGGCGCGTGCTAGGCCAAGGGTCCAAGCCTGTCGAAATGGCATGGCATGGCATGGCATGGCGCGGCTCGGCACGAGGGATGGGTAAGCGCCTAATATTTTGATCTTTGCAAATGATGCCTAATCCTTTTTTTGTCAAAACGCTGCAGATATGCTCACAATTGTGATCTTTAATGGCTTTTATTCCAGCTGGAAAATGCCCCATAACGGCCCAACAAAATTTTCAAATACTGAAAATCCGATTTAAGGCCCTTCTTGTTTGGAGTGATTGTAATTTTGTCATATTAATAATTATAGATTTTACAGTTGGCGGACCTTTACTTTTTACATTTGTAGAATCATACATAAATTTCTCACATAACATCTCGAGACTTAAAAGATTTTTTTTTTTTTTTGTTTCAAATTTTGTATTAAAAAATTACAAATAATAAGCGTCATGTTACTATTTTCAAACAGGCCAACCTCCATTTCTTATTTTCTTTTTTATTTCTTCGAATTCTTGATAATGAAATGCAATGATTTTGTGTATTGAGCCTTCATTAAAGGCTATCCTTTTCAATTCAAGCTGTGTTCGATTCTTGCTACAAAAGAAACAATTACGACTCTGTATACTTTATGTTCATACCATATAGGAGGAAACAACAAAAATTACAAAATTAATTACAGCCCACGTAATCTGACAAAAGCTCAGAATATTTGAACTAACATGCTTACATGATTGGCGAAATCTTGAATTACCACAAGAGGCGAACATCTATTGATTTTGCATGAACTCTGTAGCCTATGGATTTTGATTCTGATACCAAATTAGAATAGATGATATAGAAGGATTGGTACATTGCTTAGAATCAATCATGTATTATGCCAAAGCGGTATTTATACAAGAATGATATGTATAGTGAAGTAAGTAATCTAAAAATGAAACTAGTTAAACCTAGAAAATAGCCAAAACTACAGAATCATTTATAATCTCATGCAATCCGTCGAAAGTTTTGGAGTATCCTGACAATATTCTAACGAGACCATCAAACATAACAGAAAGAGGATGTTTATGAAACTCTGAAACGCCCAGTTTGTATGCCAAAAACCTGAAGAACGAGGGTATTTGCAAGAAACAAAACAAGTTGAGATTATGTCTTTCTTCTCTTGGTTTAGCGGTAAAGTGGTGTTGGGCTAGCGTCCACGCACATCGGCTAAGCCGCCTTCACAGGCGATCTTAAAGGTGCCGAAATGTCTTTTCTTCTATAATCTCTGTTTTACCCAATGCCCTTGCCTCAGTACTCACCAAGTGGAACTATAGATTTTATTTTTTTTTTAAATTTTTTATTTGGTCGGGGGAACTATAGATTTACGAGCGAGCGATATCGTCAAGAGAAACGAAGGAAAGATCATTGAAATGTCTCTGTCATTTCAAGTGGATGCTTTGTTCATATCCGACAAGAGGGCAAAACCCTGTTTTCAATGACACAAGACAGACATCAATGAAGCCAATTTAGGGCAATCGGTCATGATGGCTGTCTTGTACATTTGCCTTCTTTGTTTTTTCCTCTCTTTGCTTCCTCTTCTTGTACCCTTTTTTTCATCCTAATTCAAAGCAAGAGAACAAGAAGAAAATATACGCATGCCAAACTGTTTTGGAACATTATACTGTGGATGTAACTTCGTCTTTTCACAAGCATCCTCGAGATCATGAGCTGTCATTTGATCATTCAATGACCTCCATATTCGACATGAGAATACAACTTTACTCTCTATAAAATGCAGTCGATTTGATAAACCTTCGGAAAATTAGCCAGTCCAATTTGCTAGAAGCTAAATGAAGGGGCAAATGGTTTGTTATTAGTGCAGAGAAAACATGCAAAGCCCCTCCAAAGAATATAAAACAGGTAGAAAGAGACACGAGTAGAAAAAATCTCAGTTATGATCATCTGCGATATGCTTGTTTTCCAGTAGAATCTTGGCAGAGGGAAAAAAATAAGTTCAAAAAACAGTGACACAACGAGCATCTGTGGAAACTTGCATGTGACCATGTACTAGGATGGACCCCCACAAGCCAACCGACAAGCAACCCTATTATTTCTGGAACTAAAGATGGAGAGAGAGAGAGAGAGCCAGGCATAGCTGAGAAATGGCCCCCTTTCAACACCAACTAGAGGCTGAGAGGATACCATGATGAAGACGACATGTCCTGGTGCACTGCTCAGTTTTTGCATGCAGTGTCTCATCTCATGCATACTGCTGCTATCACCCACCCATCAATGGCCATGTGCTGCGTTGCCCACTTGTATATCACCATTGGACCCCCCAAATATACCTCTCTTCTCCTGGGTCACGACTTCAAAAGAGACTTCTCCAGAAAAGGTTCGAAAGGAATTTAATTGAGCCTCTATTAATCCTATCTATGTTTATTTATCAAACTTAACATAACCCCTATCAAGTATCCTTGTTCGTTCCCAAAGGTCCTAAGGAAAATCACATCTGGAAGACCTCGAATTTGCATTTCATAAATTAAGCTTCAATTTGATAAGTTTTCCTCTTTTTCTTATAATCCAGGGATGTGGGCATGGAGACTCGACTATGTGAACACTCATGAAATACCCTATAAACTCTTAATGAACTGGTTAATTCTAGATTTTTAATCTAAGCAGATGGCATTGACAATTTGCACAAGATTAATGAAATTCGAATAAGTTTTCTCAATTTCCTGACATGGAAATCCTTCAGTACCCCTAGTCAAATCAACCGCACCAACCCTAGGAGCTTTGGCTCGATTCCTTGATGGAGTGCTTAGCCAAAATGGGATAAAAGGGGAAGGGAAAAAAGAAAAAGGAAGACGTCAATGTTGGAATTCACTCTTATTAGTTTGAATTAATGCTCGTCATCTGTATATTTTTAGATCACATGAGTCTTATACGAATACACTTGTTATATTCAGCATCCACCACAGTTGATCATATTACTAAATATACAAATTTTATAAATTAACCTCGAGATTGATTTAAATAAAAAAAAATTTCTAATGCAAATATTTTCAAATTAACCCGTAATTATTTTCTTAACCTCACAAACCTTCTTCTTTTTCTGGCATTAAAAAAAAAAAAAGAACAAGAAGAACAAGAAGAAGAAGAAGAGAGATTGGTCTATTTATATACTGACCTCCTCATCAGGACTCAAAAAGTCTCCCCTCTCCTCTTCTCTCTCTCTCTCTCTCAGTTCCTCCTCCTTGTCACTCACATATTCCTCCCTCTCTGCTTCATCTCTCTCACCCCCTACTTCTCATTATAAAGCTGTCCTCATCTTATCTTTCTTGTTATTTAACTCGACATATAAATATATATAAATGTATGCCATCGGCTCGGGAGCTACTCCAATGGACTCGAGACCTCTCGGACCCGGCATCCCTCATGCCGGACCGGCTCGGCCTTGTCAAGAGCCCCCTACAGCCTCAGTGAACTCCATCGACAGCGCGGACCCGTCGCTGAGTCACATGATGAAGAAACTGTCAATGACGGCAAGCCGGAGCCACAAGGAAGCGGAGAGGAGGCGCAGGCAGCGAATCAACGCCCACCTCTCCACCCTCCGCTCCCTCCTCCCCTCCACCTCCAAAGTATGGCTATTAAACACCTCTCTCTCTCTCTCTCTCTCTCTCTCTCTCTCTCTCTCTCTCTCTCGCTAAAGAGGACTTTGTATGTTAGCTAAACAAACGACGTGCTGTAACAATCATGTTGTGGTCAATGTTTCAAGAATTCCTGAGAGCGTATTGTCAATATCTCATTGAAAACTCATATCCATATTTGTCGAAATGATTCTCTAAACAAGGCGTCCTTTGTATGTTGCGTCCGTCACGAAATTGTGCAGATGGACAAGGCGGCCTTGCTTGCCCACGTGGTCCACCGAGTGAAGAAGCTGAGGTGCCAGGTCGCTGACTTGGCACGCCGAGATGGGCCCGCATGCTTGGGCCCAGAGCTTCCTGGGCCGCTTCCCAGCGAGTCGGACGAGGCCAGCCTGAGTCGCTGCAGTGGCGAGGAAGGCCTGGTGGAAGCGACGGTGTGCTGCGACGACAGGCCGAGCTTGAACCGGGACTTGGGCCAGGCTGTTCGGGCTTTCAGGGCTAGGGTGGTTCGAGCCGAGATGGCGACACTGGCCGGGCGCACCCGGTGCATTTTGCGGATCAAGTGGGCTGGGAGGGAGAGTGAATTTGGTGGGCTGAAACGGGCTCTGAGGATGGTTGTGGAGAATCGGGCTTTAGAATGTGGTCCGGACCGAGTGGCGGCAGGGAATAAAAGGACCGGGCTTATAGTTCCGTTGACACCGTGGTTGAGGACCGATAGTAAGATCATTAGTCCACATTTAGTTTGATGGCATTGTCATTTAGGTACACATCTTGCCGTCGAAATCTTATCGATGAATCGTTGTAATTATTAAAGTAGCCCAAATTCACATCAGTATATGATAGTGAATTTGCTTTCCACATAGGAAAATGAAAGTATTTCAAAACGCTTTACGTTTCATCAATTTCGACTCGATTGCATTCGTGTATGTCGAATTAGGGTTTCTCTTACTATATGCATTTTGACTGCGGGATTCGATTTTCACGTTCGGTTAAAGCTTATTGTCTCTATTTATTTATGTAGATACGTCATAATTGGTTAGCAATAGATCTTCACAACACGCTTAACGCAAGAGGAGTAAAAAAAAAGGAAGGAACCAAAAAAAATAAAAAGCACATGCTTCCTTGGGAAAGAAAAGGATAGTTCCCATATGCTGATTGACACTTTGTTGCACCTTATTTATAGAAAGTTTTGATTTTGATATCATTGAGCACCTCACCGCTAAGTATACTTTAATCTAACCAGACAATGATTCTTACTCATGTAATCTGATGATTTTCTCAAACCGATCAGTCTCTTTGTTTACTTGATGTACTTCTTAGACAAACAAACAAACAAAAATATCTAAATCTTTGACCGTTGACTCGGGCTAAGAAAGACCGAGTCAAATACCATAGAGGTAAAATTTGTCAAGGGTTGAAGGCCATTAATCATCAGGTATAGTTAGTCGAAAAAGTGAATGGCTTTAGCCAATGTAAGAAGTAACAACGAGTAACCAAGTCCTGGAGTATGGGCATCGGTAAATGAAGCTCGGTTTAGTCGATAAAAGCCACAACTGACTAAATCTATGATGAGCTAGCTGCAAAGTAGTAACCGAAGTGATACAGCCGACAATTTCGAACACGATTCCCTAAGGCACGTCGACGTAGTTATGAAGAAATGAAACCCGCGCAATCATCGGGTAATGGATGCCATAGATCTCGGTAGCAACTAACGATAGAGACCGAGAGATGCGGGTTATTACAGCCATCGAGTAGTGGAACGAGGGACTTCCAACAGCTAACCAGTGATGCTGGACGGGAAGAGTGGAGAAGGCGTATCCATCAAGTAGTGGAATTGTGTCTAGGTGTTGATTAACTGTTTGTAAGTACGAGTTGCTAAATATGAAGAGTCGTGTAGGATGTATTTGTTTCTTTTTTTGTCTTTAGTTGTTAATTGTCGTTTGTCGGTAGTAGCTATAAATACTAGAATCTTGATTCACGCGATGGACCACAATTGTCTCTAGTCTTGATATTTTAAATTTTCTTATAGGATTTGCATATCCTATCTCGGAATCGACAAAGAACCTTTCGCATCCTTTGTCGATTGATTTATTGATCCATAGCTCAAAATATATTTTGTCCACGTTTTTCAGAGGAACAGTATTCTTGTAAAGATATCTCTAAAGTACCCATGAATTACAACTTGATTTGTCCTTTTAAAGTCTACATACACACTCGAGATGGTTGAAGAATGCGGATAAGGTTTATGCATGAGGACCCCAGGACACAGCATGCATGCACGCTTCGTTTTCAACGCAAATATCAAATTGAACAAGCTTTGGTCCCGACTGGGTCCCCATTGAAATTTTGTCTCGGACATACTACTGGCTTAGAAAACCACTTGGCAAGCTACTGATCGAACTTTCTGACTTTCTTCCCCCCAGCAGATCGTTTGCGAATTTATTAAGTGTGAACCAAGCAAACATGATTGCAACGCTTGAAACTTGGGCGGCTCTAGAAACAAGTGGAAGAGGGGAAAAAGGAACAACGTCGTCGTCGTGGCACCACATGGAAAGCGAAGCCTTCCCGTCAAAGCAAGTGAGCTCGGATTTCTGAAATAATTTGGCAGAGAAGCCAGGATTGACCCTCGAACGAAGAGATTCAAGGGAGGGAGAGAGAGAGAGAGAGAGAGAATCGGTGTCGTGAGAAATCATCCTTTTGGGGCGCCCGCATGTTCTTTTTGACACGCGATAGTCCGGTCGTAAAAGCAGCCCAAAGCATCGGAAATACTTGCGCATCTGAAGGATGATCGAGCTAATGTATTTCCCGGGCCAAAATTATTTAAGTAATTTTAAACTTATAAATCTTTCAATTATACCAATTGAATATTAAATATTTTCACGTTTTGCCAATTAAATTTATTCTATCAATTTTGATCGGAAATCGCTGATGTGGATGTCAGTACTTTTACATTGAACGAAAAATATTGACCTGGATAATTTTTTAAATTATTTTTTCCTTTTTTATGACTAGGTCCAGTGAGGGTTGCCAGTCGACCCTCGTCAGGCTTGGAAGAAAAAAAAAAAGGAAAGAAAACATAAGAAAAAATAAAAAAAATCGTCTTTTTAAAAAAAACTTATGTACAATTTGAATGTTAGATGATCAACGTTTACGTCAGTGATTTCCGATTAAAATTGGGCGGATTAACTCAATTGTTAAAACGTGAAAAAGGTTTGAGACTTAATTGGCAAAAGTATAATAAGTTCAGAACTTTTTAAATAATTTTAAGGTATTCTAACATCTTAAGATACCCAAACCGTTGGCTTCCCAAGACCTAGGAAGTTACTAAATACAAAGGGTTTCTCCACCTCATCTTGCACAATCATTGTAGTATACTCAAGCGATTTTCTATTTTCGGATTTATTTGACTCTCCATAAGAGAAACCCTATCCGATTTTATCTCACCTAGATAGTAGAAGGCTTTTTATCTATTGTAATATCATGACTCCGATACAGATAAATTCTTTCTAAACGTGTAGTCCATAGGAGTGAGTGGTTCTAGATTCTGTATAGGTTTCACTTGAAACCTGGAACCTACCCATTGAAATAGGTTCCTCATTTTTTGGAATCTTGAACCATCCTATCAACAGGTCGTAAGGTCGATTCCATGGTTTACCTAGGTTCCACTTGTATTATTAATCGAACTATTGTAATAAATCATCATATTTAACGACCACCACTTACTGCTACAATCCACTAACGACAACTTATATTAAGACATGGGAAATATATGAAACATTAATAAAATAAAAGTCTCGATTATAAAATGGAAGCTCAAATTAATGCTCTTATATTATACACTCATCATCGGATGCCATGGAATATTATAGGATATCACAAAGACAAAGGCAAAGAAAAATACAAAAAATTATTTTAAGTTTCAGGTTTTAGGTTTCAGATTCTATCTACATAAAACCTGGAACTTACCTATCAAAATAGGTTTTCTAATTTTTGGAACTTGGAACCCACCCTATATACTCTAGAACCTGGAACTAAATCAGGACCTATCTAGTTCCAAGTTCTACCCTAAAACCATGTTCACTCCTAATAGTTCAACGCTAAAAGAACAAAACTTCAAACACTTAATATCTCATTATCTCCTTCTACATCCTTCGAGGTCTTTCTTCCTCCCGCACTTCTATCCTGTGCTTCATCCCTTGCTCGCATCTCCTAGCTGGAGCATCCTAATACATGGCTAAACCATGCCAAGCAAATTTCTCTAACTTCATCTTTAATCGAGGCAACACCTATCTGTCAATCTTGTCGCGCATCCGACGAAGTGTTCTCATCTCTGCCGCCCTCATCCATGCACTGATGGGCATGCTCATGTTTAGCCGCCCGGCATTCCTCGCCATAAAAGGACATGGCGTGGCCTAACTCAATGCGTAACATCTCTTTGGATTTATGTCTCTTATCTAGGGGTGTGCATGGTCCGGGCGGGCGGTTCCCGACCTATAACCGAGAACCGCTCGCTAAGGACTGGTTCCGAAAAATTGAAACCGAGATCCACCCGGGAACCGGACCGGTTGGTCCAGTCCGGTTCCCAGGTGGATCCATGGAACTGGTCTCACAATAATAATAATATCATTTTCTCGAAAGCTCCGATCTTGATTGGAAACAACTTTGGTTTTCGACCAAAATTGCTGGTTCTTTGCCGCCTGACCTATTCTTCTTCTCCTCCTCTTGCAGCCCTGCTTCTTCACGTGCTTGCTTTTTGCCCACCAATTGCTTGACGTTTTGTCAAGGTGCGCTTTGGACTTTTTAGCTTCAACGCCTCTCCATTTGGTGCGCTTTGGACTTTTTTCCCACTTTAATTAATTATTTTAATTATTTGATTTGGGTTTGTAAATTTGTAATTTCATTTTTTTAATATTAAAAATTAATATATTATTTTAATATAATCGGTCCGGTCCGAGTGGGTAGGTGGACAGATCCACCTATGGAACCGAGAATCGGACTGGTATCCACCGGTTCCCTCAAGAACCACCGGTTCCGGGCAGTTCCAGTCTGGTTCCGGGCGGGTTCCGATTTTTTTGCACACTTCTACTCTTATCAAAGCCCTAATCACTTCGAAGAATTATAAAACAATTCATAAATAGTTCAGTACATATGAATTTAGTTGAGCATTGTACAAGGTATGACACTGCACAGGGTAAAGGGTATAGACAGTGGGTATGACCTCAAACCTTGATTTTTCTATGTACTCACCTAGTTCAATATTTTGAAAATTGGAACTTACCCGTTTTGGAACCTACACGACCGTGCTGGTTCTACAGGGCTTGACAATAAGCTAGCCCCCAGACTCACGGGCCGGCTAGGTGACCCCTGGCCGAAAGCCTACTCGGCTGTAGGAATTATGTTAAGACAATCTTTAAGACGAGGGAGCTTGAACAACAAAGTGGGTCCGGTCTTAGGAACTTTTCCGCTCGATCCCACCGCTACTAATCACCCTCTACTTTGGGTTTTTCTTTCTCCCTTATTTTTCACCATGACCCGAGCCATCTCCCTTTGCCCAAAAACCGACAACCTCAATCAAATTTATCTCCTTAGGTCGGAAGCCTTTTCTCTCGGCAGCAAAAGGCGGTTTGAGGTTGAACCCGAGCTCTTTTTTCTTTTTTCTTTATTTTCATTCATCTCCCCTCATTTTCGCAAACATAGTAGATTGTGCTTTGCCCTAAAATCTAGTTTTTATACAGCGAGAACCAAAGCGCAAACGACAAGATTTTCAAGACGGTACGAGTCGGATTCCTCGAAAGCCTTTTTCGTAGCTGCGGCTCATTCTCATCGAAATTTTTCTCAGGAAGGATTGCTTCGGAAGCATCGATTTAACAACCGAATTAAGCAAAGAAGGGGAGAGAAGGGAGCTGAATCTGACGAGGGCGGTGGGACCCTCGCTGTTTTACCTCCAAGACCAGCGGCGCCATCAGAGAGAGAGAGAATTCTTGAATTCTTGCTTTCAAAGCTCACCCACCCCTTCCCCTCTTTTCTTTCTCTCTTCCTCCCTCCCTCCCCCGGAAAGATTCCACCGATTTGAAAGCATCGCCGTCGCCGCCGCCGCCGTCGAAAGCCCGCGGAGAGTCCGTCCGTCCACCATGAAAGGCGAGTATCTGGAATCCCCCAGCGACCACCCCTCCTTCTCCCTCCACCACTTCCGCCCATCTCCTCCCTCCCCCGGCGAGCCCGGCCCCGGTCCCAAGGCGAAGCCCCCGCCGATCCCCACTCCGGCGACGGCTCCACCATCGATGTCGTCCGCCGCCCCCGCGGCCGCCCCCCGGGTCCAAGAACAAGCCCAAGCCCCCTGTCTTCATCGCCCGCGACCCCGAGCCCTCCCTCAGCCCTTGCATCCTCGAGGTCCCCGGCGGCTCCGACGTCGTCGCCTCCCTCCACGGCTTCTGCCGCCGGCGCTCTCTCTCCCTCTCCGTCCTCTCCGCCTCCGGCTCCGTCGCCAACTTCACCCTCCGCCAGCCCCACTTCTCCGGAGCCTCCGGCAACACCCTCACCTTCCACGGCCGCTTCGACATCCTCTCCATCTCCGCCACCGTCTTCCCACGCTCCCCGCCCGCCTCGTCCTGCGCCGCCGCCGCCCCCGCCCCCAACGCCTTCTCCATCTACCTCGCCGGGCCCCAGGGCCAAATCGTCGGTGGGTCCGTCGCGGGTCCGCTCGTGGCAGCCGGGCCGGTCTACGTCGTCGCGGCGTCGTTCAACAGCCCGGTGTTCCACAGGCTGACGGATTGCGAGGAGGAGGCCGAGAACGCGCGGAGGGCGGCGTCGGAAGGGGGGAGCGGCAGCGGGGAGGGGCAGTCTCCTCAGATGTCGAGCGGCGGAGACAGCGGGCCGGGCCATCGGCCGCAGGCGGAGCCGGTGTATAGTTGCCATTTGTCATCGGATGTGATATGGGCTCCTGCTCCGAGGCAACCTCCACCGCCACCGCCCCCTTATAATTGAGTTTGTTTTCTTCATATTTTGTCTTTTTGTGAAGTATCTAAGGTTGTGATATCTTGCTGCTCACCATGCTTTCGTTAAGAGGGAATTCTTTTTCTTGTTTCAAACTGGGTCGGTTAGTATTTGCTGTTTCTTGCAAGAACTTAGGCAAATAGTTAGTGCAGTGTACTGCGCTGGCATCCATTTTAGGTAGAACAGAAAAATTTGACGTTTTGCTCTTTCTCCTTGTTCCTGCTAAGCAAAGTCTTCCCACGTTTTGGTCGGGGAAGAAGAATCATAAGTGATCTCGAAGCCTCGCAATTCGGCGACTTCTGCGCTCGAGGGGGATGAAGAAAGCAAGCGAGCCGACCTCGCTCGGTAGGGGGGCGGGTCGCGTCTCGTTGAGGGGGACATGATAACTCTGGTTCTCTTCGGACCCGATGGATTCGTTTCGCTTTTTCTCGTCCCTGGGCGGTGATGGTGATGGAGGGATGGCTGGGGATGATGCGTGTGGCAGAAGAGAACGTGGCTAGGGTTTCTTCTCATCGTGGTTGGCCCCCCCGCGCTGTTGCTTGCTTTTCTCAGTTGCAGTTGCAGAAGAGAGAGAGAGAGAGAGAGAGAGAGACATAGAGAGTTGAAAGACTCGAGGTGGGGGGGGTTTCTTCGCTTTTAATGGGGTTGGACTTTACTTTTCTATGGGCGTCTGATCGAAATCTGTACTTTGGGGTTGTCTCTTTCTCTCTTTCCCCGAACCGCCTCTGAGAAAATTGAAGAAGCTGTGATAATTCATTGAAAGCAAAACCCTGACCTCTCTTTCCAATCTTCTTCTTCACACAATACTATCCTTTTGAAGTTATTAGGGCTTTGTTCGGTTCCCCACCCCCCCGGGGGGGGCCCTCTAGGAATTGATCCTTGGCATGCTATTTCTCATTTGACACAATAACAGCGTATGTGAAATATGCCATGCATGAAAGGATTTATGAAGAACCCCGTGGGAATAACCATGAAAATCTTTATCGAAAAGACACTGATAGAATGTTCTTATTTTTTACATTGGAATGTATCGCTCGAAAAAGATTTCAGAAGAAGTGAATCAAAACAAGAGGATTGAGTATTGAGAAAAAGACGGATGAATTCGTTTTTACGTGTACGGTGATTATATAAGAGGAGGAATAACATATAGTAGGAGGTCATTGGATTGAAAAATAGAAAATGAGTAAAAAAAATGAAATTAAATAAGGAAGTAGAGAGTGGTGTAATGTTAGTTAGGGGCAAGCAATGGAACTGGCACGAACCGATCCAACCAATCGATCCTAAATAGCTCTTGGTTCCTAAAATGTGAAATTGGTAAAAATCAATCCGATTCTCGATTTCAAGTATGGATCGAACCATTCGAACTGGACTGGTAGTTTTTATTTATTTATTACAAAACATTGAAGGTTGTATGTATAATTTCACACTCAAAATCCTAATTGTCTATTTTCATTTCGGTGCTCAAGCCTCTCCTCATCCCCTCTCTATCTAGCTATGTCCCACTCATTCTCTGACCCTTTCACTCGACACCTCCTTCTTGCTCGACATCATCTCAAGTCCCGACTCTCGACTCACAACAAAAATAGAGTATGACGTGGAAGGAGCATCTAAAGTGGGTCCTTGGAGTTTATATCACAATGCCAAAAAGCCATAGTGGTCACACTACGTTGCTTTTCTTGTTCTTACTTTCTATTTGGAGTCCATCAAGAAGACCCAGAGATGAGATGCTTGTTCTTCCTCTCTTAACTCTCTAAGGGCAGTCTTGCAGGGAATAGAAAAGAAAAAATTAAGCACTGTCAGATTCTAGACTCACTTGGGTTCCGGACTAGATGGAACGGTTCCCAATTCCAAGATAAGAGTCGACCCATTTTGGAATCCATCATCCATAATATCAACTTTTCGACCACAATGACCAACTTCCACAACCAAGTCGTGGACGGTCAGCTCATAATCACCTTGCAGTGGTTGCCACGCTCTCTTGAGTATGGCTCGAGGGGGAGGGAGGGAGGGAGAGAAGGAGGCCATATCTCATGCAACCATCATGAGGGTGGTGGCCATTCGATTGTGGTGATGATGATCGATCGTCTCTTCTCTCTCTGCCATGTTCTCCTCCTTATGTAGGGATCTATCTTTTCTTATAAAGTAAGATTATTTCATCCTCTTCGTGGGATAGTTTTGTTTGGATTCATTATGGGATTATTAGAATCTTTTCAGTAAAAAAATACCACAAGTGCCAAAACTTGGCATAATGAGACATTTAAGTATCAAAAGTTAAGAAAGTGATACTTAAGTATCACTTTTTTTTTTTAAATGAGACACTTGAGTGACATATT
This sequence comes from Eucalyptus decipiens, assembly GCA_014182575.1. Lineage (NCBI taxonomy): Eukaryota > Viridiplantae > Streptophyta > Magnoliopsida > Myrtales > Myrtaceae > Eucalyptus > Eucalyptus decipiens. The sequence goes on along the minus strand of CM024614.1, from coordinate 58,022,013 downwards.
TGATGAACTCCATTGAAAATCCTACATGACAATTTTTTATTAATTTTTCTCGCTTACGTGGCTCGCCGGAAAACTGACTCAGCAAATAAATACAAAAATGACGTCCTTTTGACACAATTCGAATTTTAACATAAAAATAAATTAAATTAAATTTAAAACAAATTTTTTTTTTTTAAAGGGAGGATGAAGATGAACAGGTAGGGGCAGCCCTTCCCTAGATCCAGTGAGGGTTCGCACGTCGCCGATCGACTATGTTCATCGGCCGACCCTCCCCACTGCCTTCCCGACGATGGCAGGCCTCAGCCACCACCGCCTATTCATCTTCCTACTCCCTTCCCTTTTTTTTTTTTTTTTAAATTTGATTTTAAATTTAATTTAATTAATTTTTATATTAGTTATTTATCACATTAGCACCAAAATGACGTCATTTTAGTACTGTTTAACCACATCAGTGTGTAAAATAACATCATTTTGCAGTAGGTTCGTCGGAAAATTGCCACGTCAGCATTTTGGCCGGATTTTCTCGTCATTGACACTTAACTAATCCATTTTACTCCGATTTTGACACTCTTAAGTATCACTTTCCTAACTTTTAGCATGTTCCTTCGTGCCAAGTTTTGGCACTCTATGTGTCCTTGTGTCAAATCTTTTCACATTCTAGGACAGCTTCAAATGTTGGATGTATGAATACTTACCCTCTCTCGGGACATTTTCTCACACTCATCAAATGCAGCCTATGGCCATGCGACATCGATAAAAAGAAAGAAGAAGAAAAGCATAAGGCCATGCAAGCTTGAAACCCCCTCAAGGGGTTGGCTGATCGGTTAAACTGCCTAGTTTGGATTCAATAAATTTTGTTTTTCAAATTACAATGATACCTCTTATATTAACCTTGAAAATCATAGCCGCCATCTTGCGGGTAGAGTCTTGTTCGATACATACGAACGGGCAATTTGCGCGTATTATGGTGATTAGTGGAGTTGGAAGTTTCAGTACACTAGCTAGAAGTAAGAAAATTATGCCAATGATGGGAGTATAAAATTTGGTCGAAAATTTGTTTGTCACGTGACATTTGAAATCTATATTTATTTACGTTAGAATTTGCCAATTCAGCTCAGAAAAGGGGAGAAAACATGATAGATTGGTTACCTTTATTCATGTGAATATTTATGCTAGAAATTATTTTCATATTTGACATTTGATATTAGTTGTCTATTTATATGTTTTGAATGAGCGATTGTAGCATAAACAACCTTTATATTAATAATTTGAGAGAGTGAACAATGACTATGAGTGAGCAGTTTCAGAGTTTGAGAATATTTCAGACTTGAAACCTGAAGCTTACCTTGTCAAGATGAATTCTCATTTTTTTGAAATAGAACCTACCCTGTGGACCTTGTCTATTTGGTATGGTTCCAATGTTACCTAGAAACAAGCCAATTCCTTTTTTCTTTTTCTTTTTTTCTTTTTTTGTATTCCTTGAATGTGTTGCAGATGTCATTTTTTCAATTACATAACAAACGCTTCTAAAATATCTGCAGGAACAGAGAAATAGAGTTGAGGCATCTTTGATTCTTCTTGTATGGCTAATCGACAGATCTACAAGAGGCTCATGAGCTTCAAATGGTTGATTCACGTTGAGAAAATGTGAAGAAGTAGGCGAGGCGAAATATAGAGTGAGAGAGAAAAATCAGACGCAATGGCGGCAACAACACAATACAAGATGAAAGATAAAATTAGAAGGAGAGAATTATGATTTCTTGGGCTAGTTCCACACCCAAAACTAGGTATATGACCTGTTATAGCCAATTTCAAGAATCTGAAATTGGGAATCAGACCAAAACTAAGTGGGTAGGGTTGATTTGATTCATTTTCAAGGTCTACACAATATTATTGCTTACCCCTAAGAATTACAATCCTAAAATCAAGACTGGATAAAATCGCTTGCGTAAAATTTACTTTAAGATGTCATTATATACTCTATTTTTCCTTTTCAAAATGTAGTTGGAAAATTCTGTACAAAACCAATTAAACTTGCTAGCCAAAAGTATATTATCTACGTGATATGTATCTTATCCTATGTGGTAGTTAAGTTTTGGACTTATTCACTTTTGATTGACTCGTTGCAACACATGCCACCGCCACATGATGTGACTGTCGAGCGAAATACCTTTATTCCTTGGCCATCAAGATCGTTCGATGACTTTGTTTTTACCTTTTATCATATATCCAAGTTTACTTTCACATTCAGATGAATCAAGTCACTCTAATGCCGATCAATGACACATTGAGAACGTGTCCAAAACTTTCCTCCGTAGTCATCTACTTTTAGCTTAGCTTTCACTGCATATCCCACTAAAGCTTCAATTGAATTTTAGATCTAACTTTTCCCAAATGTCAACGACAATTAATGGACAAAGTGGCCCTACTATAAGTGAAATCAAAGGTGGTATCTTAGAATTGAAAAATCAAGGGTGAAGTTGAATTTGCTACCACGATAATTTACTTTGCAATCTATTAGATGGACATTGAACTATAAGTTTCAATTTTTCAAACAAGAAGAAGTTCCATTAGTGGAGAAACTATGATTTGTAAAAATATTTATCTATATTTTTCGAAACAAACCCTCAAGTAATAATAACTAATTGCTAGTTCGGCATGATTTATTTCTTCTTGACTTTTTTCACGTTTGAGGTGTGGAATTTGACATGGTTAATTTTCATATTTTTTTCTAGAAAGTATATTTTTTAAAATTTCGCAAGAAAGCCGCAAGATGCAACTTGTATTTGTTTAAAAATTAGGGCGTCGATAGATTGGACCAAGAATGTAGTAAACGTCAAACAAGCAAAGATACGAAAACTTTGGCCAAGGGAAGGGGTTTGGTACGCCCGAATTTTCGCGGATTGTAATGATGAATGCCACGTCATCGCACGCCTGTAGTGGGGCCCTGTGCCAACTTGGATGCCTCATTCGTTCGTCCACGAGCGCCGCTTTTGTTGACCGCCTTTTGGGCCACGCTTGCATCCCCAAGTGCCCTCTGACCGCTTAAGTTGACGCACTCATACACCGTAATGAATCATGTATATATTTTAATGATATCTCATATGTATTTTTTTGGGGGCATATAATTTGATACACTCTATGTAATTCCTAATTTTATCTCTTCCATGTCAAGAAGCATAAAAAAATTACGTGAGAGAAATTGCACAATCATTCTTGAATCTATTGTTCGGACGTGTTAATTTAGGCATAAACTTTAAATCAAGTTCAAAACTTTTGCAAGAAATTACATATGTAGTCTTTTCGGCCAATTTAGTAAAAAATTGCTGATGTAGGATTGCCAACAATAACTAAACCATCACATCGATGATTTCCGTTTTTCCAAAATTGATATAAATGATTATATTAAAATTTTGCATAAATGACAATTACTCAATTGACAAAATTGAAAGGTTTATGATTAAATTGATATTCTACACATTAAATTTAAGATTAAATAAGGAATTTTCTCTATTTTATGTATCTGAATATTCGCCATTTATATATTATTTTTAGGGTAATATCATTAAATAAAAAACCCAAATTGGTATATATATGACAAATATGTCTCAAACTAAATTTTTAATCATTAAAACCCTTAAGCTGGTACACATGTGATAAATTTACACTCCAATAGTTTCCTTTAAATTTGTTCAGTTGAATAATACTTGATAGTTAACAAGTATAATAATTTCGGATTTTTCCCTTCATTTTGTCATAGGTGTATTCATTTATGATTTTTTGTGGTATTAATCTAATTTAACGAAAAATAAATTTGTCACAAATGTACCATTTTTGGGATTTTGATGGTGACAAAATTAGTTCGAGGTAAATTTATCATTGGTGTATCGATTTATGATTTTTTGTGATCAAAAAACTAATTTGAAGTAAATTTATCATTAGCATATTAATTCGAAGTTTTTCATTATATTAACTCTTGAAAAGAGTTCTTTACCAAAGAAAAAAAAATCTTGAAAGGAGAGATTAAGATATGAATAAATAAAAGATTGCAATCATGCGGAGGGGAGAAATAAGAGTATTTTAAAGAACTTGGACTCTGACGGCTGCTGTTAGAATGTCGTACTAAATTATATTTTATCATAGGAATCTGGAAGGTATACATTATTATTATTGCTATTATTATCATTATTATTATTATTTCTCAACTAACTGATTGACGTGTGCCTAAATCCATTGCATGAGCGGCGTGTTCTTATCAAATAGAAAGGTCTTATATAAAATTCCTTCCTATGCCCCACGTGACTTTATCTGAAGATTTTTTTTTTATTTTTTTTAACTTGAGCACCATGTGTGAGAAAGTTTAACTCATGCAGTTTAATTAGAGAAGGACACAACTATTAAATTTAGAAAATTTCGCGTATCATTCTGAAGGTAAATTATTCTTTACTGTCATATCAAGTAGTTTCTTGTTTGGCTATTTTAGATGTTTAGCATTACTTATAATTAAGAACCAATTAAATTCCAGGCACAATAGTCTTCCTGTCCTACACACATCGGGGAATTAGAACACATGTTTGTGCTTTCATGGATGTGACCTTGAAATAACAGGTAAACAGGTGGATTTGAACCTGAATTCTCATTTAGAAGGATGAGAATGCTAATCACTCAATCAATTCGATGGGTTTTCGTTCTTATCATCTCAACTTTTAAGGTAAAAAGATAAGATCTAATAGAGTAATCATGAGGAGACAGAAAAATCTTGAAAAATGAAATATGACAAAAAAAAAAAAAAAAGATGCCAATCTATCTAAACGGATTAATCAAAGCACGGACCAAACATCGACAGCTTATGTTGTCTTAAAAAGACAACATAAGCTGTCGATGTTGTGTCCCGCGCGCCGAAAAGCGGAAGTAACTCCGTCCGTTTGTTCTTTCCATTTTCTTTTCCGAAATTTGATTAAATTGTGGGAACATGGAAAACTGACGTTATTGCGCAACTCAGATCGTGTTGCTGCTTTGCTGAACACGTCGGCGACAGAATTAAATCTTTTTGGGCTCGTGCAAATTGGCGTCTCTCACATGTTAGGGCTATAATTGAAAAGCCGCTTCGAGACGAACCGACAATTTGGACGGAGCTATTGGAAGGGAGTTGGAAGGGATCCGAATAATCACGAGAGAAAAGAAAATCGTGGTCGAGTTGAAATATTGTTCGGAGCTAAGAAGGAAAAAGATTGGAAATCGCGTGCAGATATTGCGGAAAAGAAGAATAGGCATCATCAAGGTTGAGCTTTAACGTCAGCTAGGCAAAAGATCCAGTGAAGGGGAGATGGCTATTGAACCGACCACCGCCTAACCAAACACAGCCTTCAGTCTACTTCAGGAATCTGGATGCAATCCGATTAGCATATTCATCCAGTTTCCTGGGCACAATGCTAAACTTACAGGGTCATATTGCAGCTACATGTCGGACGACCGAGTTGTCTAATTGTTCATGTCGGCAATCGCCGTCTATTCTCAATTTGAAAAACAACCATAAGATGGACAGTCTGGAACAAGATCGAACAATGAGGGAAAAAAGTTCGGCATACAATCTGCCAATGTCTTACAAGGCAATTAGCCCTTTCATGACTTTCAAAACATCCATTGCTAAGTCACCTTCTTTTCAATAAAGAAAAGGGAAAGCTCAGCCAGTGGACTTAAAAGTTTCCTACATATTCATCAGTACTCTGACCCCGTCTTTTGGATCAGGCAGACCCAATTTTTTTTCTCTCCCTTCTAAAAGGCTTCCGGGACTTCTCCGACAGGTAATAAAACTGACGTCGACGGAATTAATACTTTCAAATATTACAAGAATACATCGTACAGCCATTAGAAACTTCAAATAAGAAGTGCATCAACATTGATAAAATGCACTTCAAATAAGAAGTGCATTTAAATACAAGCTTCTCATGGATCTCTTATTTACATATTCTCCACCTCAATATATTATGATCAAGGTGATTGATCTGTCCAATTTCCTCCGCTACTCGCTTGGCAGATAAAATCTACATTTTACATCTGCGATACAGTTAGCCCCTCCAATGATATCCTCGGGTTAGTCTGCCTACAGAAACTACTACGGCTACTTACGAATTCTCTAAACTATAAAGAGGTATCGGAATGCCCAAAAACAAAAAAAAAAATTCTCCACCTCCCAGATTCGCCAGCTCGCAACACGTTCTCATGATGTGCACAACTTGTTAGGAAATGACCAGATTCTGGGCATGTGCTGTTTCACCGCAAAAGCCATCAATGTCTTGAGCAGAATGGAGACACCAGAGAAGGGTTAAATTAAGAGGGATTACTCCAAGGACTACTGCTCCAACCGCTACCAGAGTCACCGAATATATAGTCAGTAAAGTCATCATAGCTGGGAGAATCTCGGGTGCTGATTGTACTACAAGAACCCTCATCAGAATTACTGCTAAACAGGGAAGAAACATCGCTTGAAGAGTCTCTCGGTGATATCTGTGCAGCGGGGTGAAGTCCGAATCAAAAGAATGGGCACTGGCTGAATCATTTCTACATGCAGAAGAATGCTGGTTATTCCTCAAGTTTGCAAAGCCCTGATTTAAGCATGGCACTTTTCCCACTGCTCTTGACATTCATGGGTTTGTTTCTCGGATCCACAGATGTCATGCTGTCTTTCAGTAATCTAGGGGCACGTGGCAAGCACCTGTATAGCAATTACTTGATCTGAGTATCAGACAGCCACATTCACACGTGCAAGAGCTTGTAAGATCTTTTACCTGGCATAGAGAAGCATATAGGCTCCCTTCGTCAACACCCTTTCGAGTTCAGCAGGCTTCACCTATAATAAAGCAGGATGATGATAGTGAATGAGCATTCGCTATTAATGCTAAGCTCCAATTAAATCCATTAAAAGGACAGACCCAAAAAAAAAGTTCAGAAAACATATCCATAGCAGAATGCTTATAAAATCTGAGACCAAGTAAAGAATGACACCCTCAAAATCGGAAGTGTTGAATGAACACAACAACTCACAAGCAAAGGCCTCACAAACATGTATGTGTGCATGCACAAACTCATCTATGTATCACTTTAAATGAAGTACGGAGCTGAGCGAGAATATCATGCATACACACTAATAAAAACTGCAGGAATCTCAGTAGCTCAACCCTAGGGAGCTAAGTACATGAAAATCACCCAGCAATACAGCTTGAAATACCCAAAAGTAGATATGTTCGTAATGTCTGCAAGCAGATAAGCTTAAGAGCCCGGTTCTATTATGACCAGTCCAGTATCAAGCAAATAACTCTTGGTGAAATATCCTGTCGCATGCAAGATAGATAGCTTCTAGTTCTAGTGAATGTATCCAAGGATGCAAGAAAATGCAATTGCATCAACTTTATTGACAAGTAACTGGAATTTTCAACTTATAATAGAAAGAATAGCCTAAGAAGCAATTAGCCTAAAATCTAATCAAAATCTTGCACCCATGTTCTTTGAAAATTTAGACTAAAGGAATGAGAATTTACCGTGCTGTCATCAATCTTGAACCATTTATTGTGCATATTCTTAACATAGCAGACGTAGTGACCAGAAAATGCGGCATTCATGATATCCAAATGAACAATTACTCCATAAAGCCTATATACAGCCGATCTGTCACTTGTTGTCCCCTTCATATATGGGGACAAATCAAGGATCTCTGAAAACCGAATGGACTTGTTAAGCTTTCCAAATTTACCTGACTGCATGTCCAAAAAAAGTGCAAATGAGAGTTTTTCTTCCATAAAAGTACACACCATCTGATTTAAAAAAATATATATGAAACATGAAAATAGCTCTCCACAATCACTACACCTGAAATCGCTTCAATGCAATTGTAAGGATATTAGGAGCCTCTAGTACTGTCAGCTTCTTCCTAGCTTTCTCATACGAATTACACCTGATAAAGTCACAAGAAAGAGAACATCATAAGTCCAGAAAAATCAGTTAATAAATTGGTTCAGGACACTGAAAAGTATCATTTCATAATCTATCTCAGCAACAGGAAAATATCTCATACTAACTTACGACGCAAAATAAGCCGGGATTCACTGTGCAACATGAATAAATATTCTAGCAAGATTGTTCTGTAAGTTCTTTTGATTCATAAAATTGCCATAATAAATGGCAGCTTCAAGGAGGGGCCAAAGATGAAATCAAATGATTTTCAATACTTAACTGCTGCAAGGATAATCTCCATTCTCAAAGAATTTTTTGGGGTAAAAACTCTTGCACAGTTTACTTATTAAAGCACCAAAAACCCCGAAAAATTGTAAGGAAAATGCTTCAAATGAAATAACAAGTTATTTAGGCATGCCAACCTGGTACATTGATACTTGTTCTCTCCATCCAGTGTTTCAGTACTAGTGAACTGTCGAAGAGCCTCCTCCAGCGTTCTAATATCTCCTCCAATCTCAACAGTCAGATCCATCATCCTTTCATGTCGCTCTGACTTTCCATTACACCTTGTGCACTGAATCTGCAAATAGAGAACGGAATTCCATGCATATCAATTATAAACTCTCAGCATTACACCTTGTGCACTGTATCTGCATATTAGAGAAGGGAATTTCATGCATTGGTAAATAACCTTTGCACCTTATCTGCAGATTAGAGAATGGATTTCATGCATATCAAAAATAACCTTCCAAGTTGGGGGGGAGAGCCCTTCACAGCTGTATGCAAGAGGTATATAGAATAGTGGGCATATGACAGATGAAGATGGAAGAGCATCGTGAAGATTACTACCTTTGAGCGAAGGTAGCCTCCAAATGTGAGGCCAATGAGAGTGGCTTCTTCCTTTGACCTAGAAACCTTCTTGCCAGAGTCCACAAGACAATCAGATTGCATCTTATCAATAGCACACCTGCCATATTTAACTCATCAGGAGTTGCAATATCCAACACTAGAGAGAGACAGCCAAAAAATTTCACACAAACACAATTGTCATTGAGTACAGTAAAGAGAGGTGGACTCTCACCTTAAAAATTCATGAGCATCCTCTTCTTTCCCATTTCCAAGCTGCCTTCCAATGTTTCTTAGCTGGGATACAATTCCAATAGGAGAAATAGGAGACTTCCCTTCATTCATCCTTAAAATTAGACTCTCAAATTCACAGGTGAAACACCAATCTTTTCTAACGCCTGAGGTAACAGAGATGAATAGTACAGATAATATGTAAGGTGTATTACAACATGACTGGAAATCATCTAAAGTCACTCACTGAACAAATAAAAGTACACCAGCAACTCACATGCTTTAGAGTGGAGTCCTTGAAGGAAATATGCAGTAAGAGGAGGAGTAAACGCCAAGCACTGCAACACAGCGTTCGCATAACAACTGCAAGGAAAAGAGGGCTTGTGTCATAAAAAACCATACAAAGAAAAATTCCTGGAGACAACTCTCAGCAATGAGATAAACAGTATTTCATACTCAAAAGAGAAACTTCATCAAAACTCCATAAGTTTCTTTAAAGAGATGCACTTACAGATCAAACAAATTCAAAAGCTTCAGCTAAATGGACGAAATCAATAATTTCAGACATCATTTTGTAAATTGAGCTCTGCCAGAAGCTAAACACATATAACCAAGTCACACAGGAAGATGCTAGTTGATTTGTTCAAGCAGAATGTGGTCCACTCTTATCCTGAAACCTAGGTTTACACAGAACAGTCTACTTTGCCTACTTGTTGTTTACAAAATGCAAGAACATATCATATAGTTACTTGCTATGGAATAGTTAGGAGTCATCATCAGTAAAGACAAAACATCGATGCGAAGCCCTCGGCTGCATTTGGTTGCCAAAACAAGAATTATAATAGGGTAAGAAGTCTGGAGGGACTTGTTCTATTCTATTTTTTGTTTGGTAAACCATTAGATATGATGGCAGATATAATTGTAAAATTGACAATTCAAAGAATTTCCTTTAATAAGTAAAGAAGCTAAAAAAAATAAGAGACAGGGAGTGTGGTTGCTGGACCACTGTTGTTGGACCATCATTGATGTGGGGGTCTAGTCCACTCGTCAGGGACCACCACTGCCTGTGGCGACCACTGTGGTGGTGGTCACGTCTGTCGCTCTGGTTGCAGATGACCACCACAACAAAGAGAAAAAGTACAGGTCGAGATCCAGACATCAATCTGGATCTTGCTGCACAAGGCCACCACTGTCATGGTGGTTGCAACTGTGATGGTGGTCTCCAAGAGCAGCGTGGGGCTGTACAGAGTAGTAGCCAGCAAAACTTTCTGTGTTCAACCTGCTTGTCATTTTTTCGTTTTTATTTTTTATTCTTGTCCAGGTGGAATGATATTGTCCCACCCTCATGGACCAGATAAGTTATCCAGGTTTATCCCAGTCCAAATGTGTATCTAAACACCGAATGGGATTAGTTCTATCATATCCGGCATTTTACCTGGGCGACCAAACACACCGCTCTTTCTTTTTTATAAGAACATTGCTATGTGAATAATCACTAGTGGCTCTCTGACTCTTTACAGATATTGGATATAACTATAAGAGCCTCACTCATGTGAATTACCTGATGTCAAATTCTTATCGAAGTGGAACAGGGTTAGTTACCAATAAATATGACAGTGTTGCAGTCTACTTATTTTGGTAAAGCAAACATACGTCCTAAGCAAACAAGGACAAGAAATCAATACAAAAATTCTAGATATTCAGAAACCAAGATTATCAAAACCAAGCGGCATGGATCATCAAATCTCTTAGCCGTCCTTCGAAGAACTGGAGAGATACCATTACCTATTCCCACAGTTTATGAGGCCCCGGGGATGCAATTCCACACCTTTCCATGTATAGAGCGTGACAAATAACTCATACGGAAAAATACCCTGCAAAAGGAACAAATAAATGCACATTCAACGAAAACACTCCGGCATGAATAAGAATAATATTTGGCCCCAAAAAATGAAGAAGAAGCAACAAGAAAGAGGTTGCAATATAATGAAAAACCTTGTCATTGCATCTTCCAGGTACATCACTCCCAACTCCTAATCGTTGGTGCTTTGACATCACCGATCCTTTAAATTGATCTAGGACTCTCCAGACTGAATTTTTCAAGCCATTTTTAGCGTTTGGAAGATGAGCTGCAACATGAGAGGACACAGCAGCATGTGCTTGGCCGTCACAAACTCTCTCCACTTTGGCACGTGAAGTTGATTGCAAATCAGACCCGGAAAGTCCACGAACATCAAAAACGGAAGGCAATATGCACCCAGCTTCACTGCACTTTGATTTATGAGCATCCACTCTTGAAGAAGGCACTGTCTTGCTGGGAGTTATGTTGGCCTTCACAGAGCTTAAAGGCTCACTGGCACTAAATTTCGATACATGAGAATCACTGCAACCTTCATCAGCAGCATGACTGGGGCCTTCACTTTTTGTGGACAGTGATTTAGGGGCACTTGAACCATCTGCATTCGGCATTTCAGATAAAGAAGATCTACTTTCAGATTTCTTAGCTGAGATCTCAAAATCTTGCCGATCGATGGGACGGACAGTATCGTTGGACAAGTTGAAAGAAACCCTAAGAGTAGATCCAGAATCAGGTTTTCCACAAGCACCAATTTTGCTGATACTGGAATGAGAAGAATCATCGCAAACATCATTTCTTGGATGGTTCAGAGTATTCCAGAAGCCAGAAGGGTGTCTAGATGGCTTAGCCATTGAATCTGTGTGCAAGCCAGTACAGCCCGAATGTGAATGACTGCTTGACTTGCACTGGACTTGATCATCAATAAAACCGCTCTTACTTTTGTGTAATTTACTTGAACTTTTGAAACCCTCAATAGAATCAACCAAACTAGCAAATTTAGGAGAAAGTGGCTCAGCTTGTTCCTTGCTCTTGATACCACCAGTGCCAGGTATCTTATGCGCAATATCGGATGATAAAGGTTCCTCTAGCCTCACAGAATCATCTGAATTAATGCTTTCACAGACAGAAGTGTCATCTGAGGAATCGCTATTTGTAGTGGAGGAGGAAAATCCAGCAGATGCATCAGAAGATTCAGAAGAACAATTTACATCATGAAGCTCAATTGAGATCTTATCACCCTTAGCACGAAATATTTCAGAGCAGCTGGATTGAGCCCTTACGCATTCATCACTAAATGATACATTTGGCTTAGCACACTGCTTTGCCTTGCTCTCCAATGTCTCTCCATGATATGTATCCTGTCCTGACCTATTATCCTTCCCATCAAAATGGCTCCCTGCCTCCACAGGATGACATTCTTCCTTATGTCCTTGTCGCCAGTGTTTAATTTGGCACTTGCCAGAACTAAGTCATGGAAATGCTAAAATTAGTAGTTGGAGAATAGCCAGATAACTTATACAAAATACGCATGAGAATTAAGACACTTGCAAAGAGATAAAAGGAAATAATCTATATTTGCAAACTTATCATCACTGCTCAAAAGTCAGGAAGATGAAAATAAAGAGTATGAGACATCTGTCTCTAAGACATGAGTTGTTTCCTCGTGATACTAGTATTAAACTTCACATAGTTATTAACACTTCTCCTTCACTTTGCCTCACCAAATTCCGTTCATAAATTATAGCAAACAAATTGTGGACTAAGGACCAACTTCATGTTTGATAAAGCACAAAAATTTCATATTACTTCAGCTCATTCACCACCTCTTCAGCTCTGGCAAGAGATTATATGTATCTCAATGCAGAAAATGATTCGACTCAGTGATGGCATTTCCTAAAAGGCAGTTAACGACGCTTTGCTTCATCAATTTAATGTCTTGATTCCATTACCAAATATGCCACCAGTATAACATGTCCCAAAAGGTCATATTTTGCAATGTTTCAACGCAATGACAACCTTCATCATGAGGAAAATACATGCATAGTACTCACAGATGCAAAATTGAACGTCAGTCAAGCATCCAACTCAAGAATGTTACACTTCTGGCACGGGATTAAATAACACAACAAAATGATTGTTTGGACGTGTTTGAATGCCACAATGTTCCTCAGGTTGTTACCACTGTGATTAACAAGATGTCTAAAAGTAACTCCAAACTTTCCTCAAAGCCGTAATAAGAGCTCATGCTTATCTTTCTATGGCATCAAGCTGCTGTTTACAAAGTTTATTTCAATCAACAAGGTAAACAAGGAAGGTCTTCAGGACAAACTCTTCAAGCACAAAATGGTTTTAAAAATTGCATTCGGCAGCAAGCTAAGCAATTTCTTAATGCGATTAAGCCCCTAAGTTTCCAATCAATTCCTGCAATGCCAGGGTAGCCCAGTAGCGCCGGCAAAGCAGGTTATCAAGAAATTCCACACCATTAGTTCACCGACAAAACCCACGGACTCCAACACGCCTCGAATCATTGGTTTTATCCCTTTGCCGATAATTCACGCTATCGAAAGGTAACAAGGACAAACTCGCGGGCGCCCTATGGGAACGCCTATGGCATACAACAAACCGATCTCCCACGGCAAAAACGTACCAGTATCTCACGGCTTTGCACTGAGAACAGCGGGTCGTGGTAGGGCAATAGCAAACGGCGCAGTAGTAACCCTGCGGAACGGGAGCGGGAGGAGGAGGAGAAGAAGGAGGAGGCGGCGGCGGGGCGGCCCCGGCGTAGTAGCTCGCGGAGGCCTCAATCTCGGCCCTCGCGGCCTCCTCGGAAGCCAAAACGAGGAGGAGGCGCCTGATCTCCTCGCTCTTGGCGGCCGCGAGGGTCCATCTGCGGCGGAGGAGGAGCCCGAGCAGCAAGGGGAACGCGAGGCAGACCACCAGGACCAGGCTCGAAAACCCTAGATCCCCAGCTGCAAGCATTTATCCGGCCCCAGAGGAGAAGCATCTAGCGAAGTCCGAAGGCCGAAATCCTCTGATCCGATCACCATACATAGATTATTCTCTCCGGCCCTGCGGGGGGGGAAGGTCCGAGCGAGGTCGGCCGGCCGGTCGGTCGGTACGGCTCCGGCCCTCGACTGGCGGCGGCGGCGGCGGCGGCGGATCCCGTGCGGGGGAAGAATGCGGGATTCTCTTGAGGGACGTTGAAGGGGGGAAGAGGAAATCCTGCCTTTGGAGAGACGGAGAATTTTGGAATTCTGCGAGGGACGGGGTAGAGAGAGAGAGAGACAGAGAGGGGATGCGGAAATAAGATTCGAGTTCGCTAAGAATTTGTTTCTTTCCTTCGTCTTTTTTCTTTCTTTTAATTTATTCTATTCGTTTTTTTTTTTGGTACGTTGCGACAAAGGGAATTTGAGATGGGTTGCCGGTGGAGAAAAGAAGAAAAAGGAGGGAGGGGGGAGAGAGAGAAATTGATGTAACGGATGGATTGGTGCAATAACGAGAGCTTTTTTTTTTTTTTTTTTTTTTAATCGCTTACTATGAATCTCATCTTATTTATCACCTGTAGTACAATGTATATGTATCTCCGTTTCAAATAATTTGTACAATTCTCACCCAAAAAAAAAAAAAAATTGTAGAATACTGACGCTAAAAAAAATCACTATATTTTTATCAAACTATGCTATGAAGTATATGTAAATTATTTCTTTCTTATTTATTTGATTGGATTAAAAATGTGATAAAGCACTTGGTGAACCTTATCTTCTAGATGTAATAATGATAGTGAAGGAGACTTTTTTATTTTTTATTTTTTATCGCAGATAATCAACAAGTATTAGAAGTTTACTAAATCAACTCACAAACAAAAGAAAGGGCATGGAGAGATTGTAAAATTTCATATCAAATGATTCATTGATTATAAGAAGGTTTTGATTCGAAATCTAAGTAACTATCATCGTATTATAACGCTGATTGTAGCCATTCAAAATTATGACAACATGGGAATATATGATAAATGAATCGAATCATACATTAATACACTGTGTTACGCATTTTATGACATGCGTTGTCTCACTAAGTACGAAAATTCTATATTGAATATTATCCGTGATACCATTTTTTTACGTAATTGAAGGGTGTGAGCCAACTCTATTTTGATCATTGAAAGGTGTGCACCGTTCAGAGATCTACTAGATCTTATAGTTTTTTTTTTTTTTTTTTTTTTTTTTGGTCGGTAGGTCTGATGGTTGAGACGCAGTAGATTCAATGCACCGGATGCTTGCAAGATGTACCTGGGGGGAATCTTGCCTTTTTCCATTTTAGCGTGAGGTCTTCGATGCACCAAGTATTCCCTGTCGGGTTCCAATCCACGTGCCGGTGGAACCGGTCCATGTATTGGGACCGGAACCTGACCGGTCCGGTTCGGGTTGACGCACGTTGTAGGAAAGTGATGGACGGTCGAGATTGGATCTGGAGATTTGGTGGGGACCTAGATTGGGCGGCGGAGATGGATTGGCTGGGACTCCGAGTTGATGGGTACGGTAGGCAAGATGGGAGATGATGATGGCTCA
The DNA here is from genome assembly GCA_014182575.1 of Eucalyptus decipiens. Lineage (NCBI taxonomy): Eukaryota > Viridiplantae > Streptophyta > Magnoliopsida > Myrtales > Myrtaceae > Eucalyptus > Eucalyptus decipiens. Next base: position 58,006,560 of record CM024614.1, on the reverse strand, counting down.
CCAAATTTCCGAGGATGCATCTCTCATACTAATCATGAGGATTTGCGACCAGCATAACAAGTTGCTCAAGAGAATTTTTATAAAGATATTTATGAAAATCAAATGAATAATGAAATATATGACTGTAATCAATACGTGATCAGAACAAGAAGATAAATTATTTTCATGCTTCTTATCATGCGATTATAAATTTACTGAAAAAATAATGGTCGAGGGCTTGTTTGTTTGTAATTAAGTAAAAATTAACTTTCGCACCAAAATTTAAAATATCACACAGATTTCAAAACCTTACAAGAAAATCATATGTGAGTTGGTCTCCAAATTTTTTACTAATCTGAAAATAAAATAAAAGTGAGCTTAGGCTAGTTAAAATGAAGATCCAAATGTGTCCATAAAATTAAACAGATAAAAAGGGGAAAGAATTTAATGAGAACTACTTAAAAGATACATAATCATCAATATAAGACATAATATTGTACATGCATGATACTTAACCAACAAAGATTTCTCAATGTTAGAAAAAGTAAAAGGGAATATTTCCAGCCATTAGCCATATTTCATTCTTAGTACCATATCTAGTTAAATTTCAAAGGATCGATATTACTTCTCAAGTAAGTTACCATTTTGCTTTAGCACATGAACTATTACAAAATCGACGGCGGACATCTCAACCAAATGTACCCGGCCTAAATTACGAAAACTTGCATAAGTTGTAGCAACCCTTTGACTATAAGCAAAAACTAATCTAATATCATCTATCAAAGAAGGAAACACCATCTCGTCCATTTTAATAATCGTTAGCTCACATTAGGGGGGTACGTAGGATCGAGTGCATGCGCGAGATTTTTATAGCTCTAGACCACGTGGAGAAGCACAAGAATCATATTCTACGACGAGTATAATAATCTTCATGCCAAAATTAGGTCTAGGCCATGTCAAATCTTGCGAAATTGGTGAAACTCTGGTCCAGGAGGTAAGTAGGAGGCGACCAAAGGCAGGCCAAGTTGAAATATACTTTGATGTTGGCGTGCAGACTTACGTCAGGGGGAGGACCCATGTGCTTTTGGTGTATTAAAGTACTTTCGCCTCGAGGAGGACGAAAAAATCATATGTAATTTCGAGTCTTGACTATGGTTTATGGAATCTTTCCTGGGCGGACTTTCTATGATATATACACCCATAACATATAGCCACTGCTCAGAAAGGGAAAAACATGTCAACAGTTTTCATGGCCAGAATAGTTAAAAAAGGAAAAAGTTAAGATGACTCAAGTAGTGCGTGCTTGGACAGATTCTAAATCAAAAGAGAGCAACAAGCGAAATTGCTCTGATTGCTGCGCGTGACCTCTCGGGAAATCTTATGCCAGACATGCACTGTAGAGATTTTTGCGGTAAGACTTTCTAGATGCAGAGTCACAGAAAAAAGAAAAAACAATGACCAAACGATTAGCAAGTAGTAGCAGGGATCGACACTATGAAGTCATTGGCTCAAGCTTCGAAATGAGAAGAGGAACCGACTACTTCAATGACCTGATGTTCCTGGAGATGAATGACGGTGCCTCTAATACTTGAATTCGGCCTGCAGTTTCCCAAAGGGACCTCAGACTTTTGTATTGCTCCTCAGCTTTTGGGAGAACATTCCCGGTCTTCACCATACCCTAAAACGTTGACATGGATCCTAACCTCGTCGCGTAGGCATCCTACTTCCTCATGTCAGTGCCCAAAAACCAATGCCCAGTTAAACTTGGATGTTAATGAAAGCAGCGAGATTAGCACCATTTAATCAAACAATACCATTCCATCATCTAGGATCTGCCCTTGAAGTGGCATCGGATTCCTGATTTCTGCTTGTGTCTTGCGATGGCTGGCCTTCTAATCTTGCTCCTCTATCAGCATCCTGACTATTTGTTTTCTTGTATTTATTGCGATTCAGCGAAGTATTTTCTCTTCCCAACCCATCTCCTGGGTCCTGGATTGGTCTAGAAGAACCATCTGGTTCTGTACCAGGAATCTCCGCAGATTGAGATTCCAATGCTCTACCCTTTTCTATAACCTCAGTAGCTGGAGGGGAGCCTCGACCTTTGTCCATGTTCTGGAGCTCATTGGCAATTTGAGTACGCCGCTCTTTTAAGAAGTTCAGTCGAGTAGTCAACTTTGACAATGCGGAAGTTGTCGAGTTCAGCCCCTGCTCATTCATAGAGAAGAAAAGAATGCGTCGAGATTGGAAAGAATTAGAGGGATGCTGACTACTCTATCCAGTTTCACATTCTAGACTAAATATATGTCCTATCCTATTTCTGCCAGAACAAATGCCAAAAGGAACGAACAAAGAGACAACAACACAACTATCAACAGATAAGCGGCACAATGGAGTGCTTCAAAAGCTGAATTTTGACAATGTTAGATTTTTGCCTAGCTCATATTGCAAGCATACGATCCAAGTTAAACTGCTTAACATCCCTTTAGCTAGGAAAGAAGTGCACTTTAGCTCTCTTCAAAGGAGTTAATTGCTCCTTCTTTATGCCTTTTAATTGCTTTAAATTTAGTCTCTTATTAAGCAAATGAGTTGTGATGAATATAATCAGCTCAACGGACAGAATCTAGTGATACAAAAATATGACATGACAAGCGCTTTTGAACAAAAAAGGGCTTTTGCATAAGTTGGCATAACGTTAGGCATGTGCTGTGATTTCTATTGATTTTTTCCTACAAGAAACATGGCAGCAAAATAAACTCGCCATAATAAGTTGCTGACATCTACCTCGTTCCTTGTACCAGACCTCTTTGATGACACTGGAGCAAGAGGCCTTCCTGCTGCTGAATCTGCAGCTTGAGAATTGGCTGGCTGGCCCAAGTACCTGGATTTGCTGTTATATGCTGAATCCGGCTGCTGACTTAAAGGTTGATGTTTATTTGACGAAGATGTTGATTCTTCCTTACTCTCATTCTCAGTATGCATGCCATCCAAACTCGAGTCCTTTTATGGAAAACATCCAAAAGGTAGGGGGTCATGTTGTTGGTCCACCCAAGAATATGAAAAAATAAGTGAGAACCATTCTAAAAAACTGGGTGAATTTCGCAAGCGTTTGGAGATTTAGCGGCTATAGGTAGATCGTCGTCCAACCCCAAGATTTTATAATGAGAAAATTTTGGTCACAATTATTCATCCACTGCACAGCTTACAAAGCTGATCGTTCTCTACATGTATTTTGGTAAAGATCTCTGAAGAGAAGTTCATACAGGTACAGAGACAAAGATAAAGAGATGTGCATACCTTTGTAGATGACCTTCCAGCAAGATATGAACTCTCTGGATTCTTAATGTCACCCTGTGTATTCTTCCTGTTCCATAAGAAATGTGAAAGTAAGCAAAAGTCAAAGAAAAGAAGAGACAAGCATGTTTGCAAGTGTGAATGCACTCTAAAACGACATTCCTATATAATTCACGTCTTATTTAATCAGACTTCTTTGAGGTAGAGTAAAAGTACAAAAAACTATTCAAGCATCAAACTTTTCTAGAATTTGGCAAAAATGACAGAAGGTCATTCATGTAGACACTTCTTTTTCAAAGTTTGACACTAAGAGCACTTACAGATGCTAATGCAATAGCAGAGCAATTAAAGAAATGGAAATCATACACTTTCACACTGTCATCTCCACTTTTATCTTGTTGATCGCCTAAATCTTGCATTGAATGATAGTTCTTTTCACGTGTGTTGTTAAGCTCTACTCCAAGATCATCAACCTTATGCCTCAAATTCGTGATGTCTGCCTCTGCCCGAGCTAAATCTTCAAGATCTGCCTTTGTCTACAAGATTCAAAGTTAAATGATTTTTCCTTTTATCAAAGTCACTTAGACTTCCCCTGTTACCCACAAAAAATGGAACTTAGACCTATTAAGTGAGAAATTCACCAACCTTTTCGTTGATATTTGCTCCAACAGAAACAGGCACCATAGTTACTTTAAGCCCTGCTTCCAAGGCTTGTCTCAGATCTCTTTCCTTCTGTAACTGTTCCTGCAGTCTTGCCACCTATAAGCAGATTTCACGTCACATTATAATGATGAACTCGCCAACAAAATCAGTTTCACGACAATAAAATGCAATCAGATTAGGTTTGTACAAAAGTAGGAACATCATTTGACAAAAATGCAACAGCTAAAAACTATCAAGAGGTTATGGAAAAATGCTCTGAATTCCATGAAAGGTCACAAAGGAGAAAAACGAAATTAGTCAGAAAATATAAAACAATATTATTGCTATCAGCTACTAATTCTGAAATATAGGTTAAATGAGCGAATCTGTTAATTGGAATGGTACAGTGCTGTATAGAAGAGACAGCTCTGGCGGTTACATTTCTGATCTTAAACTCAGAGTAGGTACTTGTTTGAGGCACTGAACTTAGGTTCCTTGTGTTCTCTCTGTGTTTTTAAAAGATTGTTATGTGACACTAATCAAAACCAGAGATACAAAAATCATTTGCAATTAAGATAATACGTAAAGCCACCTAGCAGAGGATATCTTCTATTGTATAGAACATACATCTTGCTCGAGAGCCTGACGACGCTGGTGCAATGCTTTCTTCTGTTTATCTAAATCAGCCTGAAGAACTGCATTCTCCTTGGCCTACAGCAGCAAAAGAAAATTCCGGCATAAAAGTTAAACCACTTCATGCAAAAAAATCTACATGGAGAGTAAGCACGTACCTCTTCTGCAATTCTGTCTTGCAAGTCAAGCTTTGTAACCTCAAGCCTCTGGATTTCAACACTACATTGGTAAATTTGTCATCAGTGGAAAAATTACTGGAAGATACAAAATAAAAATAAAAAGGTACACAAGAACTTCTATTATATTTTATGAGATTGAATATGATCACACTTGTTAAGACTATAGCCTCTTATTTTTATAAGGTCTAAATGCACCAATTAAATGTCACCTTTCAATAGGAAAAGAAAGATAAGCTCAAAATTTGTCAATCAGTAAAAGTTTACAAACTTAATGGTTTATGCAATATTATAGGACAATGCCTTGATTAATTTTCCAAGAATCCAGTGAAGCACAAGAGAAAAATCAAATAAGCTCGAATGCAACTAAGTAGTGCACGATCTCCCCGAAGAGCCTACATTCATCAAAGGTGGACATAATAAGAAAAAGTAGGGACTCCAACACCAAGAAAATGCTAAATTTTATCCCTACATGTTTTGGATGCTCAAATTAAGAATATATAATCAAATTAAAGGTAACCAGTGCAGATTCAGATATATAAGGGCTTTCCTAAATTCACTTTAATAAACAAACACATGCTAATCCCCTATAGAGGTTATACTCCAAAAGGACCAAACAGATGATGTACCTTCAGTCAAAGATGAATTGCAGCAAGATCCAAATTTATCATTGGCATCATCTATCTCAATTAAAAACTTCAGCTACAGCGTCTAACAAAAAATTCATGACAAACAGTAGCTGCATCACTTACTCATCAATAATGTCAGAGTCGTTGGATTCCATGGATAGGTTCTTTTTCCCTGAATTCATGCCAAAAGAGGAGAAGCAAGAGTAAACAATGTTATTGTAACACTTGCAAAGAATAAAGATTTGGCTTTTCATGGACCATCCCAGCATTGCAGGCATAAAAATGATATTGTATTTTGGAGTGAGAGATGCAGGAACTATTTTCCTAAAGAAAGAGACTAATTTTCATTTACAAGGAATACTCACAGGAGTACGTCCCCAAACAGCAGGACGCCTAACACTGCGGACAGTCCCACCGGATATAGTTGTTGATTTCTTCATACTGGACAATGGACCATGATCAGTCGACTTTCCAGGAAAATTTATTTCTGCAAAATCATCCACCGGTGCTTGAGAAAATTCATCATCTTTCCACGATGAGCCATGATTATTTAGCTGGTTATCAGTGTGCTCACTCCTGAGCGGTTCCTTAGTTTGGGATGGTAAGGTCTTAGGTGAATTTTGTGATAGCTTCTCTTTTTCGTTAGAATCAGCAACTGCTTCTGGAGAATGGGAATGAGGGGTACAACTACCAGATACCTGCATAGACAAATCTTAATGAAGAATCTCAATGAAACTATTTCAACAAACAAAAACTGATCAATCTCAATGAAGAATCTGACATAGCTTTAAAAACAAATCTTAGCCCTCTTCGAAAAAGGAAAAAGAGAAGAAACTCGTACAAATACAAAAGCAGTGGTAGAGGCAATTATTTAAGCTTAACACGCTTATTGTCATCAGTGCGACAGAAACCTCCCAACTGGTCAACAATAATAACCATATACTACAAACAATGCTATTATTTGATATCGCCACAGCTCAACTACACTGGAAGTTTAACTTCTCCATGCTACTGATTCACAGAAAGAAGAGGGAATAATACTTATGCATTGCCACAAGAAAGATAAGTGGATAATGTCAAAATAGATAGAGAAATGAAGGGCCAAACACAGTGAATGTTATCAGCCCTATGTTCTCTTTCTTACTCTGGAGTGATCCCATTATACTATGTTTCAACTATGTATATTCTTTTACAAGGACACTAAGAAGTCGAGAATTATTGTGTGATAATATCCTTCATAGGCATTGCAATAAGCATTGACATGTCTAGGCACATGGAGTACGAGAAATTGCCAAGAAAATATGCTCGTATTGCAGTTAAAGACATTGTCATAAAAACCTAATCGACACGAGTGGATAACAACTTACCTTTTGGAATAAATCAATCTCACCTTTTTACTTAATATGGTATCAACGCCAGGGTCTCAAGTTCAATTATGTTGCATTGCCCTCTCACCCATGTACGACATCAATGTCTTATGGGTTATAATTATTCTTTCACCTCTACATATCTCTTTCATACAGTTCAAGCTTTTGTCATTCCAGCATTGCATTCACATGAGAACACACCGTCTCTAATAGCATAAACTTTTACAATAAACAATTGCACATTTAACCGAATAATATGCACTAACTTTTTTCCCATAACAGGATAAATTTCAGCTATGCTAGCATGCTTTTCTGGAGCAGAGAGACCCAGATTAATGGGTCGTTCTATTCCATAAAGTAACTGACCTTATTGTTTACTTGTAGTAAAAAGAGAATTTGGACAGCAGACAACAACACCACACTATGGCTGCTAACAATACAAAAAAATGTAAGGTTTCTCCAGTCATGATTAAGCATTGTGCTAATTGTTTTAGTGTAAGGAAATACCTTGTCTTGTTGAGCATTATCTCCATCAGTTTCGTTTCTAGAAGCATATTTCCCATCCTCGTCACTGCTGCCATGGCTTTCACTCGATGTATGTCCCAGATCATCTTCAGATTCCAATTCAGAGTCTTGCGTTAAATCATCATGTTCATCATCCTCATAGGATCCATCATCATCGGTTTCCTCCTCACTCTCACTTCCGCTCTCTTGTGAGTCAGAGTATATATCAGGAGATAGAGCATGTTCCTGCAACAAAGTTAATTGTGAAGCTCTAACAGCACATACAACAGGCCTTAGCAATTCTGAACAAAGCAATCTAAACCAGATATGTAGAGGATAGACAATAAGAGACCATGTCTGATCTATATGCACCACCTACTAAGAGTACGTGGAGGAAATATGAAAATTCTGAATCTTCAAAATGGCAAGACTACTCTGAACTTTAAAAGTATAATAATGAAATCAAAGCATCGCCAGAAGACAGTTTACTCATATATATGCTGTCACTGGATGAGTAGAAAGACTTGGATCCTGGATGAGCAATCCCATCTGTAAGGTTGTCTAAAGACTTAAGAATGCATGCTAACATGAAGATATTTAAACATCCAACATCCAATACATATTGGGAGCATATTCTCTGAGTGGCCTTAACCTTGACAAGGCAAAGCCCTTCAATGTCCGACTAACAAGAATTTTTTGGAATGTAACCAACAAGAATCAGGAATGGTGCCATCCTCGTGCACAAAACTTGAGGAGAAGGCTAGAATGAGATGGTTCAGATGGGATCAAAAGCTGAAACATTGTTTGAATTAAGAGATATCCCATCTTCATTCTGTGGAAGAAGACAAGCATAAAAAGACTGGTGGAGAATTGGCATTTGTTTCAGGAGAAGCAGGGTTTGAAGGCACAATGCCCAGAAACCATGCCTGTTAGGTCCACCAAGATATGGTATCCAGACTTGATCTCATATCCTTTTGCAACTAGAATGTATGAAGAAAAAAAATTTCTAGAGCTACTCGACTTTAAACAGATGTACCTGGTAGAACAGATAATTGACTTGTCATAGACCAAAACTCTTGAAGTTACTCATGCTATTGTTCCTGGCAGTATCACCAGTGCTCAGAGATGAAGTAGCTTATTTTTCCTGTTGACTAAAAATCTACAAGGTACTTGTGCGACATCACTTTATTTTACCTGCTTCTTCTTTCAAAATGGTGGGACAGCTTTACTAAAAGCAAACCTAAATATTTAAGTGGAAACAGGCAAAAGCTGAAGCCATAAGAAGCTTATTTGTGATGATAATTTGTAGTGGTACAAGATAATTTAAAAGTTGTTAAGAAATATAATAATAAGGGTAGAATTGTAACGTTAGGTTGCCGTTAGAAGTGTAATGACGATCATTGTTGACAGCAAAGATGTACATACTTGAGATCATTTTAACTTAGGAGAGAGAAACATACTGAAAGGGCTGATGTGCCAAAATAGATACGTGGATTTAGAACTTACCCCAAATATCTTGTTATATTCCTCTAGAAGAGTTATGACAATTGCTTGAGCATGGTTAGCTGCAGCAGCTGCTTGGAGAAGTTGAGCAGAACCATCGCCACCAACATCAAAATCATTTTCAAGCTCACAGTCACCAGCTAGAAGAGGGCGCAGAAGCAAAGGAGCCATACAAGCTGCTACAGCTGAAGAACTCATTCTGTTCTCAGCCTTATGAGAAGCTACAGTTTGCATCATCACAAGTATTCTGAAAGGTGAGACAAGAGAAAGGCAAATTGAGTCTGGAAAGATGCATCAGCAAACCAGCTTAAATTGGATATATAAGGACAGACTATCGCAGGCTGAACCAAACTAGTAAAAAATAGGACCTGATCTTAAATTTATTCTGCCATAAGAGAGCTAAAAAAAAGGGTAGTTGTATGAAAAATGTATGTAATTCTTGAGAAGTTACTCATTAAGTGCAAACTTGTGATCATGCTCTATGAGAACGAAATCAATCAGACTTCTTCAGCCAATTAAAGTATAATTTTCTTCGGGCTATGTACTATGGTAGGATTTAAGTAAAGATACTTCATCAATCACCTCTGCAATAGGCGCCGATTTGGTTCTGGGAATGTTTCACAAATTGCTGTCCGCATTGCATTGACTCGTATATCACGATCAGTTCCTATAATTGTAAGATAATCTGATACTGAACAGCTTTGTAAAATAAAAGACAACGCATAAAATTTATACAGAAGATTGTCATGTTCTTCAGTTTTCTCTTTCTGAATGTCTAAAACAGAATATGAATTTTTCAACCATCAGCTAAATAAGAAACTTACGGCAGGCTTCCAGTAGTGCATTGCAGCATGATGCAGGAACTGGAGATGATGGCAACTCACGGAGAACATACTGTTTCAATGTAAATAAAAATGTGGAAGCATCAATTCAATGGTTCAATTTGATATCCACACTGTAAAGATGCACACCAGCACTTGGCTTGTAAAAGTGAACGTAATTGACTGTAACAAGGGCTAAGACATTTAAGAAAAATAATTCTGTAGGTATCTCAGTAAACAACAGTACCTTGATGCAATCAGCAATAACATGCGCATCCTCCTCTGAAGAAAACTCAGTACTCCCTAATCATAAAGCAGAAATTGTTTGAGGCAACCATGATCAGTAAACAGAATGCATGGATCCATCCTAGCATTCGATTTTTGTACTATCCACTCAGGATACCACTTATATATGGCATTATTAGTTTATGTGATAATGTAAATAAAATAGAAGACAATATTTTCAGTGAACTCAGTCCAATATTTTCAATGCCAGTTATCTCAAATGAAACCCATGACATAAATCTTCAGTGTCACGATTGAGATGTGCCACTATTGATCAATAAATGACAAAACAATATGTAAACAAACAAACCCTGCTCATATTCTCGAATTCGGTGCTCAACATCATCGACATCTGCAGCCTGTCGCAAGATCCCTTCTATTTTAATCCCTGTTCAGTACCTTCGAATAATCAGATATAAGTACATGTATTGATCTAAAAAAGGAACTCTAGCATAACAGGGCAGATATAAGATGAATATCTTCCCCAATCTACCAAACTAAAGAGTAGGCACATGAAATTGTCAACTTAACAAATTAAATAGTTGGAAGGTGTAAAGCAAAATGCACAAAGGACCTTATAAGCCTATGACAGTTCTCCATGCCAAGTTTGATATCTCAGTGACAAGAGGGCTTTTTTGTGCTTATTGTCAAGGGGACATTATTAAAGAAGAAGTTATTCCCTTTCAATGTACATGCTCAAACTAACATCTATGAGTGCACTAATTGAAAATTAAGCATCACTTCAAGAGAGAAGAAACAATCTGATGGAAGTAAGCCACACTCTTGTCCTAGAATATGGTGTTCATTAAAAGCACTAATGCTCCATTCAGTTATCGCATATCACCGAAGGTTGTGTTGAGACGCAACATTTTGCTCACCAGATAAACTGGAGATAGCTTCATTATTAGCTAAGCATGCCAAACTTCATCCGGACACAAGCACAGATCCCATCAAATAGATATAATGAATAATAATTTCAGAATGATTTGTCCAAAGAAGCAAAGACAGCATTAATAGAGCTCACCATGCTCTTCTATGAATCTAAGAGCTTTTTCCAAGAATGAGGGAGTCCCATCAACTTCCTCCAATGCTAGTAAAATGGGCCGACCAACAACCATTGATTTTATGGTCTGTCTGTCCTTTACTGACAATATAGCACCAGATAATGACAATTTAGCATGATGATGGAAGAGTAATATAATTCAAGGGCATTGATACAGAAAAGATTTATGAGCTATGAGCAATTTTATTGGTTAATGAAGCATATCCAATAAATTTGCAATGGCTGAAATTAGCAACGTTTAGAGTAGGAATCAGAATCAAGAGGTTGGTTCCAGATCTTAATCAACAAATTCCTAGGTTCCGTGCAATTTACAAAATTCTCGCATGTAACAGCAAAGAAGTCACAAATTTGTGTTGTTCTATCTAGACTTTTATTCCTAACAGGCGGTAGAAAAGCTAATGAACAGCATTGGATGAGACACTTTGTGCAACCAGCATGTAAACTAAAGCATTCTAGTTGTAGAATTCTCAAAAAATTCATTCTCCACAACTTATTGTAAGACTGATAAAAGTTCTCTACTTTGCTTCATTAATTGTTGAAAAGCAGGCGACTTTTCTAATCATTTTTCAAAGATTAGAGTCCTGAGGAATGTTGCTGAATGAGTTATCGTTGTCTTATATTTTTCGAAAACCTGCAATCGTTACATTATCCGATAACTAAGCTTCTGATAGAATTAAAGACACCTTATCATTACCGAAACACTCAGATGTTCAATAATAACTATGTGCCACACAAGTTTTATAAAGCTGTAAGAGAAGAGCAGGATTTAAGATTGACTTTTGTCAAGTGAAGCATACATTGTTCCAGAGAGCCATCAGGTGCAACAGCCTGATCACTTCGAAAGATTCCATTCTGTCCCATTACAAGAGCAGCGTTCGGTGCTTCAGCCAATGCATTCTCGAGGGCAGTCTTCCACTCATGTAAATCCTCCAAAGTTTCAGCCTGCAACATCAGAGAAAGCATGATATTATAGAAGATAACTTTAAAGGGGAAATGACAATATACATAATATACAACGCGCATATAATTTCTTGTGCTAATAATTTCAAAGTTCACACTACTAATATTTTGAATTCTAGGATAAATTACACAAAACTCGCTCGAACTTTAGGGTAGTGCATGTTTTTCCTTACAATTTCAATGACAAATTACTCTTGTGAACTAGCTAACCATCTGTCATATTTTCCATTAGTAAGAATAATGCACAGTACTTTTAAAGGGTAAATACGTGCTTTCATCTCACATTATTTTATTGAAATGTCTCATTTACTCTTTATTTCTGTAAAAAGATAAGACAATAGAGAAAAAGGAGAAAAATAAATTAACTAAAATATTATTCTCATAAAAAATAAATAAAGACAATATTATTAGAAAATAAATACTGATAAATATTTTAAGAAAATGATGGATAACAAAACAATGTTTACAAGTGTCACCATAGATATCAATTATTTATTTTTTTCTTATAAGTTGAGGACATCATTTCCCTTAATAGTTTTCTGAATTTATTTTAATCAATCAATATTTAAATTAATCAACCCTTTAAATACACTCCCAAATTGAAAAAAACAAGAGAGCATTAGGTTCTGTAACAAAAAGAAAGTTTAGGGGTATTGCTTAACAGTTGAAATTTCGGGCCAAACGTGTTGTGCATAGTTTCCCTAACTTTAAATACACTCCCTCATTCTTTTCATCATTTTTTGTCGATGTCAAGCACCACAATGTTAAAGGTCACTAAATAGCATATCAATTCTTACAAGAATTGCATTTTAGTTGCCAGAAAAGCTTGTGAAATGAGACGTCATCAATAGAGCTATAGGATCTATAAAGACTTCCATATCATCCTCAATCATGAATTGTTGCATGGTAGAACTTCATGCAATTTCACTTCTTTCGTTTTCTTCCATCCCTCTACAAGAGTAAATACTTGTATATTGTCTTAGCCCAACATAATGTCCAGTTTGAGATCCTTTACAACATATATTTCTTGTTTAAAAATGAAGTGTTTAAGGCAGTAAAGATTAAAGGATGGACTAATTCATCATGTACATGTGCTTGCAAAGGGATGTTTAACAATGATACCACTTGAAACATCTATTCAGAAATGCATTTGCAAGATAACCCCATGTGGCATTTGCACTTGATAAAGACACCTCTTGAAACATTTATTGATAAAGAGATATATGATAATGCCTAGGTCTTTGTTCTTTCCTTCTCAAAATGGAATTTTAATCTCCAATGTAATGAAGCACTTTTCACATTTTAGTAGGGCAGAATAGTATGCCATCATCTCAAGATGTTCCCACTTATGTTGTTGTACCTGCCTTTGGATGAAAGGAGAGGTCTATTGAATGACCTCTTCCTTTATTGGATCATTAGGAAGGACAGGAAGGGAAGCATTTAACTTTGTAAAGGACTAACTGATGTCCACTCTCTTTGTTGGTCTTTGCAGTGGCAGCTCGGATGATTGATTATTTGTGAAGTCTATGGATCTTCTGTGTTGTAACTATTGTTGGATACAGGTTGCATACCCTCAATTTTCTCTAATGAATAGATTTTCATTTGCAAGAGGTGGAAGAACTCTAAAAAGATCAACTCCTTAATCCCAATGAGGGACTTTGCCTGCATTATCCTCCCCCTCTTCAGGACTCTGCGGCCTTGCAAAATGGCCCTAAGGACATAGCCTCAGGCCACCACCAAAGGACCAAAGTCCTGAGGATAAAGCGCCAGAAGGCAAGTGTCCCTAGAAGTGGCTCTGATACCATGCTGATGCATTACAAGGGGTGGAAGAACTCATCCTGAAAAGCTAGTTGCCGGGAGAGGGAACCTAACCCATCATAAGCCCCAAGATATCTCCTTAATTGCCCAATGTGGGACTTTACCCGCATCAATTTACCATAAGAGGCATTCTACTTACCATTATTTGTACCCTATACAATAATAGATCAACATGTTTTCTCCGATACAAAACGACAAAAATGACCATGAGTTCCAAAGAGTCTCCTTACTCTGTTACTTGCAAATCTGGTCTAAACAGTCTCTACAGACATGATGGAAGGACTAAGTGCTTGAACGATACTTCAATCTCCCGTAGAGTTCTAAATAGACTAGACATCAGCAATATTGCCTAGCATGTATACACAACTTCAAATCTTCTCTTTGATAACAAGTAAATTCATACTCATACTCTTCTTTCGATTTTTAGGGGAAAAAAAGGAAACAACTATGCAGACAATGTTTTATAAAACTCTTAGACCACTAAATTTGGAGGATCCTACTTTCGGTGGTCATATTTCATTTCAGCTCAAAAATGCAGTCAAATATTGAAGGTAGTATAAGTGATCAAGGAGTAGTAACTCATATCCCAGGAGAGAACTTTGCGGGTTTATTGTAAAGAAAGAATTTATTTTTCATTCAAATTTCTTATTGAACCTCAGTATTTGTGCTGCTTTATAGTACATATAACATGAAACCGCTTTGACTCAGCTCTATAGTTTACATGCTTTTGTGTTACCTTTTGTGCCTCTGTTAAAGGTGTTCCAGAAAATGTCTGCAATTTTAAAGTTTAAAAAATTTACTCTCCCAATGTCTAATGAGAAAAACCATCTCATGCATTCACCACTGCTAAGGTCTTGGTGTTCTATTCTCAAACAGGGAAAGTTAGAAAATGAACCATGCATTGTTGCTGAACCAATCACCAATCTACAATTGCAAGCAATTCTCCGTGTAAATTTGCATATTGCATATCATTACTCTTGAAGGGAAAAGCTCTTTGAAAGCAATCCCTAGAATAAGATTCTGGAACCTAGTCACAGGCTAAAGTAACAAAAGGCGTGCATTCAAAATCAATCTAAATGTATAAACTTGAAAAAACGCACCTTAAGTGTAAAGGCCCGTCCATCTCGACCATCAGGAAAAAGCACTGTTAATAGCTTTTTATCTGCTTTGACAACCACACTAGAAATTGAAAAGATTTTAAGCAATGGTTATATTCAGATATAGTCATCAGGATGAGGATGAGGATGAGGATGAGGATGAGGATGAGAAGAAATTGGGCATGCAGAACACTGGAAATAGGAACAAGCAAGCCAACCTGCCTGAATTGTTGAGGTCAATACCACCAAGGGTCAGATTCACTTCACTTCCTTTCTGGGGTATGGCACTCTGGAAAATTTAAATAACCAAATGAATCTTCCCATGCCTCAAACTAAAACAAGAGAAAGGGGACGAGAAATGACTCTTAAGGAGGGAAGATATATGACATAGAGAAAAGCAAACATTTTGGAGCAGCAAAACTCACGTGCCACCTTATGAACATACATTGTTTTCCATCAGATGATAAAGACAAACGGTGCTTTAATCCCACATACTTTTGAAATGAACACAAGGCAAGTAGATCTGGCTTTTTGATATAGTAAAATGCATCAAGATTTCATCTACACAATAATCAGCCATCAGACTCTACTACCCTAGACAGTCTTCATCAATTGAATTTTGCTACAAAGGTTCCTCACCCAAATTGTTGAAATATAACGCACACAAGAGAATTTAGCAATTGATTCAAGCTATAACCAGCAAAATGCAATTGACAAAGAGCAATTGGTTCAACCTATAACCAGCAACTGCCAATGACTATCTTATGAAATATTCAAATTTTTTAAATCTTGTAGTTACCTGACCCTAAACTTATAATTGTGGAACCACCTCGCCAACAATACTTAGAACTCTCATATCCTACCTATTGTTCTTTTAGCCTGCACCGTGCCATCAATTGTTTTATGAGCATTAGACAACAATTATTCCCAAAGGCTTAAATAACCATTAGATGAAGGTGTGATTTGATATTAAGATGCTCATGAACTCCCCCAAATCCGGCTGGGCTTTGTCATCAAATTGATGAATGGAAATCGCCATAATTGAGGAAGGGAATCGAGAAACCGTGACCACCAGCACCTCTAGTTCATGTAGAATAATGCATATTAAACAATATGCTAACTCCACCCCCACTGTGAATACTGCATGTGCACATGACCATATCAAACAAATAACTTGAAGCAAGAATACAAGAATAGAACGATAGACAAGATAATAATAAGAGGGCTTTTTAATTTAGAACCGTGCTCATACCATATTAGATGATTGTTCTCCCACAAGTTTAAAATATTAGGTAAAGGCATCATTTAATATTGAAATGCTCTAACAATGAGCAATTTGACTTGCACCAAAATTGCACAAGGAACAAACTTGTACTTTGCTAGCCTTCATTATTTGAAATACTCCGAAGAATTTAGGGTTTCCCTTTATTCCTATAGAAGGAAAGTTTTTGTCCATCTGAACAGGTCAGCAGTGCAAAAACCTACGGAACACTCCAAAGTGTCCAAAGAAGAAAAACTGTAGCTTCTATGACCTTTCTCGTCATATTTATCATAAGATAAACACAATGGGAGTGGAAATGTTAAGGCAATTGCAACATGTAGCTGAAGATCCATGCAGTGTTGAAAACGGCAGCCGCCTAGTCAAGTGACATTGTATTACTAACATTCACTAACTTGTTCATCAATGATCACGATGTTGTCAAGCTAGTATGAGGGAAGGCACGGCATGGATTCAAAGCTGTTTGTCAAAGAAAAGACTTGTAAAACAAGACTGCTTGACAATAACCTAAAGTTGTCCCAAATGTCCCCGAGTTCAATCCCTCGATGTGATTGAACAAGCATATAAGGTTGGACATTAGGGGACCTAAGATGTGGAATTGCTATAGAGCCTGCAAAGATTGTTAATTGACTGTTCCTCTCCATGAGTTGGATTAGGTGCATTGTATCTGAGCAACGTAAAAAATAAAGACTTTATTCTCTATAAATAACCAACTTGAACATCTCTTTGCTTAAGTAATTGGCATCGACACTTAGAGATTCTTTTCCGAATTAAGGTGCTAATTAATTGAGTAAACTTCATTGGCATAACCTACCAATATATGACATGGGTTATACTGAAACTTAAGGCAGCATTTCTTCACAACAAGCTGGAATCAAGCAACATGTGTCATAAAATCAGAAAGATCAAGATCAGCAACAACAATGACATTTGCCTTGCCTTGCTTTGCCTTGCTTTGCCTTGCAAGGACAATTGGCTCAAATAACATGCCCCATTCCAAGAAGGGACAAAAGACGCCTTTAAACAGGTGAAGGAAGATCGATGAGACGAATTGTGTCCTTAGATAGCCAGGTGAGAGGGAAAGGAATGAGGATAAAGATTCCTAATATTAGGCCCTCTTATAATTAGGAGATTGCACGTGAAAACATATGGCTTGCCTTTCAAAACAATATTCAACTGACAATGGACACTTAAATGTCCCATAGGAAACTTACATTGGACCCAGTCCAAGAGGCTGTATCATCGATAGAGCTTCACATTGGGTAAAGATTGGAACATTATATATATTGGATGCATTGCCTTGTAAATGTTGCTTTCACTAATAAAAAGAAGCAAATTATGTCATGCAAAAGCTGAGGCAAGGGGGAAGGAACTAGGTTTCAGATTTTCATTCCGATTAGATAGGTTTACCATTCCTGCAATTAGACTGCAAACATACCGGTTGTTTTGATTTGGTGGAAATCAACAGTACGTTACTCCTTTTAGTCCATAGTAGGGAAATGAGAAACCGACTGACTTTCTTGGTAGCATAGAGGATGGAGTTAGGCTCGACAGGACTTACAAGGCATGTATGTGACATTTGGAGTAGGGACAAAGTTGCTGTTGGGTGGATACTGGTGATATAGGGTAAACGTAATATAGTTGAGTTGCAGGGAGAAGGGAAGTTCAAGTGGGATTTAGGAGGTGATGAACCAGATCAAACCACATGACGTTATGCCTAACTTCACCTGAGAACAAGAACTCTAATTTTACCTTTCTAGTTGTTAGAATCTCCAAGTGAAAAGCTTAAGCCATGAGGAAGAAGGAGACCATATAAATATAGGGCCATGTAAACCCCGTAGATAGGGATACTTTAACACTGGTTCGTCTATTCAATGTTATTCTTCCAAAATCTCCCAAATGGCCCAGTGAGAGTAAATACAACTTCAGTGAAGTTAAATGGCCAATATTAGAACTTAGAACTTTGTCATGATTGAGGTTAACATTAAGTATGTCACTAAAGCACAAATAGATACCAAAGCACACCGTACACACCGTCCTAATCTAATTATGCTTTGGTTGTCTCTATTGCCTCAAATTTCTATTTTCTAATAGATCTTCTATTCTTCTACATCTCTGTCCACATCAACAATGTGGAATTAGCTTGACGACATTGGGAATAAGCCAATCTCAAGATTAGGAAAATGTTCATACACATGATCTGGGCTAACTTTTGCTGAACATTTCTACTAGTCTTTTGGGTTTTTTTGGGTCCTGTATATATGTAGTCTCCCTCCACTTTTAGATTAAACATCTCTATCCTACTTTCAGCTAACTTTTGCTGAACATCTCTATCCTACATTGCTTGTCTTTTGGGTTTTTTTTGGGTTGTGTATATATGTAGTCTTCCTCTACTTTTAGCTTGAACATTTAGGTTTGAACTTCTGTCATTGTGACACAGCCAAGTCTTGATTCTTCATGCTCCATTTAATATTTCACTTTGTGCGTGTTCTTGAACCTTGTTTGTCAATTCCACATAATTCTAATGATTTCTTCAGAAAAATCACTAATAACATTCTCTTTATCTGACGATAATCTAAGCATAAGCTGGAAAAAGGTAATTTCAAGGAGAATTAAGAGCATAAGCATGCTCAAGCATTGGAATAGCAATGCTTACTGGATCACTTCGAAAGAAGACCAGGGAGGTACGTGTTAGTATAAACCACCTCTTTTTCCACGATGTCCATCCAATACCTGCATCACGAAGTTTGGTACCATCTGTCGTGTCAGGAAAAGGAATAATAACAGCAGCTTAGACCATCAAAGTTGCACGTATGCCTTGTGGCAAATAATTGCACAATACAACATTGAAAATTATGCTCTTCCATTTCAAACAATGACTTCATGTCCAGTAACTGAGTGATGCAACCAGTGAGAATGGTGGATTAAGTTGCCCTTTTATCTCAAAAAAAAAAAATATATATATATATATATATGTATATGTATACGAATAACCTCCTAAATTACATTTTGAAGCCACAGAGTAGAAAGAAGCATGACACCCAACATAACTGAAAATCCCCAAGCATAACAGCAAAACCAGAAGATATTTTCACGCTTGTATTTGTCCCCCTGCATTCTCACTAGTTATCCTTTAGCGGAACCATAAAGGTGAACATCATATAACGCACCTTTGGATGACAAAAATAGTGGCCCGCTCTTAAAAACCTGCAAACCATTGACAATTTGAGCAGGGAATAAGCACGTGCTTTTATAGTAAGAAAGCAGGACTGGAGATAGAACGTAAGTAAGTCATAGGTAGAATTACTCGAGACACGAAACAAAGACATATACAGAGTGCATTATAAACTGCCTAAAGGTTGATACGGTTATGTCTGGGATAGGAATTCCATTTCCCCGTTCTCACAGTGCAGCATCACTTATGCAAATCTAACTCATATTTTACTGAGGAATTACGATGTCTGAACTCTAAGCATAAAAAACCTTTTTTTTTTCATCAGTAACAGAGCTCTAATTAAAGGAATAAAGGGATAGCAAATTAAGAATAAAAAGTTGACGCGAGCCATCGCTGCAATAAATAATGAATTATGAAGGGATATCACACAACAAATAAACAGCTCCATCGCTGACAGCAGAAACTAAAGATGAATCAGATTTCCTCGGACACCGAAATGCATAACAGACGACGAAGCAACCAATACAGCATTCGTGATCCGGAGCAAGCAAATCACCTTATTGCCCGTGCGAGAAGTCGGCTGATTCAGCGGCGGTCCAGGTGCAGGCGCAGCCGCAGTCGCAGCCGCAGTCGCAGCCGCAGGGGCAGGCGGAGGCGGAGGAACACCGCTCTCTCCCTGAAAACCACACGAGAAACCGAAAACGTAATTTTCACAGAGCAAAAAGCGTCAACCGCTTCGCCAACAACCTCGGCCGCACGGAAACTGCACGGCCATTTCGGAATTCCACGACGTCCGCTCAAACAGGCAAAAAACCAAAAACCGACAAAGGAAAAAAAAAAAAATGAGGCGAACCAAATCAGCTCAGCTCATCTCATCGTTCCCCCCGCCCCCCGGAGAACCGGATCGGCCGGGGGCGCGCGCGCGACGCACGTACCTGAGGAGCTTCGCTGTTCCGAGTAGTCATGGCACCGGAGGCGAGCGGGCACGATCCTCACCGGCGGACGCCGCTCATCGGACGAGCCGAGCCCTTCCTGCAACCGGCATTCCCGCGTCAGAGCTCGAACAATGCAGGTCCCTCTCCCCCCGGCGGGCCGGTCCCCGTCGCCGGACGCTGACGCCGACCCCGGCGTCGAAGTCGGCGGCGATCGGAGGAGAGAGCGAGGGGGAATGTCGGCGGCGCAACTTACCGGATGGCGATGATCGTCTTCGGAAGGCGACGAGATTGATGCGCTGCCAACGGAGGGAGGGAGGGAGCGAGCGGGAGAGAGAGAGAGAGAGAGGGAGAGAGAGAGGATGGTGGTGAGAGTTTCTCTCTCTTGACCGACCGGGGGGGGGAATGTTTGGAAGGGGGGGAAACGTTGGTCAATGGGGCCCCCCCAATGAGTGCGGGGCCTACTAACGTGCGGACGGTTGTCCACGTCAGCCCCGTTTTCCTGGTTCTCCGAGAGGAAAGGAAGGGGCACTATCGGGATTTCCGCTCGCATGACACTCCTCCCACATTCTCCCTCCTCCCTCCCTTTTTTTTCTTTTTCTGCTCCGATTAATTAATGCTTTCGGTTTCGGGACATTCTTTTATTCCTCTTTGTTATTTTTATCTACTTGCTAATTTTTTAAAAACCGTTTATTTTATTAGAGATCATGATCCCCATTTTTCTTTTATGGATACTTTACTTGTTCCATCGATTTCCTTTTTTTTCTTTATATAATTATGAAGATATCTTCGTCGGCAGAGGCATCAGTTAATCATTGTATTTTTATTTTCGATGAAATTTCGATTTTAAAATTTGAGTCTTTTCCATTCTATAATGATTTTATTGTACTAATTCATGCCCAGAACTCGACAACATACTGATACTGCTTGTTGTGATGATTTCGATCGTTTCAGACTTAGGATTGCAATGTTTCTAGTTTTACTTGATATCTAAATCGACTCTCGCCTTGGTAGATGAGAGCTTCAATTCAAAGTTTGCAAAATGAACGTGAAACATCACTGAAGTAATTACATAGAGTATGAGACAGATTTGGGTGCTCATTCAATTTGCCATGATACTCACATTCTCTCGTTGATTTGAAAGGTGCGATGATGATTATATTGAGGTCAATATTATCTTGTGATTATTCTACAAAATTCTCCACTAATTATAGGAGTTTTTTTTAAGAGCGCCCTAAGAATACTAACTTGTTAAGTAAATGATTTTTGCATTTACTAATGTACCAATTTTCCTAGTGTTATTTTCAATTAACACTTTGAAAATTTTAACAAATTGAAAAAACTCATTAATTAAATCATTTATATATAAATATAAAATAAATTTCACATTTCAGGGAATAATGTCAGTGCCATTGTTAGGCCATATATTAACGTCACATGATACACCCACGTAAACAAATTCTTTGGACGTTTTTTACGAGACAGAGGGTCGATGGACCCACTTTAACCCCTACACTTATAACAAAACAAACTTATTTGACAAGAATAGAAAGGCAAACATAAAGAACTCATTTTGTTTTGGACGACACGATCTGTTGGCACTGATTTTGTCAACCATCCCACCAAACGGATATTAAATTAGAGGCAGACCCACTTGAATATATTCCATAGACAAAATCGGCGCACAAATGACCTCTAAAATTTGGCCCAACGTACACTTTTAATTCGTTTTCCGCGGTCCTCGAACTATTCTTAAAAGCTCGATATAATATCTGAACTTTTCAATTTACCTAATCTAGTCTCTCAACTTTCCACACCAAAATCAAATTGATCCTCCTTCCGCACAATTCACAAGTTTTCATAAATACACTTTGTTCATTATAGTCCTCTCCACTTAATTTCGTTCGTTGGGTGTTATTTATTGATTTCTTTATTAATTTTCGGACAAAGGGTTTTGATTTATCTATTGAAACGCGACAACGGGATGCTAGCAAACGAAAGCCACGAGGGGCCCGCTACTGAGGCTATGAATTGGCACGTTACTTGCATACCAGTCCGAGGTTTTGCTCTTGCTTTTGCGGGGAGACCACGTTACGCTTCCCATACGCCCCGGCAAGGCAACCAAATTCTACGCGGCACGGCGCAGACGGGGGTGAGGAATATGTCAATAACGTGAAGGCAAGGTTTGATCATAGACCCCCGCTACGCACGGGATAAACCGTAGGCCCCGATGCCGTGTCGTTTCCTAGAATCCACGAGATCGCTAGACTATGTCGACATCGGGCCCCGCGACTCTCGCGAGGGCGTGATCACGAGAACCGTGCGTTCGAAATGAGAACCGATCTGATGATTGATTGGAGATTTTGTTGCTCGTGACGCCCCGGCTTAGTTTCCGACGATGCGTGACGCTTGCCTCAACGGGAGATTTTATCACAGCCCTAGGCACCTTCATCCAGGAGTGCGGGGCTGGCAAACTTTGGGTTATCTTTGTGGAATAATCTATGAGATGTCCTTACGCAGGTATAGGTTGTCATCTTCTCCGCCTCAAAATTAGTAAACGCACCAAGGGACACGCCATGTGTCTTTTTCTATGTAGAAAATGGAGATGCAATATAGACTATAGAGTGACGTTGGGGGCAAAAAAAAAAAAAAACAGAAGATAAATTTTCAATGTGAACGCATTCGATAGCTTGAGTATTTTTTTGTACGATAAAAAATAGTTGAGATGAGTTTTGCTACTGCTTCCAATTCTATTTCATCGCTATTTATCACGTTACAGGTAAGGTTTTGCAAAAGACAAAAAAGAAAAGCTTGAAATGAAAATGGTAAAAAAAAAATTTAAAAAAAAAAAAAGGGGGGGGAAAAAGAAATGGACTTCAATAATTTGTTTAAAATATGGGTGAGTTGGATCAACTCAAGTCATGATTGGTCATGTCAACCCACTCCTTTGAAACCTTAGTATGGAACAAAATCGCCAACTTAAAAAATTTGAAATTTTTATTTTTGCAAATCAATTGACCTTTAGGTAATCATTTGACTTCTTGTTCGTACTTAGGATCTAAGGCTCCCAATGGACTTTAGAATGATTGATTGCAACTTCTAAAATAGTTCAAAAGATTCGATCACTTGAAGCGCACCCCACTTAATCGAGGAAAAACCTTAAGTCATGGACAAATGGGATGGATTTTTTTACTTTCATAATTGCATTTTCATTTCCATGCTTTATTGTACTTTTGAGAATCTCCAAGGGGAACGCACTACCGAAGCAAAAAATATACAATTCTTAGGAAAACAAAAGCCTAGGTTTTTTAATATCATCCCCACTTTCATGCCTCCCATCTTGACCCTGAACCTATATGTACAAGTGTTCTTGTTCGGGCAACTCGATCCTCTCACGTTTTCATGTTACTCATGTGCCACGTGAAATCTTAGCCCACAAACTGACCCAAGCATTCAAGGCCCCCCACTGACTTGGTGAGCTAGTCTATGGAGCAACAATTTGAAAACAAAAATTACTAAGAATTAGAGCTGGTAAGAGAGGGGGTCGGGTTTGGTCAGATACGAGACAAGTCAACAAATATGAATTGGACCATGTTCAATTAAACTAACCTATTTGACGGACCTACCAACTTCCAATCCCAACTGCACAAACTTTTTCTATCCCCATCAAACTTTTGTACTCCAATGTTGTTACGGAGGTTTGCCCCCAAGAAAAGCAGCCTTGGAATAAGTGGCAATGCAAGTAGGATGCAGGACCACTCCCCAGTTCCCACATGCCTAATAAGAACAAACCTTTCCCCCAAGTCATCAGAACACTTTCTCGCAAGGTTGGAGTCATATAGTGTCTCTTTTTTTCCTCCAATAGCTGAAGAGTTTGGTGTTGAATTGTCTAGGGAATGAGATTTCTAGGCCTTCCCTTTGTCGGGTCCGGTCCATTTAACTCGATCGTGGATAAAGCATTCAATCTCAAATTAAGCTCAAACGAAAATTTAAATTTAATCCGACATAATATAATTTTCACAATCTTTCTCGCCCTAACCTTGAATCGTCCTCATTGTCATCCGAGAACAATCCATTTTCCCGAAGTTCGTGACCCCAAAAAACTCAAGGTCATACAATGAAGCCTATATACCACTAAACAAACTATACAAAAGCCGCTATTATGCTACCAAACAAGTCAATGCCCGCGTGGCGATTCTCCCAGTATCGAATTCTCTAGCCGTGCGCTCGATTTTGCCATTTCCCCTTTTTAGGAAAACGAATTGCACACCAAACGGGAGAGAGTTATATATAATCCTAATTAGATCATGCGAGGAGCCCAAAGTGGATTAGACACCATTAATAAAGATGGCCACCTAACACTGATTCTAATGTAAACAAAAGGATTAGTATCCAATTCATGGCTGAACGCAGAGAAGGAGATCCGAATCCAACCAACCCATGATGGGGTCCACTTGCTCTTTTTTTTTTTTTGAAAAAAACTTTTATTATCTTAACCACACCCGCACGCAAGTATTACCCGCAGATATCACACGACAATAATCATCCGTAATTAAATAGCCCCCCCTCAATTAAATTAAAAGTTAAATTAAGAACTAATCAGGAAGGTTGACCCTTTCATTTTTGCCTTTTCCCCCCTCGTTTTTCTTTGCCGGCCCCAAACTTTCTCGGGAAAACCGCAGCCAAAAGAAAGAGAAAGAGAGAGAGTTTTTCATCTAAATCGGAAAAGCCGATTGCCGGCGGCTGCAAGGAGGAAGCACCAATCCGCTCGCGCGCGAGCCTTCCGCCTCCCCCCTCGACCGACGCGGCGGCCGGCATGTCGAATCCCGACGGCGAGAAGCTACAGCCGCCCTCCGACCTCCACGAAGAAGAAGAACAAGAAGAGCAAGAAGGCAGATCTCCGTCCGCGTCCTCGGGTTCCGCGGCCGAGGGTCGGTGAGGGTTTCCCGGTTTCTCGCGTTGTGGATCGAGCTGCTCTGCTCGATTTGGGGGGAGAGAGCGGGGGGCAGCTGTCGGTTGGGGAACTGATGGAGGAGGTGGGGAGCTCGGGTTCGAGCGCTCCGTCGGTCGGGGATGGGAAGGCGAAGAAGCATTCGGTTCGGGTGAAGAAGGAGACGCTGCAGGTCGTGCTCGAGCAGTGCCAGCGAGCGCTCGAGCTGCTCAGCAACGGGGAGGTCGAGGAGGACGGCGATGAGGGTGTGGGTGTCGGCGTCGGCGTCGGCGATGGGGAGGGAGATGTCCGGAAGTTGAGCCGGGTGGGGATGGCGTGGCGACTCCGCGCAGCGATTGTGAAGCCGATGAGGTAGTTGTGCCTATGTTTGTTGCTGTTTTAATCGTGCTGAATTTGGATGTATTCTTTGGATGGAGCGTTTGATTCTGGCTTTGGGCTTGCTTGGTTAATACATATGGTCAGGAAAAGGGGTTGAAGTTTCCAGCTTTAGGATTTATGGGATTTGTTGTTTTTGGTTTTGTGCATTCATGTCTCTTTTAGGTTGGACTAATTGGGAAATTGTTGACATGCTTGCGAAAGTTTGTTTTCGGGAATGGTAATTTTCGGGGCTTTTTTGGGAATTGGTCTTTTTTCTAGGTATAAAGACCTGGAAAGCTGCACTTTTAAAGTTTTGTTCTTCTCATTGAAAGGGAATTTTGTAGGATCCCAGCTATTTGTGTGTGAGTGCTTTTTGAGTCTGAGGTCAGAACAGTTCAGGAGAATGAACTTGCATCTTAGATGCTGAATTTAAAAATTTGGTAGATGGTCCTATTGCATTCCCAGTGTTACCTTTTTGTGGATTCTCGAATGCCTGTTGTCCATATGAGATACTTTCTATGAATCTTTTATGGATGGCCTCATCAGTTGGGTATCCCAGTATTAGTGTTAGCCCCAGGTTTGTTTTGTCACAAGCTTCATATTGGATTTAGGTCACATTTGAGATAATTTCTTTAAAGGAAAATAGACATTAGCAGTTTTTTTCAGGCTGTTGATTCATTCTGAATACAAAGGTTGTGACCATTGTCACAGAGCCTTCACATATATTTCAAATAAAGGGCTTGGCTTGGACAATGGTCCCTTTGGAATTTGGATTCGATGATATCCAAAGTGAATAAAAAACTTGGACTATATCACCATATACCTTACCAGAGGACTACTTCATGCTTCTTCTAGTAAGTGGTTGTGTCGTGGATCCTCACATTTCTCTAGTCTCTGGATTCGATGGTCACTGTGTAAGTGTCAATTTTCATATTACGAGGATTTTGAAGGTTTTGGATGCATTTTTTGGTGTCTACATTAAACACGACTTGCATGTATATAATTAGAGGGCTGTAGTACATGTGGACTTAGGCATAGATTACTTCATTTGGTCCTTTTTCTGTGTTTTTCTTCTGTTAAGGCAAGGCAGAGATTGCTCTAAGGTCCCTTTCGGTTGGTCTGAGTTTTGTTTTACTTATTTACATCTTTATCCCGTGGATGCTATCCTCAGTAATGCAGTCCAAACATGTAGTTATGTGGGCCTTACAAATTGAAATTTTGGCGAATTTTGGCAAATAGTTTCGCTGTTGTTTGGTGGATCTTACTTTCTGATCATTCATTATCTTGCGAGATCATAGTCAAAGTGAAGGGATGTCGAATAATAATAAGGATGTTGTTGCAGTTATTGACTTTCTGAGCAATATATCACTAGGTGCTTTTTTGTTTCGCTGATTTAAATCTTGCACACAGAACACTATTGTTGCACACAAAGTGTGTGTATGTGATGTTAAGTGCCTTTTAGTTCTGAACTTAGCTAATGTGTCTTCCTCTGGCTTTTCCTGATTCAGCTGTGTGATCTTCTCAAATCTAGAGTCGAATGCCCAGACTTCCTCAAAAAGCTAGAGTGCGCTCAAGTGTCAATTCCTAATAATGCTGCTGGTATATAAGGCCAACGACTTCATGTTCTTTAGATTGCAATGATTTTTCACTCTTCGTTTTTTTCTCTTGGCATGTGACAACCTCTAGTGCATTCGATAATTAAAAGTATTATGTTAAACAACCTTTTTCTTTCACCAAAGAAAATCATTCATGCAGACTGATAGCACGTTTCCTGTGCAAACAGAGGAAGGTGGCACATGGGATATGGTCAGTGAAGATGATCTATGGGAAGGTGAAGACGTGGATCCTAGTGAACAAGATTATGTCGTTGTGAGACAAGAAGATATTGTAGAAGGTATGGCATCCTTTATGGCTGCCTACCTCCTGTCCCTTAAACAGACAAAGGTATGCTGCACTTCTTGCAAATGCTTGAGACCAAAGCTTCTCAGGTTACCTGGTCATTGGTGCGGGACTCAGAGTGGTCCTCTTTTTTGTGACCCATCAGCACCATGTTATTCTTTCAAGTCAATTGCTGATCCACATCCATTTCCTTTTGGTTATGTGGCTTCTTCTACTCAAAGGCTTCTAATAACAGATAAATATTCTGCTAAAGAATAAGCATGAATAGTGGATTTATTCTCTTCGAACTTATTTCCTACCATGAGTTTCACTGCATGGTGTCTATGACTCTCTTGCAAATATTGATGGTGAACCCATGATTGTGGTTTATTATAAGTTCTATCTGTCCCTGCGGCCTTTTTGTATTATCTACACATACAAGAGCCTTTAGATTGGGATGTTTGAAAAAAAAAATACAAGAAAAGCATTTTTTGATTGAGTGACATGAGAGCTTGCATCTAAAAAATTTAACTCCTGAGAACTTCTTAAGTTTCAGAGTTGGTTGGAAAAACATTGTCTGGATCTTACTCTGGTCATGGATTTTTGCACTCTTTGCTTGGGGAATTTCTCATGTTCTTGGTCTTTTATTGAATAGACTTGTTTAGATCAGAATATTATTCCCGCGAGGATTTAGCAATTACTTTTTCCTTGAAGATCTGCTAATGATTTCCACTCTAGCTACTAGATAATGCTTCTTTCATCCTGTTGTGATGAGTTAAATTACCAGATTTAGTAGGAACAAATAATAATGAGGCAATTTATGTCATTTGTTGTGCATGGGCCATGACAATTATTGCTGTTTCTTTCATAGGGTGCTTGTCTTTAGCATGAAATGCATTTGCTTGCCTCTTCTTCTTGCACATTTTTATCCTTTTGGGCTTAGCAGCTGGTGCTTTTCTATTTGCAGGAGTTGACTCCTAACCAACTTCAGGAAGGTCAGCTTGATTTTCATTCCTCCTCTTTCATTGATATAATTTGCACTAGCTTTCAAAATGTTTGTTGATTGCTGCTAACATAATTTAAGATGTATTCATCAAGTTTATTAATGATGTAACTTGTACATTCGGGTTAAGTTCTTCCCAGATTCTGCGGTCGTCAACTCTTGGAGTCCTGATAACCTTTGAATTTTCTTTCAGCTCTTTGCAAGACATTCTCAGTTAAGAAGAAAAAGGGAAAGCTTCGGAAGGCATGGGATGGGAGCAGAGTCATTTATAATGTAGCATCATGGGGAGCAACTGCAATTGGGTAGGTACTCGAAAGCTAAGTATTCACCAACTGGCATTCCTTATTCCATGATCTTGAGTTAAAGATCGAGTTACTAATCACTGCGTGCTGGTACTTGTCTAGATATATATGCTCCGAACAGCTTCATCTTCTTCACTAAGAATGATATTCTGATGTCTACTTCTTGTTCTCTGCAGGATATATCAAAATCCTGTTATTCTTCAGGCTGCCTCAAAAGCTTTCTGGGCGTCCTGTCATGTTATCTCGAAGCTTCTCTGATGTGGATGCGCCTTCAGGGGAGGGGAGAAAACCAGGGGGGGAAGGTGTTGGGGGTTGCCGTTGTTTGGTGCTTTGTGCTGTCCAGGCAGCTTGGTGTTCCGAATGTTGTGCCATGCTGATGTCATTCTTTATTTGTGTGCAGATCAGATCAATTGCATAACCTGATCTAATCTTTGTAAATATGGACTTTCTTATTTGATCATGTTGATTAGTGAGATTATATTGGTTTGTTGTGCTTGCACCTGGAATGCATCTACGGAACAGCCGTTCCAAGCAGCTCACTATTAGATGCACGCATCAACGCAAAAATTACGATCTCTTCATGGTGTTTCTTCGTTTGAAAGGAAGGCAAAGAAAGAGAGAATGAAAGAATGGCTGACATTTCCTTCTCCTGATAATGCAGTTTCAACTTGGGGTTTAGTCTTCAGCACCAGTGAATCACAGATGTCGGCTTTGACCACCAAAAAATTAGAAAAATCTCAGATGTTTGCATCCATATTTCATTCTGGTTTCTGTCATCGTAGTCAAGACTTGGAGCAATGGAGAGAAGAAAGAAAATGCTCGGGTAGAACCACGGTCATTGTCTGAAGCTCGAAACTCAGGGAGCAGGTGTAACTAATATTCGTATCCTTTTCATCTCAATGAAGAAGGGCTTCACGGAAATTTGACAGCCGATTTGTTTTCAGAGCTCAAGCAAAGTACAAATGCATAATGTAATGTCAAGACATCATTTAACAGAGTCCGAAAGATCAAATAACATGAAATATAACTCTTCAAACTAACCAAAACTGCGGGAAGGACTAATCGAGCAACAGAGAATGGACCAGCCGTTTACTCTCATTCCTCAAAAGTATCAAGAACTTTCTACAAGAGAATCAACTCATCAATCTGTTGTTTTATTTTTTTGACTGATAAAAAGTCCGACAATGTTGATTTTACACGTCGAACAATTAAGGCAAAGAACCTCCAGTAAAAGAATTCCATCTCCCAAATAATCCCACGTTCTGATGAAGATTCAGTACCACAATCAAAATCAACTTATTGAAGATTTACGAAGAGGTCCGCAGCAAGACACCTGACTTCTGCAAAAATCAAGCGTATAACTCATCAACATTACACTCCCCAACAAAAACTTTG
Organism: Eucalyptus decipiens; assembly: GCA_014182575.1. Classification (NCBI taxonomy): domain Eukaryota; kingdom Viridiplantae; phylum Streptophyta; class Magnoliopsida; order Myrtales; family Myrtaceae; genus Eucalyptus; species Eucalyptus decipiens. The sequence goes on along the minus strand of CM024614.1, from coordinate 57,976,520 downwards.
ATGCTTCTAGGCGATCCACAACTGCCCTCAGCTATGATTGCTCTGTCGTTGGCAGCCATGTGAGCGATGATCTTGTAGATCATTTCAATCTGCATCCACAAGGCCAGGAAAAGAATTAGCCAAAATTCTACAGTTCTGGTTGCTAATTTGTGCCCAGGGATCGGGCAGATTACCTCTTCAGGGGCATGGCAACGTTCAGCTACTTCTTCAAGAGTCAATGGCTCGACAGGCTCCTTACAGCTGAAAAATGCAATGCCAAGGCAAAATTAACAAACCTATCTGAATTTCAAGAAAATGAACAAGAACCCCATTTATTAAGAGCGATATTTTCCATCTTAGATGAGATTGTTCTAATAAGGTACCTGGCCTCATTGAGTACAGCCAGAACCCGTTTCTGAAGAGCCAATACTTCTGCTGCTGCCTTTTTCCCAGCTTCAACACCTAAGAATTTCAATCGCACATAGTGGCAAAGAAATGAGACACCCAGTTGGATGAATTGATTTGATTTCTTGACCCAAAGAGAGGCCAGACATATTCTCAACAGCAATAAGCACTAAACATATGCAATCATCTAATTTAAATAAGAATTATAAGGTAAACTATTTACCAGGTTGATGATAGGCATTAATATTAACTAGTGAGGCATATATCCCAACTGCTCGCTCATACAATGCTACAAGAGCCCCCACTGATCTAGGGGTCACTTCTTCGACAGTGACTGTTATAGACTCGCGATCATTGGCATACAGAGCAGACCTTGTTCCCTACAGAAGTTCACCACATCTAAAAGAGATCAATAGCAGAAAAACAACAAAGAGATCATAAGTAAAACACCCACTTAACTCATGTCTCCTTTCCAAGAGAAGCGTGAGATCTTAAACTTCAGATACAATAAACATGGGAACTTCAACTATTGCTAGATTCTTCTTAAAGATAAATATTAGTAGCTCTTGTTGTAAACTAACCTGAAGCATTCCAAACAGATAGTCACCACAGGTAACACCTGGTTCAAGCTCCCAATCATGACCAGGTGGTCTATCACGAAGCACTTCAACAAATGTTGCGAAGAAGTTGTGCACACCGTCTCTCAGCTGTTGTATGTAGCTATATGGAAATTGAACAATAACATGCATCAGGAATAATCACGTCGCTGGTATATAAAAGTAATAGTGCCATTAGTTATCAAAAAATAACTTACGCATGCTGATCTGTGCTCCCTTTATTCCCATAAACAGTAAGCCCTTGATTGACCTGTGAAATGAACAACTTGAGATTTAACATTTTGGAATCTAGAGATGGAGACGGAACTCCCTATTTCCACCCAGAAATACACGCATACCCTATTGCCATCCAGGTCGAATTCTTTTCCAATTGATTCCATCACTAGTTGCTGCAGATACCGACTGAATAACAGAAGGCTGTCTTTGTAAGGAAGAATTACCATGTCCTGACAGCAGCAATTTGAAAAGTGAAACACTTGTCAATGACTGCAAACTGAAAGGAGAAAAAATAACAATTCAGAAGGCAATCTTATTCAAATATAATACCTTAGATCCTACACCATCAGAAGCCCAATACCAACATAAAGCAAGCAATGCAGCAGGGTTGTTCTTCACCTGGAAAAGAAACGAATTATTTTTGCTGACACGGGACTACAGAAGGCAAGAACCATCATTTGATCAGTATCTGTAGAGAAGCCATTCAGACAACTACAGAAAACTACTGATACTTCTTATGCTGTAACTTCTTTTTTTCTTTTGTGTGTGTGTGTTTGGGGGAGATAATAGGGACTATGCATTAGGTATATGGCTTTCGGTCACTAAAAGTTATTATATGCTTCATTTTAGAAGTAAAAGTAGCCAAGAATCCAAACATCTATGATTTAAGCATCAGTGTTCAGTGCTATCTATTAAATTCTGAAAATGAGCCATAGTCACTTTCAAGTTAGAAGTATTATTTCGACCAACTTCATTTTTGTGAAGTCAAAGCTAAAGCCAAAAACTCAAAACCACAGCCAAAGCCAGAAAGGCAAGCCGAAACCCACAGCCACCCCAAACAGGCCTTGACATTTATGTTTACGATTATATGACAAAAGTAGTACAATGATAAGTTACTCACCAAAGGATTTACAATATAGGAAGCATAAACAGTGTGGATATGCTAAGTTAATCTACAGTCCCTACATTATTGTTTCTGTGGATCTTCTTCTGACACAACATACAAGTGAGCAACGTCTCAGACAAGGAAACAAGTGGTGCTTCTGCCGCATATGAGTTCACAAGTTACTCTGGCATACATCGCGGTGCATACTATCATAGACAACCGTTCAACTCGTTAGCTGACATCCTTGAATGACTGAATAGCTATCTAAAGTCTATGGTCAAGATTGACATCTCAACCATATTTAGTTTATTCTGGTGACCCAGCTCCCTATATCATAAAATGTGCACGTACAGAATCCCGAGCACTACACATTGAGTAGGATTTTACACCATAAGTTGCCCTACTAATACAGAAACTAATTCCTCTACTGGACTTGGGTAACGACAGAACGTTCTGGAGAAACACCAGATAACATTAACTGAAAGCAATCTTACCACTTTTGTCCTAGTTGCCTCGTCCATCAGGGATGCACCAGCAAGCATTTCTCTGATATCAATCCCCTGAAGTTGGAGTCGCTAGTGAATATGCTCTTCTAGTCAAATCAGAATATGTAACCACAATGAGATTAGAAGTTAGGCTTACGAACTTGAAGGGCCGCTGGAAGTAGACCAACTGCAGACATTTCAGATGTTCTACCACCCACCCAGTCAAACATTGGAAATCTGGCCAACCAGCCCTCAATCCGTGCAGTATTGTCCAACAATGAGTTCTCTTGTGTTATGGCAACACCCTGCATTCATGATGGGAAAAAAAGTGATCAATGCAATATCTGCAAAGTTGAAGGTGCCAAAATTTTGGTAAACAAACCGAAAAGATTAACTTTCACATAACTTCATGCAAGTGCACCATCAGACTGACATATAAATGAAGACATCCAGTTATCCACAATTATGTTATACATCACAAGCAATAACTGTTCAGTGCAAGATTAACAAACTGACAAAGCCTCATTAGCAATAATGACTTAAAAAGCCACTAAACTGAATACTCCTAATTATAAAATAAATGCACCAAAATAGAGTTCAACCTGAGACATCTAGAAGCTTCCCTAAAGAAAATGCTCAACCAGAAAAGAAATCAATAGGGTGTTGGATTTTTTTTTTTTTTTTTTTTTTTTTTTTTTTTGGGATTGAGTTAACAACAGAAAGGCCATGGAACCTACACTGTGAAAACGACGTGAACACATCAACCAAAATCAACTAATCTCTTCACAAAAAAAAAAAAAAAGTCCAACATTCAATAGCTTTTAGCTCTTAAGCATTAAGAGAAACTAATTATTAGTTGTCAACTCAACTCTAGTTTGTATCTTTAAAGAGAACATGAAACTCAATGAATAGTCAGTGAAACTTCTATAGGCAGGAAGAAAAAAAAAAAAAAGAACCTGGGACCAATACCTGTTTAGCAAATTCCAATCCCGCTTCACGAAAGGCCTTCTGTACTTCCAATAAGCCATTTCTGGTTTCAGGAGTACCACCACTCTGTAGGACGGGAAATGACAATGAATTACCATATATTCTTCCATACTGCATAAAGAAGAGATCACAAAGCAAAATACATGCAGGCACCTTTGATATCACAATTACGAGGGTAGAAGCCAGCTCAGGACCAAGCTGTGCAATTTGATGGTCAATTCCAGCTGGATCTGTGTTGTCAATGAATCTAATCTGCCAAAGGTAAAATTAAGATATCATTCGGACAGTCAAAAGTCAAAAAATCACTAACACAAGGTGTTCACCCAATATGCCAAGACTTATAACTGCACATTCCTCCATAGCTTGTAACTTTAACTAAATCTGATGTGCAAAATCTATAATTTACTAACGCTTTTCAAATACGGAATCAAAAGACGAAGACAAAAGACCTAAGTACAGTATGATTAACAAAAGCAGATCTTTTTTTCATTGCGCATAAGTGAATCGAGCAGCATATGCACTTGCTCCACATAATGGAGGAGAAATGTGAGTAGGAAGAATACGGGGAAGGTAGTAGGATCATTCTCATATTCACAGTAATAAACTTGCAACGAAAAGCCCGAAATGGAATGACATCACGGCTAATCCAAGTAGGAGGACGAATAACATTAAGAGAACTGCTCACTTGAGGGAAGAGTTGCCAAAACTCAAGAAATAATTTTAACTAGTTGAAAAAGCAAGAAAGGACAGACAAAACAAGCCACGACCAACTTATCTACAATGTCTGAAGATACCTTTAAGGGAGGATTATCAGGAGCCAACGCCTCTGCAACAAACTGTGGCCCAAGAGCTGAACCTCCAATTCCAACTGAAAGTATTTGAGTGAAGCGATCCACGGGAGAAGTAGCAGGGGGCTTAATCTGCAAATTAAGCATCAAGCATAATCAAGTCAATTAATCCGTCCCCGATGCAATCAGCTAAGCACACTAAAAGAAAACCAATGATCAAAAACTGAATTTCATGCTGACATTAATCGAAAAACCTCAAGAAAATTTTGAAACTACTGCTTCTCGGAGTAGGGAATTTCCATACACAATCATTTCAAGTGACTAATTCGTTAATGTGCTCTCCATCTCTTTGACCAGAAACCACTTCAAATTATCCTCGGCTCGCGCTTTCTCGAGCGACTAAGACAATGCCGACATTTACCAGAAAACTGACACGGGCAACTACGACAGCAAACCGACAGGAAAAATGCAGGGAACAACAATCTCTCTCGCCGCACGGAGAACAACAACAACTGAAATTCCAGAACTGACCTTACCGCTGACCACGTCGGCAGCGAAATTGCAGACGGCGTCGAGCGCGCCCTCAATCTGCGTCTTCAGGGTTGGGGTCGGCGCGAGCTCCGACTTCCTCAACCAGTAGTGGCCGACCATGCGGCCCTCGTCCGGGTTCGCGATCGCGCCCTTCTCCAGCTCCTCCATCGCCTTGAACGCGGCCTGGAACCGGGGCTCCATCTCCTCCAGGAACTCGTCCGTGAACCCGACCCGGCTCACGTCCAGGAAAAGCCCTACCTCCCGGTGCTGGTACAGCCAGTCCACGTACCTCCTCCACAGCGAGCGCGAATCCTTCTCCAGCCCGCACTTCTCCTTCTTCGCCGCCCCGTCGGCCCTGCCCAGCTCCGCCGAGATCTCCCTCGCGACCGAGCGGGCCAGCGACAGCGACGGCGCCCGCTCGCCGGCGGGGGGCCTGGCGCCGCTCGGGAACGAGACCGAGGCCACCTCCCTCCGGCCGGCGGCGGACGGCGGCGTCTTCAGCCTGAGGGACGGGGATGACGAGCAGATGCCGGACACGGAGGACGCCATCGGCGGCGGCTCGGCGGCGGCTCGGCGTCGGAGCTGATGAGAGTCAAATTGACGAGGCGAGCGAGGAAAACGAGAGAGACGAAGACAGCTCCTCTCTCTTTTTCTCTCTCTCTCTCTTCTCGGCTGAAAAACAAATAAAATTTGATAATTTTTATTTTTCGATTTATTTATTTTCGGGGTTTTTTTTTCGGTCCGATTGGAGAGTCCGGCGGGCGGAGTGTTGTGAATCACACACGTCTGATTGGTTGGTAGTTAGGCAGTTGGGTAATTTTGTTGGACCGATTTGCCCCTGTGGGAGTGGGCCTAATTACGGATCCACCCCGCACCCGTTGGTCGGGAGTGGCCGGTCAAAATGGGCCAAAAAGCGGGACACGTCCGCTTCGGGGGAGATGACAGTGCAAGCCAAGCTGTACTGATTTTCTCTCTCGCTTTCGGACATGTGGTAAATGGAAGAAAGAGAAAATACACGTCGGAAAATCAGAAAAAGAGAGGATCCGTTTATTTGTCTATATTCAGACAACGGAAAATTAGTCGATTTCTTAAAAAGAGTTGCCCATTAGCGGAAAATAACAAATTTAGGTCAAGAAAAAAATGAAATTTTCTATATGGAAAGAAGGAAGCAAATTTGAGCTATCAAACAAATGAAAATTAACAATTTTTCTTATCTTTATCATGAAATTCTTGGTGAAATAAATGCATCATTGCATTTCTACATCCGACAAATACTTTTGATGACGTTGGTCTTTTGTCAAGAAATGTGTCGTAAATGTATTACCTACATATTTTTTCACGGTTTAAATTTTTTAGGGAACATAAAAAAGATTGGTCCCATGGAATGCTAGAGTTAGACATTCCCAAGTAAATCATTTTGGATGTGACGGGTACATGGGCATCCGCCGCACAACTGCGCATCTCTCTTCGGACATTCTCCCTACCATGTCCTTCTCTTCCTCGGGCGTCAATTCGTGATCCTCCGCAAATGGCCTCAACACATGTTGCAATGCATTAATCTTCTCGTGTTAGCAGCAATCCGGTTGGGCGAGTCCTTGTCACGCAGGCGTCCGTCCTTGCAAGATGCCTTTAATTGCGTGCTTTCAAACGGTGTTTCGCAATTTCGGACCGCCTACCCTAAGGCTAGTTCAATCTCGCTCACCTTCAAATTGGGTCTTTCGTCTTTTGATTTGGTCTACCCAAAAAAGCAAATTTTAATGACGTCAACTCTTAAAAAATATAATCGTTACGTTTCTACACCAATTGGAAAAGGCACTCCCTTTGTAACTGGTGACAGGTTCCATCACATTTTAAGATCATCAATCAAAAAGTCAACTAAAAATTTCTCATTAACTAATTATTTCTAATGATACAAGTAATTGTTTTTAGTGAAATGATTTTCAAGTCATTCATTTATTTCACAAAACAAGCGGAGCCTAAGTATTAAAAAAAAAACAAATAGCTATAAGTGGAAACATTGGTACTCTTTCAAGTATAGGGGATTCTAAAATGCAGTTTGAAAAATTCTTATTCCAAATGCGGAAAGATGAAATAAAGCAAATAAATAAAATAAATAAAAAGTCACCGTCATCAAACACACTTAAAAGTCTATATTTTCAAATGTCAAAGCTTATACACTCGGATCGTCATCGACCATGAATAAATATTGAATCTATCTATGTATTTCTACAATATATATCCACCGGCAAGCCACCGTGATTTCATGCGCATGATTAAGATCGTCATAAGTTGACCTTTAGAACTTATAAATGATACATGACACGTGGTTTGAAGATTAGATGGCAAAAGAGCTTTTGGTAGATTTCAAGGGGCCACCAACTCCCATCCCGAAGGACATATTCTTAATCATATCTGACCCCTGCATTTCATTTATAATTGAGGGCCAAACGTTCAACCTTAGGCTACCCTCTCCAGAACCGTTTCACATGCGGCATGTTGATTCGACAGGGATGTGCAGGTGAGCCTGGCGCAGTTGGGTAGGTCGTGTGAGTGTTAAAGCAAGCAAGATAAGTTCCTTATTCTAAATTTTCAAGACAAGTGCATAAGTGGTAGATTCCGAAGTTTGAGGTTGTACCAACCTTTTACTCACCCTATACCCTGCACTCTATACCATGTACCCTGTGCAAATACCCCACAGAATGATGAAGAGAATCCCATTTAATATTTCTTAATTGAATATACATATATTCAATTATTTATGATGTTACCTTTTCTTTCAGAAATTCTTACATTTTAATGTCTACCTGATTAACAACTTCTAGCCCCACGAAAAAGAAAGAAAGAAAAAAATCTCCACCCCCTTCTCTGTGACAAACTTAGCTCAGCTATGTTTAAGATGAAACTAAGTGTCATAATTTTTTTTCAGCCACTTAATTGTGATTTCTAAAAAAAAATGTTTATTTGATTGTTATAATTTCAATGGATCAATTGAGCACTATATTTTTTTAAAAAATGGGGTGAAACACTCGTGGCGAACATTGTTAAAAAGTTATGATATTTAATTGATCGATTACAAATTTATATGATACTCAGGTGATTGAAAAAACATTTATGGCACTCAAGTGATCGAAAAGGAAATTATGCCACTCAAGTAAATACTGAACGAAAATTATGACATTTGTAGTATCTTTTTTTCTGAGAAAAAGCTAATTCATTTATTTTTTCTATTGATTTCAATGTTGTATCATTCTAGGATTATGTTACTATTAGACATGAACATGTATTTTATCGTGTGGAATGTTCAATGTGCTAATAATAAGAATTACAATATTATCTATTCATTGATTTCATTTTAAGTATAGGATACCTAAAACTCAGTGAAACTCACAAATTCTAGGGTGGTTTTAGGAGACTATAAGATAGGTATAATTCCAAAAACTTAGATTGATTGCGTATAGCAAAAGTTCTCACATCGGACAAATTTACTATGTAACAACCCGGTCCAATGAGGGCATTATTGATTGGAAAATGAATTGCTCCTAGCAGGCTCTTAGAATGACGAATGGAGTAGCAATGAATTGAACTGTACACCGAATATAAAAGAGCATTATAATGTGTGTGTGTGTGTGTGTGTTAATGAAAATTGTAATTAACTTACTAATGTGACTTTTGACGTGACGGTAAACTTTGCTTTATAATTCCAAAATTGAGCGTATTCAAGTTAGATTACTACCATGATAGGTGACCACGTGAGACGGTGCTTGCTTTTATAATAAATGACAAAATCACGAGGCTTAGTTTAGAGAGTGGTCGCTAGGGCCAAAAGGCTCAAACACGGAATGACTCCTAGTAGGTTTCTAGGATGATCAATGGGGTAAATAGGTATAAATCAAATTGCATACATGATAGTGGGAGAGCGATTTTAGGAAATATATGTGTGCCCGCGCGTGCACACAAATTAAAATTAACTCACGTATGAGCTTTTTAACATACTGGCAAGCTTTAAGTGCAGTTAGGTTAAAGCTCTATCAAGATAGGTATCTCCCAAGAAAGTGTATGAGGTTAGAGCGCTCTCAAGTTATAATACTGCCAAAATGAGTGTTTCTTGGGAAAGTGTCTAAGGTCAAAGCTACATACTCTAGGAAAGGGTTTGCCTATCGTCAATATTTCAAATGAGTTAATTCAGAGATGTCACACATTACCCACTCTAGAAGCTACATGCTCTAGATTTGACGTGCCACATCAAATTAAATATTCTCTTTCATCACGATCTACTACAAATTCACATAATTAAACACATACATTGTTATGTCAGCACATCAAATACGATATACATGTTACACATTAACGATAGGGGTGAGCAGTCTTAGGTTCGTATAGATTTCACACGTAATTTGGAACCTACCTATTGAAACAAGTTTATCATTTTTTGGATACTGGAACCTACCTTATATACCCTAGAATTTGGAACCTATCCTATTACAAGTTTTACGGTTTATCCAAGTTTCACCTATATTATTAATTGAACAATTGCAGTAAATTAAAACATTTAATGACCATCATTTATTGTTATAATTCATTGATCATAACTTATATTTTAATGCAATAAAAAAAAAAATATATATATATAAGTAAAGTAAAAGTTTCAGTCATAAAATGGAAGCTCGGACTAGTGCTCCTAAATTATACATTCATCATCGAATGGCATAAAATATTGCAGGATCATATGATGACATAGACTAAGAAAAATAGTTTGATTACAAGTTTTGGGTTGCAGATTCTAGATTCCTTCAACTAAAAACTTAGAACCTACCTGTCAAAATAGAGTCCTCATTTTTTGAAACTTGAAATCTACTCTGCATATCTTGAAACTTGGAACCTATATGTTTTTACTGGTCCGGTTCTCGGGTTTCATTTTACACCGGAACCATGTTTACCCTTAATTAACGAGTTTTTAATGGCTAACATTTCTAATGGGTCACAACACCTTTACCGATAGATTCGTCAGTCATATTACACGTCACCCATTAAAATTTTTCTCCAATTTTTATTTTGTAAAGAAAGGTTATTAAATTTTTAAATATAATATTCCAACAATACGTTCTCTTACAACCATAGAGGCAATAAGAAACGTAAATGATGTTACATCGACTGTGGAGCCACTTATAATGTTCAAGACCTTCATGCTTCTATTATTTGGGCACAGCAAAAAGCATCTTATATTTGTCTTCGTATATCTTGTGAAAGTGACCTTGCGATACTTGAAATAAAAATAACACTAAGCTTCTTAATATGTAATATTATCCTTAAACTTTTAATTTATTCAATGTGATTTCTAAACTTTTAAACATTTTCTAAAGTTTAGAAATAATATTAAATATTTATCGGTTGTTGATGGATTATATTATATAAAGTGAAAGTTTAGGGACGACAATGCACATTGAGCCAAAATTTAAGGATCATATCGTACATATTAAAAATTCAGGGATGATATTGTACATTAAATCAAAGTTTCAATATTATTTATGTTATTATATCCAGTTGAACGGATAATTACGGTACACCCAAATGATATGCAACTAAGGAGGAAGGATAGGCTGAGACTTGGGAAAGTCGAAACGTGTACGTTTGTCTAGCAAAGTCGTACCAGATCATCATAGGTCTTGCTTAAGCTCAAGAACCAACAAGGTCTTATGCTAATCGAGAGTAGTAACGAGTGCTACAAATGACAATCAATTTCACAATGATTGCCAAAGGACCACAACTTACAATGTCAAACTCATGTAATTGGTACATCGTCATCGACACCATCATCATCACTAAGTGGCGGATGCACAAAATTTTAGCTCAGGGAATGGAGAGATTAGTCAAAGATTATAATAATTCCCTAACACAAGGGAGTCACGCGATAAAATTACCCATAAGTTTCACGGATTTTAGAAAATGATTACTAAGGAATTACATGAAACTATGTTGTTATTAATTGATAAACACTTGATTGTTACAAGGCGATTGTTATTTTCACTTCAACATAGCTCTATGCATCTATTTAAGAGTTAAAAATGACAAAATAACCCAAAGTCGTCGCTCCCTTTTTTTCTCTAATCATCCAAATGAAACTCACGAGCATTGGATCGAACGTTGTGCAAATGAAAATGAAATTCCAAACCGAGCTAAAATCAAGACGCGAGGACACGCACTCGCACCACTTGCTAAGATTCGGTTTGGACAGATTTTTTTTTCTTAATCATGCGGCGGCTTGCTTTCCAATTTTTCCTTCCACAACCTCGTTAATTCCAAATCGAATCGTGGAGGAAAGAATGGACACATTTTCTCCACGGCAACCAAAGAATCAAGAAAAAAATCTCCGAATTATTTTTTCTTCCTTCTCTCTCACGAACGATTTAAAAAAAAATAATAGAAAAAAAAAATCAGAAAAAATCTGCTCTCCTGCGAGTCGCGAAGATCGAGACCGTCCTCTAGAAATTTCCACTATTCCACGGGAGCGTAGCGAGACAATCATTCGCGTTATCCTCTTCCACCCGAAACCTTCTCCGCCGTTCGGGCCACCGCACGCGGCGCATCGTCGGCGGCGAGGATGATTTGGGAGGACGCGCTTCCGCAGCACGACGGCGAGCCCGAGCAGGAATCTCGCTTCAACTTCGACTTCTTCTCCCTCCTGTCGAAGCCCAAGGTTAGCCGCCCGCGAGCTCCCGGGGGACGTCGTCCGATGGAGAAAACCCGGCGTTCCCGGCTTTTCTAGGGCTCCTCCTTCCGCGCCCCTTCGGCGTCGTCTGATTTCGGTGCTTCTCCTTGTGTTGTGCAGGACTATTATAAAATACTGGAGGTGGATTACGATGCCTCCGAGGACGCGATCCGGTCCAATTACATCCGGCTTGCGCTGGTCCGTGAATTTTTTTTTTTTTCTTTTGGGGCTGTCGGCGATGGTTTGGTTGCTATGTCGTTGCTATTGGTTCGCTGTTTGCTGCGAATTGCTGAATTTGGTGTTTTGATTCGTTCTTAACTAATCCATCTATTATCCGCAAGCTAAAAGAGAGAGTTTTTGAGGCCACGAGGCTGTAATTCTTAGTTTCCGGTCGCGATTAGCTCGCTGTCTGTTGCAATTCTTCGATTGTTGCATTCGCGAGGATCGTTTAGAGAGCTGCATTCTGATAGTATGGGATGGGGAGTTTCGGTATCTATGTATTGGTCTCTTACGGATTGCTTCGTGGTGCAGAAATGGCATCCAGACAAACAAAAAGGACAGGACGATGCGACTTCGAGGTTTCAAGAGATAAATGAAGCGTACCAGGGTCAGTTTAATTCTCTGTCTCCTTCTTAGAAACTGTTCAGTGGTTTGTGTTTTCTGTGCATTTTGCGTTGATATTTTGATTATGGAACTAGGCAAGTGGTATGCCTGCCTCTGGCCCAAAAGAAAAGAAGTTCTTGCGCGCCGTTGTTTTTGGGTCTAATGCCTCGAGTTCTGGTTACATTTGCGGCTTGAATCAATGAGATTGGTCAATTGGTCCTTGTAGGGGTGTTCTGTGATGATGAAGTCGAGTCAGAGCTGCATTGGAGGAGGATTGGCTGTGAAAGTAGTTGATTTCCACTTTGTAGATCAATGGTACTAGTCCAGGAAATGTTGGCAATAGTCTGGAATACTAGAACTGAGCAGTCGGTGCAAAGTATGCAACTTGCGGCTAGGTTAGACTGGATTGATTGTCGTGGAAACTAATCATTTGCTCTACAGATATAAATTATCATAATACATGACAATAATGCCAGCGGTTGGTAGAGTGGGTCAGTATGTCCAAGAAACCAGAATTCTGAGTGATGTTATGGAAAGATATGTATCCAGTATCATTAGTTGGCGCATTAAGCTCAATGTATTTTGACTTTTGTCAGTTTGTATCAATATTTGACTTTCAATGATGCTTCTAAAGATTTTGGCATAGAATTTAATTCGGTTACCAGAGAGTTCAAAAGGGAAGAGTTTGATTTTTCATCATTGAAATTGGGGAATCAATTGGACTGATTAGGGTTTCAATAAACGTGGTACAAAATTGGTATTGAAACTATTAAGAACTTAATCTACTCAAGTACTTGGACGGTTATTACTACAGTCTCTTAATAGTGCAGAGTTCAATCTATTTTAATTCTCATCCACTGTAATACAAGGGCCTTCTGTGTCTTTACTAACTTCAACTTGAAAGTGCCATGCCTCATAAAGGGAACTCTTTACTTTTCACTCTGTTGGATTTTCTTGTAACAAAGGAAGAGTTAGTCTTAATAGAATGCATTTGCTGCTCTCATTCGTCTGCCACAGAACTGAGTCTGGTAAGCAGATGATCTAATCACTGCTGGTGGTGGATCTCTTCATGCAATGAAGATACTTGATTCATGTGGGCTAGTTGATATTTATGTTTTAACATTGTAGAAACTTTTCAAATCATCATTACGAGAACTCTGAGTTGGGTCCTTTGAGAATGAGCATAATAAGTGGTGAAAAAGATAATAGTTTGTTCCATTGTAATCGTTTAGTAATTTATGGGACCTTGATTGTGAGACTAGGCCATTGTTTATGATCTTATCCACATGATAGTTGTTGAATCATGAAAGTTCATAACCACAACAAAGTTTAAATTTTAGGCTTTCATTCAGAGTCTCTTTTACATGGAGCATTTAGTCATTGAGTGGAATTTTAAGTTTGGGTTATTGGTGGTTGATTGATTATGTTTGATAGTAGCAGCAGCTGGATGTGGTTCTAATTGTTTGTCCCATGAATTTGCTTGACAGTTCTTAGTGATCCTGCCAAAAGGAGAGAATACGACACAAAAGGGATGTCACATGTTTATGATTACAATATAGTTGTAAGTTCTGGACTGCATTCTTCATTGGAACAGAGTAATACTTTGATAAACTTCCTCTGGATTCAATTGGCCTATATAACATTCTTCTACTGCTGCAGGATTACCTTAACCGTTACAAGGGCCTTATATTGACATGTAATGGCTTGGGGATCCGGCAGTCAATTTGGTGAGCTAAATGCTTCTGTATCTCTTGAATCACATCTAAGGAAGCTCTAGACGCGTGGCATGTATATGTTAGTAGCCACTAGCTTCGGCATGAGAAGGCACTGGGGATTTTTATTTTCTTTTTCTATTCTCAGGAGTTGAATCTTCAGTGGGTAATTAGTAGCTTCTAGCTCCTGAGGATGCCAACCCTTATCTTTTCGGAAGTGTAACAAATTTGTGATGTGATCATGTTAGTTGATCATATGAGTCATACAGTTGATCCGATTTGTCTGTTGTCTTTCACTCATGAGGCGTATGCTGAGAAGGGTTGTAGTACTGGCATAATGATGGAGTGACTCGACATCTTCCAAAGCGTAGATTCATTTCACCAGTGTGCATTAGTTGAAGTGCAAGCAAACTCGATAGGTCCACATCTGCATGGTCGGTGATGATCGAGTGATGTGGAGCGCAAGCTATGCTCACTATTTGCGGCATGCTCGGGCAATTAGACATGGTCCGGGAAACTTGGATCAGTAGTGCCACTACATTCTGGTTCCCAGTTGATGCGTCCATTGATGTTAGTCACAAGCGAACCAGTCCTGAATTTCAATAGCTCGAGCCCTATTGCTGCAATTTATTCTGATCATCCAGGAAAAAAAGAAAAGGAAAGGGATTCCATAGTCTTGTCTTGGATCTCATCTTGCCCGTGACATCCCTCCGCTCGCCGTTGTCCCTTGATCTAGGTTGTCTTAACTCGACCCATTTAACTTCGTTTCGCATTGAATGGCTTAAATGACAAGCTTGCCGTCTGGGTTCCAAGGAACCGTACCACCAATTCATCAACGCTAGGCCCCGCCCTGATTTTCGGGCCATGAGGGCCCTCTCTTTGAAAACGAAGAAATGAGGATGCGAATTTATGGCATGACCATCGCACCTGACCAGACCCAATGATGGTTTGTTCAAACTTGGGTTGGGTCATTGTCGAGGCGCGATGTCTGTCTTGTCTCGTTACAGAGCAGCGAAGAGCCTGCGAAGGCGAGCATCCAATCCGGAACGGACAGCAGGATCAGCTGATTCCCTGGAGCAAAAAAATTCCGTGGGATTATTGTGTCCGTAAGTCGTCCTTTTCGTGTTCAAACGCATCATTCCTGCGTTGAATGTTACGGCTATATGATGGCCTGAAAAGTCTCTTACCTTATTATCTATGTCCGTGTACGATGTTACGAAGTAAATTCAAAAAGTAGTTCCAACCTAATTATGTCAGTGTTGGCCGAATCCGAAATTGAGACGCATTCTCGCCCCGACCGATGTGAAATATGATATCTTGACGAATGTACCATAGCTTTGCAGTTTAGTCTGGCTGGATTCCTTTGATTGGATTTTTTGAATTCCATGGACTTTTCAAATAACTTTTACAGAAAATGATATAAATGCCCCCCTAAATTATGACTCAACATATAATGTGATCGCTAAATTTTTAATTTGTTCAATATAATATTTGAACTTTAATTCAATTTGCAATGTGATCTTTGTATTTTTGATTTGTTCAATATGGTTTATTGACTTTTGATATATGTTTGATTTAATCTTTAAATTATATGAAAATATTCAATATTGTCCATGAGCTTGAATTGATTGAAGGACTGCATTGAATATTTCCATAAATTCAAGGATTAAATTGAACATGTACTAAAGGTCTATGGTCCACGAGAATCCACCCTCGATAATTAGCCTACTCGATGATTTCTAGTTCCAGCAAGGCCCAACATCAACCTCATGGCCCAATGAGAGGCCCAACATCTTATCTTTCCCCCAAAATTTTGCCATGATCAATCATAGCTCGAATCATTGACCGAAAATAGTTTGAATAAGTCTTTGAATTATATGAAAATATTTGATATTGTCCTTAATCTTGAATTACTTACATGACTGCATCGAACGTTTTCATAACTTTGGGGACTAAATCGAATATATACCAAAAGTCCATGGATTATATTTAACAAACTAAAAATTCAAGAACCGTATTTGCACATTAAGTTAAAGTTCAGGACCATTCATGTCATTATCTTTTACTATGGACACGCTCCGATCTCGAATCTGCAAAAAAACACCCCTCGATAATTAGCCTGCCCGATGATTTCCAGGCCCAGCAAGGCCCAGCATCAACCTCGGGGCCCAATAAGAGGCCCAACATCTGATCTTTCCCCCCAAAATTCAGCCGCGATCAATCCAATCAATCATGGCTCGAATCGTTGACCCGAAACAGTTCGCTTTAAAAGGAATAACGAGGGAGAGGGAAAAGAATAATAATATAAAGAAATCCCCAAAGACCCATCCCTCCCCAGCGCCATCCGAGCTACGCAAGGGGCCCCACCCCCCCCACCCCCACCCGCCCCACGCCCTCCCCGATCCAGAGCAAAGCCGTCGCGAAGCCCCAAATCAACGGTCCAGCGTCCCCCGCTTTCCTCTCCACAGCCGTCAACTTCATCCGCTCGCACCGTACTTCCGTCCGCACCCGATCACCCGAGCCCTCCCCAGCCTTCTCCCTTCTTTCTTTTAACACCACCACACTCTTACTAATCCTCTCTCAACCTCTCTCTCTCTTCAAATCAATCCACCCCCAAATCCTCCTCCTCCGCCCCTCGCTTTCTCTCTCTAGATCGATCGACCGGTGGATTCGATCGGAGCAGCTGCGGCGAGTCGGAGCGGGGCGATGGCGGTGCCGGAGAACCTGGGCAGGGACCAGTACGTGTACCTGGCGAAGCTGGCCGAGCAGGCGGAGCGGTACGAGGAGATGGTGGAGTTCATGCACAAGCTGGTCGTCGGCTGGACGCCGGCCGCCGAGCTCACCGTCGAGGAGCGGAACCTCCTCTCCGTGGCCTACAAAACGTGATCGGCTCGCTCCGGGCGGCCTGGCGCATCGTCTCCTCCATCGAGCAGAAGGAGGAGGGCCGGAAGAACGAGGACCACGTCGTCCTCGTCAAGGAGTACAGATCCAAGGTCGAGAACGAGCTCTCCGACGTGTGCGCCAGCATCCTCAGCCTCCTCGACACGAATCTGGTCCCCTCGGCCGCCGCCAGCGAGTCCAAGGTGTTCTACCTGAAGATGAAGGGGGATTACCACCGGTACCTGGCCGAGTTCAAGGTCGGCGACGAGAGGAAGGCCGCCGCCGAGGATACCATGCTCGCTTACAAGGCGGCTCAGGTATGTTCTTTTCTCTCCGTCTCTCTCCCCTAGGGTTTTTGTATATTATTTTCTTTAGTTTGGTTATGCGAGAAACTGGAGGAGAACAGTGAACTATGACTAGTTTTGGACTTTTTGAGCGATTCGAGTTGTTGATTGTCTGGTTGAGTTGACGATCTTTCAGGATTTCAGGGGAATTTAAAGATCTATTTAGGCTGCCGACTGGTTATTAGCGGTTATACGATTTCGAACTCTGTTAGGTTAAGAACTCGTGTTTTTGATTTGATCTCTGGATGGTCGTTGAGATTTGATTAAGTCGCTCTAGTAGTAGTGGGCTTGAGTTTTTTCTTTTCTATTTTTTCGAATTGTTGACTAGTAGATTTACTAATTTACCGAGTTGACTACAAAACACTTTTGTTGAACCTTGCCTGCGTGCTTGACAGGGGAAATCGATGAAGCCTCAACAGAGGATAGAAACTTGTCGGGTGTATTTGGATCCCTTAATTTTAGGGGATCTGTGCATTAAAAGAACCGTGGCTTGTAAGATCTAATGCTTTTAGTTTTAGGTCCACAGTGCTGTTCTGTTACTTGCCCTCAATAGCTCCTGTAATGTTCTCGAGTCTATGTTTCTAACAAGAGCACAGGCAATTTAGAATTCTGGGTTGTCTAGCATTATGAGGGTGGAGCAGATGTAGTTCGAAATTTATGTGGTATTGCTTTGTTTGAGATTAAAGTTTGTCTTTTCTAATCTTGTGAGAATGATCCATGCATTTGTATATCCTAGGATATCGCTCAAGCGGATCTGGCTTCAACCCATCCAATAAGGCTGGGTCTGGCACTCAACTTCTCTGTGTTCTATTATGAGATCCTCAATCAGTCTGATAAAGCTTGCAGCATGGCCAAACAGGTCTGTTCCTTTTTTTTTTTTTTGGTCAATTTAGATGTTAAATGTTATTGTCTGTCTGTTCTGAATAGTAAATAAAAATGTTGTTGTAGTTGACAAGTGTATTTCTTGCTGTATCGTCCATTGGATAGCAGACAGAAATTTCGATGGACCTGAATAACTGTATTGGGTACGCTTAGTTGACTCTTGTGAGAAGCTGATGGTGTCGTCACACTGTCCAGCCAAATTTTGCTTGGAGAGTTATGTATTCCCCATTATAAGTTGCTCTACCATTGATTCTGGAATGCGCTTTGTGTTGCTCTATGCACATTATCCATCCAGGATTTCGGCCTTTGGGTTTCAATATCCTTTTCTTTTCCTTTTCCTGCTTAGGTTATGGTATAGCTTTAGGCAAGCAGACATGTTTTATATTTCTAGTGCATAAACGGATTTGCCTATGACGGAGAAAATTTTCCAAGAGTCATACTTATTGGATATCAGTTGACCCAACTATTGTACGGTTGGCATGCTCATATGTTTTCCTTGTTCAGGCATTCGAGGAGGCAATTGCTGAGCTGGATACACTGGGTGAAGAATCATACAAGGACAGCACTCTCATCATGCAGCTGCTAAGGGATAATCTCACCCTCTGGACTTCTGATGTGCAGGTCAGATTTCCAATCCTTCTTCGCTTCTTCTCACTCTTTCTCACTGTTTGCGTGATCAGTCATAATCATAAACTATCCTTTGAATTTCTCTTATTATATGGTTATAAGAGGAAAAAGAAATCTGTTTTTCAATATTTTGAAAAGCACTCCTAAACACGTTCAAATATGTAAACATGGGCATTCTATCAATAATCACATATATTTTACAATAACTTTTTCCACAAGGATGCTATCTACGCTGTTTTGCATTTGTTAATGGCACATGGACAATGAGCGCAGTTTTTACGGGCCTTGGGTACTATAGCATGTGGTACCAATGACGCCGTATTTTCTTATCCTACCTCCTTATGGTGTATATTAGGCAAATCTTCATTTTTTTTTCCTTTCTCTCTGCTCTTATTTGTGATTTACTAGAACAATTTTCTTAATGAAATGCTGTTCTGTCAATGTTGCAGGACCAATTGGATGAGCCCTAGAAGATGAAGCGTAAGCTCAACGGAAATTCGAAACTTGGTTCTGGGAGGAGGTGGGCTGTGAATGTCATTTGTCGTTACCGATTTAAAGCGTGCATCAGTGACATGTTTCTCTTTTATTTTTAGATTATTAAATCCTTTTCCTGTTTCCAAAACGAATTGGAAAACGCTCGTGGGTTTGTGAACGTGCTTCTCACTGCTTTAGTGTTGGTTTTCACTGGATTGAAAGACGGTCTCTATCTCCTACTGTCGTAGTCAAAGTGCGAAGAGTTCTCTCACCCCTAGGTGGAAAGTTAAATGCCAAGAGGCCATCTCAAAGCCCTCCGACTAGGTTCACAATAAAAGACGGTTCTGTAGGATGCCAAGTCGAATCAGGGGGAGATTGAATTGCTTGCCACTTTCTCTGTGACAGGCAAGCAGCCGTGAGAATGCCTTTTCGCTCACGGACAAGGCAAATTTTAGTCCGCCACCGGTGTGGTAGGATGGTTGGTGGTTATGAACTTCTAGAACTCAAGGTCTAACTATGTTCTCTCATCGTAACAATCAAACTCTCAACAAAACTCTTAACAAAAGCTCCACGACCTTAATCTCAATTTGGTAGATATTGTTGTTCCTGCTTTGCACGCTGATTTGTAGTTAATCTTCGATAATTACCTTAACTTATTTCATCCTTGTTCTAGTTTATGCTCTACGTATGCAAAGATAAAATTGAAAATAAAAAGACGAAACACCATCGGCATACATGGATATAAAAGTAACACCAAAAATTGCAAGAACGCCGGGTATATATCAGGTAGCAAAGCATGCTATTTTCGCAGGGCGTGCCACAAAGTCTATTCACAACTCATCATTTAGCAGACATAGCAAGCTGGGAAAACACATGCCCATCGACCATGGTTATTCAGAGAAAGTCACGAGGGAGGGAGGGAGGGAGGGAGAGAGAGTATACACATGAGATACGAAAAGCAAACCGATGCAGCCAGAATGCCTTGCCTCCCCACCTTAAAACTTAGTCTCTGGTGCTGTTCTTGATCCATTCCAGGTATTGGACATTGCCACCCCGGATGGGCAAGCCAATCACTTCCGGAACACTGAAAAACATTAACATCAAAGATTACCAAAAATCTTTCACCTAACTGAGCCCCGCCCACCTTTCAGTCCCGAGAAAACAATATTTCTTTGCATCCCTTAGTTAAAGACACGCGAGTGTGTGATTAGGAGAGAAGGCAGGTGCTTGAATCTTACTCGTATGGGTGGTTTGCCTTGACATGCTGGGTCAGAGGCTCTAGCAGTGATTCTCTTGTCTTGATTATGAGCAGTTCCTCGGAATCTGTCTCAATCTGCAATTGGGTGGCAAAAACTAAGACAACCTAAGACTGGATGCTCCTAATTAAGCATGCATCGACCACTTCTTAGAATCTCATCGGACCAGCACATTTACAAGTACAAGTTTTGACGGAGCTATTGGACGAGCACGATAACTTCTAACCTAGGTACAAATGAAATTGATATTCAACAATTGGTCTTCCACTTCCATACCTTTCCTTGCCAATGGTAAATTGATTCAATACCTGCATGAGACACAGTCTCCTTGGTCAAGTTAAGCGTCCAAACCAACAGCAAAAACACACCCAGCACAAGTTTGTTTCGAGACTAATGGCAAACTTGGTCCAAGCTCAAGGAAAACAAACCCATACAAAAGTTTAAGAGGATTATCTAGCTAGAAGAAGAGGAATCGGTGTGTACAATTCTAGGCCAAAGTGGTTGTTCATAGTGTGTGCTCAAGTGGGGCTCAGCAGGAAGAGGATTGTATCATGAGAGAAGCAAGGAGATCAACCTCTTAATTAGTTAATAGCTATAACAGTATAAATGCAATGCCACCTGTAGCTATTTAGCACCCATAATTGGTTCTAACTCACAAAACCAGAGTCTTATAGGGGAGAGCATCTGAAATAACTTACTTTCACGGTTTGAATCACTCAAAAGAATTCCAACTTGTCTGTTCCTTGCATAATCTCAAATAAAGCAAATTGAATCAATACCTGGCACTATATTTACGCATGCCGCAAGTCTTTCTTTGATTATGCTCTCAGCCAACTTTTTTCCTGCACAAAAACACAAAAGGCAAACCCAGTTAGGAACTGCAACTGCTTAAAAACAGAGGGAGCTCCACAGCAGCATTGAGAGAATGTGAACCAGTGAGCAAATCGAGAAACCGAAATGAACAATCTATTCGAGAAACATATGAATTTGTGTCGAGTGTTATGATTAAGCATATGCATAATCATGCACTGCCATATTCTGATTTTTCTCTCTGCATTTCGTGTTCAGCGGTCGTCCTGCTTTCGGGTTGTCCCGATTCCAAGCACTAGAGCCCCACTGTAAGCACTGGACTCCATGACTTCTTGACAACAGCTACTGAAGTCGAGGCTCGAGTATCATCCTAATTCGGCGATTCCCTAATCCCACAACCAAATCCTAAGTCCAAACCACACAAAAGCAAGAGCTCAAAACCCTAAGAAAGAAGATCCAAATTCAAGTGCATTTCCACCAAATTATCGAAGAATCTACCTTACAGAAGCTAATAATATCTATCGAAAGCGCGAAACTCCGATCCCCACGAAATCTCCAACGACCCATCGCCCCAAACTACTCCAATTCCGAAGAGAGAAAACACGCGAAACCAAACCTGCTTCCCTGCTCGGAACCGTGACGTAGACAACGATGCTCGGCACCGTGTTGCCGCTTCCCTCAGCTCCCTCCATCTTAGCCGAATGCAACCCTCTGAAAGGCGCTCCAAACTTCGATCTGCAACACCAGTATTCGCTCCATCAACGGCCTAAACCGCGAGAATCAAGGCGAGATCGAAACCGAAAAGGCGAGAAGAAAAACCTAGCAGTAGATCCCGACCTCAAGAGCGGAGCGAAGGGGAGGGACCGAGCGCAACCCGTCCTGAGGGAAGAGGAGAAGGAGAGGGCGGTGGAGAACCCCAAGCTGAGCACGCAGAACGCACCGACGAAGGGAAGGCCCCGTCGTCGTACGGCGGCGGCGGCGGCGGCGGAGGCGGCGGCGGCCGACGTCGCTCTGCAGCGGAGGTACGAGGTTGCCATCGCCAGGGGGCGACCGGGGTCGGGTTTTATAAGGTGTCGCGCGTCGTAGGGACGCCCGTGTAGGTTCGTTGCTTGATGCTCTCGGATGAGAAGGTTCCTGAAGGGAAGTTTCGTAGCCATTGTGATCTGGCCACGTGTTTTCATCACGATCGATGAGAAATTGCGAATGTTTGATCAATTAATTATATCTTGGACGTTTAGGCCTGTTTGTTAAAAAAGATTTATCTTTCTCGAAACAAAATTTTTTATTCTTTTATTCTTTTGTTTCGAAGAACAAAAAAAGAATATAAACATGTTTAGTAAATTTCTGGAAATAGATTTAGAGTATGTATGATAACATTTCTATTTCTCCCAATTTCTATTCTTTTATTTCCTAGAACAAAAAAAGAACAGAAATCCATTTGGTAAAACTTTTATTCTTGGGAACAATTTTTCTACCTTTTTTGTTATCGGGAACAGTTTTGGAATAGAAACAATAAACAAAAAAAAGTAACTCTTTGTTCTCAAAAACAATTTCTAGAAATAAGCTAATTTTCTTTTTTATTTTTCTTTTGTTCCTCTCTCTTGCCGCGGCCACCTCCAACCGCTTGGAGCCACCGTCGACCGCCGCCACTGTCGACCACCGCTGCCAATGGTGACGGGCGGCAGTGGTTAGCGGCGATCGATGGGCTATGCAACAACGGTTGGCAGGGACGGTTGGCGGCCGGCGATCGTGCAACAATGGCGGCCAGGGGTGACGGGCGACAATCCATGAGTAAGAATAAAAAACGAATAAATACAAAAAAAAAACTATTTCATACTAAACGCATTTTTATTCTTTTTTTATTTATGGAATAGAAATTTTATATAATTAATAAACACCTTATTTTACTAAAAATTGTTTCCGAGATAGAAATAGAAAAAAACTATTTCTAAAAAAAAATCTTCCCTAGCCAAGAAACGTTGTCATGCGCAGCCTAAACGGTTCTTTTGTTCAAAAATTGTTCTTGGGAATAGAATAAAAAAGAATCTTTTCTGATTATAATTTGTTTACAGTAACAGAATAGTTACCAAACGTGCCCTCACATTTTTGTATAGAAAGAAATGAGATAAATGTATCGAAAATTCTAAAATTTACCGTGAAAGTGCAATTGCCTTGTAAAATTTTCGAAAAATACAACTAAATCCTAAAACTTATTATAAAAGTGCAATTTAATCCTAAAACTTTCAAAAAGTGTAATAATGTCTTTAAACTTGTCAATTTGGTGCAATCAAATACTTTCATTAACTCCATCCATTTTGACAAACGGAAATTGCTAACAAATTTTAGGACTTATTACACAAACTTGACCAATTATAGGACTTGATTGCACTTTTAAAATTTTTAGAACTCAATTACACTTTTGTGATAAGTTTTATGACTTGATTACACTTTTCAAAAAGTTTAAGACTCAATGGTACTTATGTGATAAGTTTTAAGACATCGAGGTGATTGTAGCAAGAGGCTCTTCGATATTAACCATTCGAGTTTCAAATATGCAAAGAATAATAATGGCTCGAATTAAATGTTCCACGAGGAATTTGTAAGGACGAAAGCCTTGTATTCTCCTCCATCTCTAGTTGGAGGAAACCTCCAGTGCAGCATTCTGATTGGTTGGTTAGAGATATGTGTTGCAAAAATCGTATCTGTGTTCAATCAGATTTGCATTTGCCGGATACTCAAAATCTATAATCATTAATTAGAGGTGTGATTATAAGAAATCTCTTCCAATCCGTAGCAAGGAAAACACGACCACAATGATAATATAGGTCATAAACAGGCCAAAAAAGCAGTCTGGTCGTGAAAATTCGGCATCTCTCGAGCACCCGCCCGGGTGTTCAGGGGGTTGGCCGCTATGGACAGGTTGCTCAGCCCACGGCTCGAGAGTTTGGCCTTTTCCAGACCCTTGGCCGAGCGGTCAACCTCCGAAACTAGGTCTCCTAACCCAGCTCCCTTGGTACATGCACACTACTCGGCCTCATTTTTGGATTTACCCTAAACTCAGCTCCGATCCATTGCTGGAATTTTGGCTAAAACTCAAGACATTTCGAACTATTCGTACCATTTAGATTAATGCTTACTCATCTGAAGACCAAAAAGCCTTCTGGCGCAAGGGGCCAGGTCAGAATGGTTATGAACATGTTAGCTTTTGATGGGCTTATGAATCATAAGTCTAGTCCAACACTTGCACGCTCTTTTGCGCTCCAAGTTGGGATTTGGTCTGTGTTGCGGTCAACTAGAATGGGGAGTGTAACTGTTGACCGTTCAACCAGCCCATCGTCCAAACAGGAATTCCCAAATTGCACTCATGGCTTAATGGGTCTAAATTGAGAAGTGTAAAGGGCCAGTTTTGGACGAAAACTGGAGGAAAGAAAGTGAAGGATTAAGGATTGGCGAAGCAAAGAAGTGAAGGGCAAAAGTCATCATGGTCATCTTATCATATCTTACAGAGTCAACTCTAATAAATTTGGGTAGTTGCATTTGTCCTTGAATTCAAAATGAATTTTGCACGGTCAATAGTATTTGCACACATCAAGTTCAATTTAGCATACTGATGATGACAGTTCCTTTGATGCAACTAGAAGCCCCCTAACTTTGAGAGCTTTTCGGAAAGGATCCCTTTTTTTTTTTCATTTTTCAACTGATCTCTCTAGATGAATCCCAATCCCAGCACATGTTAAACAACCCTTCAGCTGCCAAACCTTGAAGTGGGAACATCAAGCGCTATCGAGCGAGAAAGAAGGTCGGACTGGGACACAGATCTTTGACAAAGTAAAGAAATGTTGGGCTAAGTTTGGGGGGGTGGACCAAAAGAACAGTGGAGACAGATCAAGCTGAGACATACACGTTCATTGACCTCTTGGTGTCCTCCATTTCATATGCTCGCTAAACCAATCAACTTCAGTCCCCATAACATTTGACGACCGTGGCGTTTCTCCAAATGGGGTGTTAGCACAAGGACAGATCAAGGGTGCATTTGACTAATCTAGCTTCACTAGAAGACACGCTGCTATATTAGTAACATATATTGAGCAGAGGAACTGCTTTCCCACTCACTCAAAAGACCTCCTTTCGACACCAATCGAGAATCCCCCAAAAGCCATAAAGAAGCCGAGTTATAAAATTAGTGAATTTGATATGTGTTAATGACGCTGAATGAGGACGCGAATGTGCCAAGAAGGGTGTCTTTTGCCAGCTCGACTCGTAATTAGGAATATATTAGGGTGTCGTGACAAATGAGAGACCGAGGATTAGAAGACAGGCTCCCTATAAAGCTACGCAAGTGGCACCATATATTGGGTAGTTGTGGACCCAAGCTTGTTTCCACGTGGGGATCATTTTTCTTTTATCTTTTCCTTTTCTTGGATTTGGGGCCGGTTTCGGGCATTTAATGTTGGATTAATCTTTGGGGTTAGGGTTCTTAATCTTTTAGTGGAGACAGAAGATACGGCGGATGTTCGGGACTGTGTGTAGATGGCGGACCACGGCGTTGAAGGGGTTTTGCACATGCCAAGGTGACCAAAATGTTGGAAGCTCGATGAAGACTAGGAGAGAAGAATTTATGGTCTTCGCGAAAGTATATGTTATTGCACAAGTGATGGGGTTTTTACTTTGTTCTTGCTATGCCTGTCCCTCTTAATTTTCGTCAACAGGGCTATATTATTCTTGATGACTGGCATAGGAAAGGTGCTGTAGATGTTAGTTTATTGAGTGGCGAATCTCTAGGCAAATCGTGTTGGATTGGTGGAATGGAGATCTTACACGTATAGGAGTGACAGGGGGGTGGTTATCATTTTCGAATGTGGATCTCCACGGTTCTTTAATTTGCATTTTGATCGACTAGGTCTTGCGGACGTTAAGAGAATGAGTTTTCAAATAGAACTTCCTTGCACAAGTGCATCCTCCTTACATAGATATAAAGATTCAATTTTTGTCAGGTACTATCATTGATGTCTCGATAAATTTTGATCATTGATGCACTCCATCAAAAATTTCACGATGACTTTATTCACATTAAATCGTAGTTTGGATGAATGAGACACTGAGTGAAGATGCTAATGGGTACAAAGAATCTCGTCCCAAATTTTGGACAAAGGTGTTTAGGAGAGTTTGTAGAATGGATATTCTAAGTTTAGGGGGCATTAAAGGTGATAAAGTAAGTTCTATATTTCAAAAGTTAGACACGATGCATAATCATACAAGACCGGTTCTATGGTATAGAGTCATATGCACCTATACTGTACACCTTACCCTACATAATTGTAGTAAAAATTATCGAACCAATCTTCATCTTATTGTATGGCCGCTAATTCAATTCTAAACTTTTCAATTTTACCAATTTACTCCTAAACCATTTTTCAAAATTCCAATGTAATCATTTTAATTAATTTTCGCTGGAATCACCAATGTGGCGATCGAATCATCAATGTCCGTCCTACATAGTGGACTGTCATGTGAGCAATTTTACAGCAAAGATTGATTGGAATGACTACATGGGAATTTCACTTGAATGTTTGAACTAAATTGTCAAAATTGGAAAGTTTAAGACTAAATTGACATCTATATAATAGTTTATGACTAATTAGACAATTTCTCCCACAATTTTGTGTGGTGTTTGGGAGCATAATCTTTAAACCAATAAATGTACTGAATAGATGTAAATCTATAGTTATTAATGATTTATTAACTTATCTACTTAAATTTATAGGTTTTGTTTATGTTTACATCAATCAAATTCTCTGCTAGAGTTTCCTTAGATTTTTAGATAAAGTGGATCCGAATCCCATTAAGCAGGTTTATACTCTTACTAAAATTAAACATAAGACATAGAACTGCAATATTTATTGTGTAATATACATATGTATATATAGAAGCAATATTAATATATATAAAGGCAATATTTGGAGCACATAAAATAATGATATGAATCCAGAAGAAACAATAATTCCCCTCTATTTTGTCCAAATCTTAATCTTTGTGCCATCGACTTGGCATGAAAAAGGCGAGCAAGCCGTTTACGTAAATTATCCGTAAATTATCCTTGAGAGTAAAATTGTTTTCTTCCTCTCTCCTCCAGTTGATCCCCTCCATTTGAAGATTTTCAAAGGTGATTTTTTCAAGATTATCTTCCGATTTTATATATTTCAGTTGTCTTATTTATTTATTTATTGAATTATCCCTGTTCTTTGTGATTCAATAATAATAATGTGCTGATGAACTCTCCTGAACACATTGAGTATTGATGGAATTATCTCAATGGCTTTGCAACATTCATCGAAACACCTAAAATCCGTGAAACTATTGAGGTCGGGTTTGAAGGGTGTAAATCCTTGGAGCCTACATTTAGGTTCTGAAAACTCAAGACTAATGACTACATTCAGGTAGATCTTAAGGTAGAGTAAATATAATATATCAGTTCCCCATATAACTAGGAAAAGTTCAACTTCTGTGCGACCGGGCACTTGTTCAACATTCTTTTTGTGTGGTCAAAAATTTCGACTTGATTCTAGTAAGAACGCGGCTTCGTGGCAAAGAGCTTTAGAAAATAATGCAAAGTTCAGGGCATTAAAGAGAAAACGTGTAGGCTGAGTACATAACCAGTGCCATGTGAGGGAATAGAAGGCGTGGATTATTCTAGTTGGTACTTAGTAGCACGGAAAATTCTTGAAGTCTCCATTCTTATGAACAGCCAATTGACTTAAATGGTAGAGAGAGTACTAATTCCTTTATGGTTTTGAATTCATTTTCAGGAGCACTCTATAATCAAAATCCTAAACCCACTAGACCGGTATATGTGAGTGCACTCTTGAAATCGCCTGGTGTGAGCATATCTCTCTCTCTCTCTCTCTCTCTCTCTCCTTCTCTTCCCTCCTTGATCACGGAGGCTGCTTGCCTTAGGCGACCTAAAATCTTGCATCGCCTAGGCAGGCGACCTTCCAATATGAAATTTTTTTCCAAAAGTATGAGATCATTTTAGTTAAATTGATATAAATGGGTGGTGTTGATGGACTTGAGGTTTCGACTATTGGGAAGGATAAATTGACATTTAGAGGGATGAAGCTATCGACCTTATCTTAAATGGAGAGGATCCCTACTTATGAATATCATCACTATAATGACAACTTGAGACAATCAAGCGAGTCTAATCTAATAGAGAAATTCTTGTATCGTACACTCTCCTCTTAGTTAAGAGATGGATTCTTCTATTTAAGTGCTTGCAAAGGTTTTGATGTTGCTAATAATGAGGTAGGTTGTACTAGGGTCGACAACCATATCACTGATCGAATCTATCCTAGTAATTTGCAATATGAAACCTGCCATTCTTACCGTTCTATATAAGAAATGATATTCGAACACTATCCTCAAGCAATCGAAGTCAATAAATTCTGATAATGTTTATGGGCGAAGCGTATTGACTAAACAATCTATTAATCTCGATCTATCCAGGTCATTGTTCATGGACTCGCACCCAGGCGACAAACAATATCCCAAACGCATGCCACGAGTATTATGTTTTATTTCTCCAACAAGAACACGAAACAAGACAGACACGCATGAGGACTTAAAAACCTTATTCATCTTATCGTAAACCCTATTATTCTACGTGACCGAAGCATGCAAAGATGAACCGCCCAATACAATACGTAACCTTGAAGTGAACTTTTATATATCTCAGAGAGAAAGAGAGAGAGAGAGAGAGAGGGAGGAGAGAGAGAAGGTGGTCAAAAAGCCAAAGATGAACTGGTCATATGCCCTCGCAGAGAACCTTAACATTGGGGAGTGTGGCAGTAAAAAGGAAAGAAAAGATAGAAAATTCGAAAGTGAGAGGATGAGTTAAAAAATCTGTAGTGGGTGTGAATGACACTCTGGAGAGCTCGGCTCGGATCTCAAACAGTAATATAACACAGAAATGCTCTCTCTTTGGACCGAGAGGAGAGACGAGGGATAAAGTCTTCTGAGGAAGAGAAAGTTAAAGAAAAATTGTATAAATTAAATCCAACAGAGGAAAGAAACAAGGGACAATGAATAACAGATTCATCGAAATTTGCATCGAGAACTGACAAGAACCATATGGGGCATTCAAAAGTGGGCATTGTTTTTGGCCCCCTCGCAGAGGAATTTCTGTGAGCGTGAAGCTGCAAAAAAGATGTGAAAAGTAGAGAAACTTCAAGGAGTGAAAAGAGCATTTCGCCAAAGGATTGGAGGGATTGCAAAAGGGGGTTGGAAATTTGTGTCCCCAAAGTCTCTTTTGGAACCAAAGGAATTCCCCGTTTTGAAGCTTGTCTCAAAGGGTGCAAGAATAAGCATCCTAAGCTTGAAACCCTAGTAAAAAAACCCTAATTTGTGGTCCAAAATTATTGTGCTTCATGTGATCATTAAAAGTTGGGAGTTGATGCCATTTTTTCATTTTACTTTTTAGTTGAAAACGAACCAATTTAATGCTAATCTTTTGAGGCCAAATCCCACACAAAGAACTCCCATTTCCAATTAAAAAGAAATTGAAATTTCTCCCGTGCGGAGAAAAGAAGAGGAGGAGAAACATGTAGTGTGGCATATTCTACTTTGAGGAAATGGGATCCTAACTAGAGGTCAAGAGAAAATTGTATACAGTTGAAGACTATTTCGGCACAACCAGCACTTCATCACTCGAGCCTCGAGAGAATTTCTCGAGCCCAAATATACACAATTGGCAAAACTAAGCTCATAGATGGAAAATGAAAGAAAATAATCATTCTCGCAAAGGGAGTGAATTTGATACAGGTCCACATTCAGAGTAATTAATTGAAGCGGGAGCAAAGGAAATAAAAAATTCCAACACCGTCTAAAAGGATTCCAACCTAAAACCCTAAATTATTTTATACCATTGAAAGATTAATCGTGTACATTAATCTCATTAGCATCTACATTAAAGTGGTTTGAGACTCTTAATTCTTTTATTTGGACAATCCGGTGCTAAGACTCTCATAGCATGTCCACATGAATCACAATGGCTGATGTTGCAAGGACAAAGCAATTCTTGAATTATCCAAATATATTCACTTAAAATCTCGACCGAGACAAAGACAGATACAAAAAAGGAGAGCGAGGAGCACCACATCTTGTCTCGGACCGCCTAGTCGAGGGGCATCTTGGAAACGCCATGAACTGGTCCAAAGCATTCGGAGATCGTGCAAGTAAAATCTTCTTACGACCAGCCCCTTTCAAACGGCGAGTCAAGACTCCTCCTCCTCCTCCTCCTCTTTTCCACGGCATTACCAAGAAAACATGATGAACTGCGACCCTGAATCTCGTGTGGTCCACCCTGATGTCGTGGTTCAATCTACATCATCAGCATCACAGTCTTGCCTACCTCAGTTAACGTGTTTTGACAATCTTTTTAGCTTTTAATTATGTTGGTTTTACTGCAGCTGGAACCGCGTTTGCTAAATCTATCAGTCATCGCTGAATGTTAGGAAAGCAGTTCTGTACTTTTGATTTTACATCCAGCAAATCCAAGGCAGACGCTCCCCCGAAAGTGAAAATTAAGAAAAGGAGAGGCAAAGATACTCATCTTTTATGATGCTCTGGTCAGCCTAAAGAAAAAAAAACTCTCTAATTTTTCTTTCCCAACTTTTCTCCAACTTTTTTCCGGAGGGAATTTGCTGATTTTGAGATGATTTTTTTTTTCTTCCTTCCCTCCCCACTTTGATCCTTCAAATCTGCCTTTTCCCCCTCTCGCCGATTTGACAGCTGCGGTGATTCTCTGGGCAGTGATGAAACTGTTTGCTTTGCCTCCTTACTTTATTAGATGTCTTTCTAAGGTGGTCTCTTTAGTGTAATCATATTTATATATTTGACGAAATATTCTGTACCTTATTAGAAAAACATGACATACGACGATTCTTATTGAAGAGACTAGACATCTTTATCACATGTCCGTGAAGTACCGCTTTTAGATTCTAGCAAATTTAGTGCAAGTATAAATAGTTAAGGTCAGTCGGAACGGGCATACCTCCGACTAGATTCGATGATACTATATGCTGTTTGAATCCAAGGTCCCTTGCTCATATTAGCTTTGGATGCCACATGCTAGTTTATGAAAAACTAATGGTCGGATGCTATAATGCTCTCTCCTATGTTTTCATTAAGTGAGTGGATAAATGAAGGGTCTACGAGATTTGAACACATCATCTCTTCTAATTCATCCATGACTTTATGTTGTTAACAAAACGGTTTAAAGTGTGAATACTCTAATATTATATGTCTCTATTTTTAGTTGTCATCAAGGAAAAAGAAATTCTCCATATTCTTTTATTCATTTTTTTTTTTATCTTTTGGTTTTCGAGGTCTTTTTTTCTTCATTAGATTGACTTCTCGAGCATATTTAAGATATAATTGCATTAGATGAATTCTTGTTAATATGATTTAGAGACGACGGATGTGGATAGTTATGTACAAATTGACTAACATTCTAGAGTTTGCCACTTAAAATATAAAATCATCATATCTCCTTCAAATCAATAAAGTCTGCCACTTTAGTGTCTTTCAATAGCATGTAGATAAGTTACACTTTCCTTGTCTTGGAATATGACAAGTTCGAGTTCTCCCTTTTCGACTCGAACAATTGTTTCTTGATTTTCCTAAATGGATACTTATGGAGAAAAGTACTAAAAAAGTCTTGAACTTTTATATTTGTATCAATTTAATTTTAAACATTTTCACATTAGTATCAATTCAGTTCATCTGGTTGATTTAAATTGAAAATTACTGATGTTGACACTGAATATCCTAGCAGCATGATTAACGCTAACGTGGACTTTTTATTATAAATTATTTATAAATTTCCTCTACTTTTTTCCGAAATTTTTAATTTTTATCAACTTTTTCTTATCTTTTTCTTCATTTCTTTTTTTCTCTTTCACTATGGCCAACAAGGGTTGTTAGAGCTCACTGACTACTAGGCAAGGACCCCGAAGCCCTTGCCTGTGGTCATCTGTGTCTTGCCCATTGGCCAACGAGCTCTAGTGACCCTCACCACCCACAGTGAAAAAGAAAAAGAAGAGAAGGAAAATAGGAGGAAAAAATGGAAAAGAAAAAGATTAAAAAATAATTGTCTAAATCAACACTAGCCATATTATGTAAAACGACCGATGTCTGTGTTAGTAATTTTGGGCTTAATTTGGCAAGATGGAACAAATTGTATCAATGTAAAAAAAGGTTTATGACTATATTTGTATTAATGCAATAAATTTAAGATTTTTTTTATATTATTTCTAGTACTAGTGGTATCCTATGGATCAACTACTATGCATAAAATAGAGAACATTTTTTTTGTTTATTTGGATAATAGCTAGAGCTTATTATCAAAGAAATATATCTATGATCTTTAGTAATTGCTTACGATGAAATTATTTAGAATCTCTTTTTTATTTAATTATGTTTGTTTTTTGTATTCTCAAATCATGTATGTATCAATACCAATCTATGCCATGACACCTTGAGAATCGATTTACACTTTGTTAAGGCTGGGGAAAAGATGGGGGGAGGAAACAAAACGTAGAGGGAGAAAAATGGTTGAGGAACGGGTTTGAAGGTCTAATTCCTTAGGTAAATCCCGTACTGATGCACTTAATCGAATGATTAGGGATTTCCAATTCAGAGATTTAAAGTTGCCAATCATCAAGTACTTAGGGGCACTAAGTTATTTGAGTTGACTAACACATAACCCATTGACCCGTGAGAAGAAAAATATAATTTAATTTGGATTTCAAAACAAATTACACAAACAAATCAGTTCTTCCCTTTTTGTCTGTGTTTTTATCGGGTCATGTCTTCACTTGACATTCTCGTCTCGAGATGAGTTATATGCATGATTGCATAGGGGGCAATGTACCATCGAACAAAATTATGTCAATTTTTTCCCCTTCTCAACAGAAAACCCACCTTTATTTGTTTTAAAGCTCCTCCTCCTTTTCCTCCCCCGAAAGAGGCGATGCATAATTAGCAAATGCAACGTACTCCGCCACCGCCGGTCAAAGGTCGACAAATTACGGTCAACACTCTCATGATTGTGAATCGCGGTAGGGAAAGTTTCCGCGGACTTGTCAGCAGGCGCGAAACGGCCCGCCACGTGTCAGGACCGCAGCGAGAAAAAGACAGAATCAACGTCGATTGGTCCCCCCACCCTCCCTGGGGCCCCCAACCGTAATTTCACATCACTTTATTTCTCCCTCGAGATAAAATAATATTAGAAAAAAATCCGGAATTGACAGCTATTTCGTATTCTTCCCCGTAGAGCCGCAGCTCTCAATCTTCGGTGCATTTTGATCACATGAGAAAATGACGGTCGGAGAGGAAAACGCCGTAGGGTTTTCACATAGAAATCCCATGAAAACCGAGATCTAATCCAATAAATTCTTTGCCAAAATTAAAGCTCCCCTCATAATTATATTTTCACCATGCGATTAATTTCCCCATGTTTATTATTAGAAACATTGCCCATGTCCAGATGTAGAGCCAATCGCCCTAATCCCGATTATTTCGAAATGGTGGACAATTAGAATAGTTGAAAATATAAGCATGGATTGGATGGAATGAGAGAGGCGATGCATCAATGGTGATGTCGGGCTCACAACGATGACACTTTTGTGTGTATTCTTTAGGTGGAAATGTGTGTCCTAATGAAAATGCATATGATAAATCAGACGATTCATTAATAGATTTGGATTTGGACGATGGATATGTACCTAATGGGCATTGGATTTATGAGTTTCCTTCCTTGCAAGTCGGTGGGCTTTGATGATTTTTCCACTCATACATGTGAGGCTATCATGTTTCCGAATACGTAACTCCAAAAAGGGATGTGAGCTTCACTTAACATATATAACCAAACGACATTTTACTCAAGTTTAGGCATATCAAATAAGACATTGATCGTAATGAAAGATCCGAAAGAACAAATTGATTTTTTAAGTCACATCGAAGAAAAACAAAATTCGAGACGTAGCATTTCTAGCATTTCCTCATTTGATTTCAATTGCATTGTTGTATTACATATTTTATATTGTCCAATGAAACACTTTCCTTTTTCACCGGTCAGGGTAAAAAAGGCCAATAAAAATGGAAGGGGAAAACCTTGAATTTTCCAAGTAATTCATCCTATGGCTGCAATCTGGGCAATTCTTTTATGAAAAAGCCCACCTTCATCTATTGTATATATTTTGCACCCTCTCATTTTTTTTTTTTGATGCTCTCTCTCTCTACTCTCTCTCTGCCTTTTACCCTAAAAAGATGTACTCCTGTCCTTCATAAACCCTCCTCAGCATCAGTCCCTTTCAGCCTCCAACGCTCTCCTGTCTTCAGTGCTTGAGAGGGGAGAGTGCTTGACAGGGAGGAAGAGAGGGGCTTGAGAGAGGGAGAGGCTGAGGAAAGGACCTGGTTTTTTGCTTCATTCGGCAGGCTTTTTTCTTCTTTGGTTTCGATTGATTTTCCTTTGATTCATTCGTTATAAAAATTTTGCTGGGCAAAAAAGGATTTGTATGCTCTTCTTCGTTTCATCATCACCATCATCAAGAACCCACCAGTACTGGATATAACGATATCCCCAAAGATTAAAAAGGCGAAAAGAACAGAGGGCCCCTGTTTTTTTTTTTTTTTTTTTTTTTGGCTTCTCTTCCCATTTGAGATGGCACCCAGCTTCGACCGCGCGGTTTCCAGCCTCCTCTGCGTCGAGGACGACACGAGCGTCTTCGGCGAGAACGAGGGAGATGGGGCCGCGGGGGAGGGCGTCGAGGCCACGTGGCGCCGCCGGGGGCGTGGTCAAGACGGGTGCTTTGAGGGGAGGGAGGAGCTGGTGCCGATGCAGAGCGAGGAGTGCCTGGCCGTGTTGCTGGAGAAGGAGTGCCGGCATTTGCCCGGATTGGATTACTTGACCCGATTGAGAAATGGGGATTTGGACGTGGCGGTTAGAGCCGAGGCTATAAATTGGATGGGCAAGGTGGGCATTTTTTTTCTTTTTCTTTTTTGTTTCTTTCATTTCCTCTTCGTGGTCGCGTGGATGGGATTGGACTTGGGTTTTCAGTGTTCATGTGGGTCGGTTGATTGTCCCAGCTATTGTCATTTTAGATGTCATTTTGATGGTAGAGTTTGTGGTGTTGCTGTTGGTGGTAGAGCATTGAGAACCCGCTTTGGTTCATGACAATTTCAGTGTTTTTCTTACATATCATGGAAATGGTCTCGCATTTTGCCGGTTTGGTTGGTTCATAGATTGCTTGTTCAGTTGAAGATGATTGTGCTCACTCCTTCAATTCAACAGGTTCATGCCCATTTCAGCTTTGGACCGCTCTCTGCATATCTATCAATCAACTACTTGGATAGGTTCCTCTCAACCTATGATTTGCCTGTAAGTTTTATAGAGTGAAAATTGAATTGTGTACGGGGTTGTTTAGCATTGATGCTTATTCGTTTATTGCATTGCATCGAATTGGATTTTCATTGTGTCTGAACATTTTATACCGTCCTAATCACAGAAAGGCAAACCTTGGATGACACAGTTATTGGCTGTGGCATGCTTATCTTTAGCAGCCAAAATGGAGGAAACTGAAGTGCCTCTTTCTCTAGATTTACAGGTTTGAATCTTTTCATTCATTGTGTCATTGATTCTCTGTATGTCGAATTCGATTTCGATCCAATTCATCTGATAAATATGATGCATGTCGCAGGCTGGTGAATCTAAGTTTGTGTTTGAAGCCAGAACAATTCAGAAAATGGAAATCCTAATTTTTAGTAAATTGAGCTGGAGAATGCAAGCCGTGACCCCTTTCTCCTATTTGGATCATTTCCTTCGCAAAATCAATGGCGGAAACTTGCCTCTCCAAACATTGATTTCACGATCGGTCCAACTCGTTTTGAGCATCGCCAAAGGTTATCCCTCTTTTAAGTGTTGAAATTGCCCCAAGATTAAGAAAACTCCTCTTTCAGTTCAATGTGCCATAATGTTCAGCTGAGAGATGATCCAATGGTCTGATGGAATGCTATATACGTGCAGGGATTGATTTCATAGAGTTCAGGCCTTCCGAAGTCGCAGCAGCTGTTGCGATATCCGTTGCGAGAGAGAACCAATTTATGGACATTGAGGAGGCAACTTCTTTTCTCCCTCAACCTGTGAGAAAGGTAAACACTGGTTGTCCAAAATGTGACATTGCGTGATTGAACATGTTTGTCCAAGAACATATGTAGCACGTTCAATTATACTCTGCTCTTATCATTTCATATCCAAATTCATGTGAGATTCTTCAGCAAAGATCACAGTGAACTTCTTTCTGATATAGTGTTGCATTTTCCAGGAGAGGGTCCTGAGGTGCATCGAGCTAATTTCAGACATGGCATTGAGTGTTGCGTTCCCCAAAAGTGGCACTTCAGTTTCCTCTGTGCCTCAGAGTCCAATCGGGGTACTGGATGCTGCTTGCCTGAGCTATAAAACCAATGAAACCGCAATTGGGTCGTGTGCAAATTCCTCACATAGCAGCCCGGACCCTAAAAGGAGGAGGACATAGCAATCCCAAAAAAATTGCTGTTGACTGTTTGTTGGGTCGTGAAAGCAAGTTCTATTTCTCATTTACAAGGGCTGAACTTGATTTTTGTATGTAAAGGTGTGTATACTTAAATGCACCAACAAGACAATGTTAGAACACAACAGAAAAGAAAAAGGAAGAGGTGAGAGAAATTGGTTGGAAAAGAACCGGGGAAGACAAATCTTTGGATTATGTGTAATGGCGGAGTTTTGAATAAGTTGGGTCATCGGTTGGAGGATGCAGGAATGGCATAACAGTGTGTGTTCATACTCTTGGTATGAGATGGGAGTTTTGACACCAGCTGTTAAATATTAGACTTCTTAGCAGCTTGGTAAGGACTCAAGGAGGAGATGAGCGAAAAAGATGAGAAAAGATTTGTGTTGGTTGTGAAATACAGTTTTATTAATTTTTTAGTCTTTTTTTTTTCTTTTTCTCTTTTTGATTGGAGTTTGCAAATTTGCATTAGCTAAAGGGGAGGAGAAATATATAATAAATCCCCAAAAAACATGGTTTTTATGAGAGTTTTGTTGAAACTGTTGGATCCATTTTCTCCTGCTTGGTAGTTCATTCTGAAGTTTTTCCCCTGTTGTCTGAGTAGTCATGAAGTGGACAGGGCTCTGCAGAGACCAAACATGGCACGCTTGGAAAAAGATTCTTGAGGAGGTGCGTTCACTTCATGTTTTGGGAGTAAATTGCTCCTTGCTGAGCCACTGGATTTGCTTTCTCATGGGTCACTGTCAAACAACCCTTTGTTTGACTGAGCAGTCAAGACTATCGAGGGCACTGCCCTGATTAAAAAATTAGGAGGAGACAGAAGAGCCATATGAATGATGTAGCAACATAAAGATTCGTGCGCATATTTATTTGTAGAGTAATGTAGCTAAGTAATATTAGAATTTGGGGATTCTACATGAATGAACTACACATTTTGAAACAAGTTTGGCATTGAAATTTGGGATTTTGTCCACGAGATCTCGAGTTTGATTTTAGAGTCATGCCTACTACGACCAGAGATTGATCGCAGGCATAACAAAATCCTTGAACCAGAGATTGTTCGGTATCTTCACTTACTCGCATTGAGTAATGGGGACTCTAATGTGAAATTAAGCACCGCGTCATTTTTTAGGAGATTAGATCAACCTAGAATCGTAAAGAGTCTAGGAACTTACATTCCGTTTGTTCCTAAAAAATGTGAAATTTTTAAAAAAATTCTATGAAGTTATTTTCTAGGAAAATCATAATATTTTATGTTGCTTGACTAAAATCTAAAAATGAACTGCAAAATCTATCATTTGATAAGAAAAATCTTGATTTTCCTAAATAAACATATATTGTTCGAGCGCTAGTGACTTGCGTGTAGGTAATTAGGAAATAGGGTATGGGCACTAGGGTGTTGAGTTTGACCTCAATGGGCTCAGGTGTCGAGGACGAGGCATGGGCTTTGGGGTCCTGATCTTGGCTTCGATGGACCTAGGCAAGCGTTTCAACGACTTAGGTTTGGGCATCGAAGCATGGACACAAGCCCAGCCTTGATGGACCTAGGTGAGAGTGCCGAGGTCTCAAGCCTAGCCTTGAAACATGGGTGGGCACTCATGTCCCAAACCCAACCTCGATGAACCCAAGACCTAAGCCTAGGAGTTGAGGACTTAAGAATGGGCGCCAAGGACCCGAGTCTAGGCATCAAAGTCCAAAGCATAATATGAATAAACACAGGCCCAACCGTTGGGGACTTAAGCACTAGCATCGAGGTCACACCTAAGTAGTAGAGACCTAAGCACAAGCATCGGGGTTTTGGACTAGGCCTCTATGGACCCAAGCCAAGGTGCCAGAGCGTTAAGGAGTCGGCGACAGTACTAGAGTCCTAAGTTTGACCACAGGCATTGGTGTCCCCAACCCAACCTCTATAGAACTGGGCCCGAGCATCGGGGTTCTAGGCTTGGCCTCGATGGACCCCAGCCTAGGGCTGCTATCAAGGGCTCAAGAACAAGCATTGGGGTTCTCGTGTCCAAATGTAGGGTTTCCAATTCAAGAACTAATATGTAGTTATATTTTAGAAATAATTTCCGATTTTTAGGTTCTATTTGTTTTATGAAAAATATTTTCCAGGAAGTCATTTTAAGTGAAAATGGTAATATTTTTTTGTGTTTGGTTAGAACCTGAAAAGAACCGAAAAATGTTTTCCATCATTTCAAATGAAAAATCTAATTTGTGCTAGCGCTTAGTCATTCCTGGAAAATACTATTCGAGCGCTAGTAATTTGTCCACGAGCAACCAGAAAACCAAGCATGGGCATCAAGATCCTTGGTCTAGTCTTGATGGTCCTCGACCTAGGCGTTGCAAACTTGGGCTCGGAACACTTGGGTCCAAAGCAAGAGCATAAGCATCGGTCCCAAGTTCATAGAGGTTGGCTGGAGGCCCTAGTGTTCGTGCCCAAATCCCTAGCACTCGGGCCTGATCCATAAAAGCCAAGTGTGGGACCTCAATGCTCGGGTTCAGAGAGGAGGCCAAGCTCATGACCTAGTGTAGGGGCTCGGGATGATAATGCCTATGCCCGAGTTCTCGATAATCGGGTTCATCGAGGTTAGGCCCGAAACTTTGGTGCTATGCTTAGGTTATAGGTGAACAGACTTAATTTTTTGCAAAATAAATGGAGCCTTAAAGAGAAAATCATTTTCCTAATTTTTTTTTTCATCAGTCCTACTCTATTTCTACTCTACACTCACTCTCGGACTTTTGTCCCCGCCTCTTGCGGGCGTGGGAGTCGAAACCCACTCCGAAACTTACGCGTCCCCACCCCATCCCCCGAAAAGGTGGGGATTTGAACCCTCACCTCCCCCTTCCATGTTGGAAGGGTGGCCACTGGGGCGAATACTAGTGGTTCATTTTCCTAAATTGAAGTATAGATTTTTGGGCGATTCATTATCCTAAATGATCCAAATGTCGCAAAATGAAGAAAACATTTTTATGAAAAAGGTTTTCTATGAAACAAATAGAGTTTAAGGATGTGTTTGTTTTGAGGAAAGTCTTGTGATGAAAGAAAATATTTTTCGAGAAATCATTTTCTAGAAAAAAAGTTTCCGCTTTGCAAGTTAGGGAATTCATTTTCCTAAATTTAAATATGCATATTTTTTTTTACCATAAATAATTTTTTATTATCAAACACATTGAAGTCTAAAAAATTAATTCTCAGCAATTTGTTCCCTTAAACAAACACACCCATGGAAAGAATCAACTAGCAACTTGGGTATGCTAGATTAAACAAGCCACGCAATTAATTTGAGCTTCACAGTTCTTCATTTTTCTTCCATAACAAAATTTTCACGAGACTGCACCCATTATATAAATCATGACCTCCGGAATGCCATGCTAATTTCATGGACTAAACCTTTTTTTTCAAATTTTTCTTATGGATTTTCATTAATATCAGCAGACCCCTTTCTAACCTACATGTATTTTCAGTTTGGCTTTGGAAATGGACTTTAAGGCTCTAATGACCTTTGGGCAGTCTTTGATAACTGTTTTTGGAGTCCATTTGGGAATTGCTAGCATTTACAAAGTCTCTTAACTTAATGCAAATCCTATCTAATTTTGGGTTTTGAGTACTTTCAACATGCCACTTTAGGGATTCATGAATTTTTCTCTTCCAACTTTGTCCTCGTCAAAGTTTTGAAATCCCACTTTTACCCTCAACCCATGTTTTGGGCACCAAAGTCTTGAGTTTGGCCTCTATGGAGACAAGTCCGACCTTGATGGACCTGGGCACGAGTGTTGGGGACTCGAGCTTGACATGGGTAGGCGTCATGTCCTGAATCTAGCTTCAATGGAATTGGGACTACCAGACCCAACCAAGGACCCAAGTATGGGCGTCAAGGTCTCGGGCAAGTGCATCTAGGTGTTGGGCTCGGCCTTGATGGACTTGGGCGTTGAGGACCCAGGCCTAGGCGTTGAGGTCCCAAGCCCAATTTCAATGGACATAGATGTAGCCTTGATTGACACTATTGCAACCCTCTTTTTCCATCGTGTGAAAAAGAAACGTGTTTAAAGATATTGCCAAATGGTAGGCCAACTCTCCTCAATTAGACATAAGTTTTCCAAAGTCCATACCTCATGTAACATTGGATTTTGTTGTTAATTTTGTGCCAATTGAATTTTAGAAGTTGCCATTAGCCATTTGGGGTTGACTAAAAATCAATTGAGACGCAAGAATGTCATCTCAATTTCTACGTAACTAGAGATTTTAGTTTCAGGGACTTGATTATTATAATGTTTCCATTAGCGTCTTTTCGATACTATTGACTTGGAAGGTTGATAAACTAAGTGATCACGCAATCTTAATTACCAATTATGAACCTAAAGGTATCAAAACCACTAAGTTATCATACAATGTTCTTGCAAGATTTATTATAATGCCAAACTTACCCTAACCATTTAAATAAATTGCAATGCACTGCAATAAAGAAAAAAAAAACTCAAATGGGAAGGGAGATGTGGGGAGTTTGATTCCCCCACCTTCTCAAGGAAAGTTAGAGGTGGGGACATTTAGTTTCGAATGTGAGGTCCAATTCCTACACTTTGCAAAGAGGAAGAACAAAGCTAAGGGTAGGGATGTTTAGTTTCAAGTATTGGATTTGACTCCCACATGCTGCAATGAGACAAAGTAAAAGTCTAAGAATTAGATGAGAGTTAGTGTGGGACAGACAAAAAAAAAAAAAAAGTAAATGCAAAAAAGAAAACCCAATACAAGTTGAGCTCCAATTCCTCCGCTTATCTTATAAGTTGCGAGATGAGACCCCTCATTAGGGGTGTGCAACCAAACCGGATATACTTGGGAACCGAATCGGCCCACTAGGAAAAGAGGGTCAGGAACCGGTTCCCAAAATTCTAAACCGGTTTAAATCGATTCCGAGTGAGTACCCACCCAGGAATCAGATTGACCAAATTGGTTCGGGAACCGGTTTAGAAACCATTTTTGTAAGCCCACCCCAAAAGTTCAAACCCTAATTTGTTCCACCGATTTCCTATCTCTCGTAGACTTCAAATGGCAATTTTTCCTTCATCATTCGTGAGTTCCTCTCCTCTTCCCTACTTGCTTCCATTCATCGTTAGCTGGCTCATAGTCGCTCCATCACCAACTCCCTATCACTCTATTTCATCCATCGTTGGCTTCCTCATTTGTAAGTTCACAAATTTCCTCGATTTTTCTAGAATTTTCTTTCGAATTGAAGCCGGGTTCTTCTCTTGTTCTTTGGGGTGCTTTTCGGAGCTAGATTTCTTGATAGATTGGTGGAAAAATTTATGTTTTTTTGTTCATATGGGAACTCATTGTGAATGGGTGGGCTAAGGTGG
This sequence comes from Eucalyptus decipiens, assembly GCA_014182575.1. NCBI lineage: Eukaryota > Viridiplantae > Streptophyta > Magnoliopsida > Myrtales > Myrtaceae > Eucalyptus > Eucalyptus decipiens. The sequence continues at coordinate 57,934,378 of CM024614.1, read as the reverse complement.
GAGAGAGAGGGAAGAAGTCATAGAACTCGGAGAGCTTCTGCGTCGAGTGAATCGCCGCCATGTCGAGACTTTGCGAGATAACGGAGATGAGCAGATCTGCTCGGCTCTCGCCCCCTCTGGCCTTACCATCAGAGGGCGGTGGCGGCGGCTCATGTAGTTGGTGGCCTCGGGCCTTCTTGGCACCTCGTCGAGGGAAGACAAGGGCAGCAATCTACTATACGTGTGAGACGGCCTAGGCTTCCTCTGTGTAATCCTTTGTGCGAACCTTCATCCAGAGGATTATGACAATCAAACTCTACAGAACTCTAAGCGTTAACTTCACGAGCTCTTATGTCTTCGGAGATGGGAGCTTAGGATAGTCATCAAGCTTAGGAATATGTTCTATTCAAAGCTTATTGCAATGTCACCTTCACACAAAAGCTTAGTGGAACTATTAATAAGAATGAAAATTTGTCGACAAAAGTGAATTAGTTTCAATCCATGTTATGTTGCGATGCCTAGCTTCTTGCAACTTACGGACTAATGATTCTCTTCATAGTTTAGCACCATATCTAGCAGGACGAGACTATGAGCAAATCAAACATGCTGGAGTATACCAAGTGCTAGTTGGTATATAAATTCTAAACGAAATGTCCACACTCTAATTGGTCCTACCGTATAAATTTGTCAGGCTTCATTGCTTAATTTTTAGGTCAAATGCTTCCATATTAGTCATGGTTACCGAAGATGACTTGCAAGGGTTTGGTAGAATGTCCTTGCACGTGAAAATTTAGATTTTCAATGAGTAGATGTTTCTGTGAATGCTAGTATGAGCACCTAGAGAGGGTGAATAGGTGCGAAAATAAACTTTTGCAAAGTATGGTGTAGAATTTTACTTTTAACCTGAGTCTATTTCACAGTAAACTTTAAAATAGAAACGAGATTCTAATAATTAAATAAAGTTACAAGTAAAGTAAAAGAGTTTAGGGAACATAATAAGAACATAAGGTTTATAGTGGTTCGGCTTAATTCAAGCCTACGTCCACTCTCCCGCACTAACAGCCCACCGGCTGGATTTTACAATGAATCAAAAGAGTCGTTACAATATCACGTCATTGATTTCACAGTGTAGAGACTCTACTACACTTCCTCAAGATCTCACAAATGTATAAACTCTCTTTTGAGTACAAGTTTACGCTCAACAAATGAATTGGCAAAGAACAAGGAGCTTCAGATTTTGGAATTTTTCTATTGCGCACACACTCGAATAACTATAACGTCTTCCTTATATACTCCTCCATGCCTTCATACCCGTTGACACTTTCCAAATGAGCTCTTCCAATCTACCCGTTGGACAGAATCAATTAGGGATATCTCGAGTTATTTAAGGAATATGACGATAACCCACCAATCATGCTCGTTCATACAATCAGGATTTAGGTTTCCATAAGTAGAATCTTCCAAGTATGCTTCACCAATCAACGAATCTAAATTACCCAAATTAAAATCAAAGAGAATATTAGATTCCGAGATGCTATATCCAGCCGAGAGATCTTCTTCAGTCGATAGAATCAAATCCTTAAAGAAATACTCAACTCTAGATAAGTCTTCTTTGACGGTCTAGAAACTGTCAATGATGGTAGACTTTGAATCTTGAGTCTAGTGGTTCGGCGGTCTTCAGACTTTGACGAAAGAGTCTACAAGTCTTCAGACTAGACTGATGAAAACGTTTTGTTAGCTTCAAAACAAATACGGAAGTTTTCTCAAACAGTTTCTATGTGTGTATGGTCATGCATTTTCTACTAATCTATTACCAAGGGCTACTTAACAATGACTTAAATGATGATACGGGTTACTATCAGTTACACAATTTTATCCAACTATGTTCATATAGCATTAATATATTCCTCAGTTTGCTATTTTGTGGCATTTTATGATAAAGTAGATTGGTTTGCTAGAAGGAATTAGTATTCTTTTAAGTGTAGCCATGTGTCTATTGTATAATTTATTTTTTGTAGAATCCTAATATTATATAATTTGTTTTCAGTCAATGGATCAAGATAAAAACATATCAACGGAAGTGGATGGATATAATGAAATGAGTCCACTCGTGGAATTGTCATTTCATGGAGTTGATGAAGTGGAATTTGTGACCATGGGTGCGACAAACAAGGTGAGGGTACCTAACTCTCATCCTCCTTCGGGTAAAAAGCGAGTTAATCAATAAGAGGCTCTGGATAATTTTTCGAGGATCATAGATGAGAAAACACAGAAAACAGTTAGGGTGAAGTGCATTCATTGTGGGATTGATTATGCATATAATGTTGATCATGGAATGTCTACTATGTGGAAGCACTTGAAAAAGTGCAAAAAGTATCCTCATGCAGATAAAAAGTAAATGTTGTTTACATCGTGTGATAAATATATGGCTAGCAAAGTAGGGGAAAATACTATTAGTGGTGGTAGTGTCTTAACTACGTGGAAATTTGATCAAGAATGTTGTTGGCATATGCTTGCTCGAATGATTATTGTTAATAACAACCGTTTTCCATGGTGAGCGTGTTGGTTTTCACGATTTTGTTACTGAATTACAACCTATTTTCCAACATCTTTCATGATTTACGGTGGCTAGAGATTGTATAAAATTATATCTGAGTAAAAGAAATTGTTTGAAAGCTTACTTTGATAAGCTTAAATCTAGGATTGCAGTCACAATGGATATGTGGAATTTCATTTAAAACTTGAACTATTTGTGTCTTATTACACATTTTATCAATGAAAACTAATAGTTCCAAAAAAGAATAATCAATTTTGTGGTGATGCATAGTCATAAGGGTAAAGAGATTTGGGAAATGGCGGAGAAATGCATTTGTGATTGGGAATTAAAAAAAAAAAAAAAGTGTCCACAATAACTATGAAAATGCTAATTCAAATGATGTGGATGTTAGTTATTTGAAGGAAAAAATTTCAAAAGAAGAATTTTTTATTTTGAATGGCAATGCTTTACATATGAGATACACTGCTCATATACTTAACTTGATAATAAGAGACAGATTGAATGAGGTTCTTGATTCTATTGCACATATTTGAAACGTAGTTAGGTATGTGGGGAGTTCTTTGACGAGAGTTAAGACATTTCAATCTCGTATTGAGAGTGAGAGAATTGCATGCAAGGGTTCGGTCTGTCTTGATATTGCCACTAGATGGAACTTCACTTAATATTAGACATTGTCATAAAGTTCAAGAAAGCTTTTCAAAAAATGGAAGAAGATGATTTATCTTTTTTAAGGGAAATTGACAATGATTCTCATCAATATGAAAATTGGGAAAATGCTATCATTCTTTCTAAATTTTTGAAATGGTATTATGATGCAACCAAAAGAATGCCAAGAAGTTCATATGTTACTTCGAATGATTATTTTGAGGAGATGGTTATGTTGTATAAATATTTGAATAATGCGGCGAAATCTTTAGACCCAAAGCTTCAAGCTATGGGTATAAAAATAAAAGAAAAGTTTGACATGTATTATCGGAGTCTGGATAAAATAAATATGATGGTATTGATTGCGGTTGCATTGGATTCTATAAAGAAGTTGAATTATGTAAAGTTCTGTTTTGAACAAATTTATGATGATGGAATGAAAATTGATAAGATGCATGATAAAGTGAGGAATGCCTTGGAGAATTTGTATAAATTTTATGAGCAACCTTTTGTTGGCTTTTCTAATGAAGAAAAATTTGGTGGTTCAAGTGTGAGTAATAGTAGTAGTGCTTCCAATGCAGATACCAATGACAATGAGTGTGAAATCCATACTTGGCATAAAAGCTTTCTCCACATGAAGAAAAAAGTGTTGAATGAAAACAAATATGAGCTTGATTGGTATCTTGAAGCTGAAAGTACAGATATCCTTAATCTCGATCTTTTGATGCGTGGAAGAGTATTAGGTCAAAATATAAAATGTTATCTGTGATAGCTCGGGATGTTTTGTTTATTCTCGTGACTACCGTTGTTTCAAAGTCTGCTTTTAATATATCAAGACGTGTACTTGACGGCTTTCGAAGTTCTTTGACTCCTAGAATGATGAAAAGTTTGATTTATACTCAAGATTGGTTGAGAGCTGTTCATATGTTAATTAATGTTAAAGAGTGCATCGAGAATGTGTAAAAGTTTAAGGCGAGTAAGTTGTATATATTTCTTTCCATCTTATAATTTATTCACATAACTATCTACTAAGTGAATGCTTTATTTAATCTTTGTTTTGCGTTTTTAGATTTGGATTGTCTTACCAAGGACATTATCATTGGAAAATAAACTTCATTTTGTGGGAACTCTAATTTTGTGGTAAGTAAATAGACTTTATTAAATCATAACTTTGCATATGTCTCTAAAGCATGGTTTCTTGTTGATTTTTCTTTATGTATAAATTTTAGGTTTTTGTCAAGATTTTGTACCACATGGATTGGCTGGCCTAATTTTACTTTTGGAGGAGCGGTTATGCTAATTTCACTTTTGGAGGAGTTACACTTACAACGAAAATTTGTTAACCATTTAAGATAAATGAACAACTTCATGTAATATTTTTGGAATGAGACTAAGAGTAGATCTATATTTGTTGCTAACGTTTATGCAATGTTAGGATTTTTGCTTTGTCTTATGATTTTGTTTATGATAATTAGCCTTGTGGATCCTTAGTTTTTTTTTTTTAAAATCAAAAAGTTTATTTACTTATTGATTACAAGTGCTTAATGTTTTAATACAAATTTGGAGAATTACGTTGTTTTCTCGCATATCAATATAAAATTTGAAGTCGTATAAGATGAGCGGTTGCAAAATAGATTCCAATATAACTAGGGTTAACCTTAGAACCAAATCGAAAAAACAAGATGGTTCGGGTACTAGGTCCAGTGCAAACAGGGTTAAGTACAAAGTCCAAAAAAGAGGAACCGGTTATAACAGAGTTAGATACAGGGTTTAGGTCTGGAACCTACCCACCCTAAACTCAATAACTCCTATCCCCTATAAGCTAAATGCAAACCAATTTCCTACTTGAAAGATTGATCTACTAAGACGACTTATCTAAGGTAACCCCTAAAAAAAAAAAGACTAAACTAAAGGTTGTGCTAACTAAATAAGACAATGCTAAATTTATTGCTAAAGCCACACAACTTGGTCTAGATATTTAGTTTGAAACGTAGAATTCGATTCCTACATTTTGCAAAGAGGCTAAACAAAACTGAAAGTGAGGATGTTTAGTTTCAGGTATAGAATTCGATTCTTATGCTCTACAAGAAGATAGAGTAAAAGTCTAAAAGTTAGATTAGAGCTAAAGTAGGACCAAAAAAAAAAAAAAAGTAAATGCAAAAAAGAAAACCCGATACTTGAGCAAAAAATACATACACTTATCTTGTAAGCATGGGATAAGATCCCTTATGGTTTAATTTCCTACTTAAAGGATTGATCTACTAAGACAACTTATCTAAGGTAACCCCTAAAAAAAGAAACTAAACTAAAGGTTATGCTAACTAAATAAAACGATGCTAAATTTATTGCTAAAGCCACGCAACTTGGTCTAGACCTATCTCTAAGCTGTTTTCTAAATATTTGAAATTTCGATTTTTTTAAATTATTATTTTAATATTTTTTTTAAATTTGTAATTCCGAAAATGGGGACTCCGACTGGGCCCTCGGGGCAGGTCCGAACATGGACTGGAGCAGGCCTTTGGGTTTTGGGCAAGGGACACGAATTGGGTCATTACTGGGCCCCATCTTCTAAAAAGGCCAATCCAGTGAGGAACCAATTCGGCCTAAGTAGTCAATTGGGCCCAAACTCCCTATGACCAAAACAAGCCCAAAATCAAAAAGACCGAAGTTAAGCCTATTTTAGTGCTATAGCTGCACCAAGCCCATTTCCATTATCCTCCTTTAGGCCGATTCACTCGAACCATCCCCTCCTTACTGCAGGCAAAGCAAAAATATTTTCATCGTCCACAATAATGTATAAATATAAATAATTATTGATAATGCAATCATTTTTTTATTGGCTAATTATTTCAAGTGACAACAATTGATTATTTTTAGGAAAATATTTTTCAAATTATTTATTCTTCACGAAATGAATGGAGCCTTAATTGTTTCTAAAAGCACGAGCAAAATATCGTTGAGCACATGTGTTATTCACTTAATTAATGTGCTAGTGGAAAGATATTGTAAAATTCGGGTAATGGTATAATTATGAAAACTTTTGATTTTATTATTGAGAGCTAATGAAATAGATTGGATAAATTGAAAATTTTAGAGACTGGATCAACCATTTAGGAACAGTTCAAGGACCATATTGGACGAATTAAAAGTTCAGTGATGGAATTGCATATTGGGCCTAGGTTTAAAGATCAGTGTGTCCTTCTCCCGATAATTAACCATGTAATTTGCCAGCAGACTCAAGGGTTGTCCCGCAGGACAAATTGGTCCGTTTGGGACATGGAGCTTTTCGGATTCAGCCCATCCCATTGGACCGACTTGCCAACCCGAATTCTTAATTATGCCAGGAGTCGTCTCTTCACTTGAGTGGCTTGGGTTTAGCTGCATCCAATTTCTTTCTTCTTTTTTTTCCTTTCCCTGAAATTTCTGTGTACTGATTACTGAATATGCTGAATCATATGTATATGGAGTAATGTTTCTAGAACTGAATGCTTATTTGTTGAAGCAAAGAGTCGACCTCGCTGGGTAAAGATCGGGGTTTAGACTAGAGGGAGCGAATGTCGCCATTCTCCCTTGCTCATGACTTGGCCCAAACCCGAGTAACCCTTACTCAAATACAACCTACTCCACCCATTTGTGTGGATTGTATATATCTAAGTAATTTCGTTATGTTGTGATTAGGTAATGACTAAGTTTTTACACGTTAAATCATGTTTGATTTAGAGTTGCTTTATCTTTCTTTAAGAAAAATGATACTAAAAGTGTTATGGTTTTCGTATGGCACTCACTTTGATATTAAAACTTTTTGTTGGATTTCTTAAGTGTCAAATAGGGGGAAAGATCTTTACCAAAAAAAAAAAAAAGGGGGGTGGGGGAAAGATCACGTAACTGTCTTTGACAATAATTTCCGACTAGAAGTCCTTCGTGACTATCTTAATAAAAATTTTATTTTAACGTGTGGCTTTTCCTTAAAAAAAAAAAAATCAGAAATCAGCGTGGCAATGACTTGGCCCTTCTTAAAAAAAACAGCGCCGTTTGTAAACGAAAAAATCCCACTCTCCCTCAGTCCTTCTCAAAATAGGGAAGCAAGTTCACGTTTTAGACATTCAACGAAGAAATGATCACCATAAATTTAGGAGAGCGTATCGTTAAAGCCTGGAAAAAAGCTAGCTGTTTCTTTAAACGGGTTAATATCTTGAAAAACCCCAAACTGGTATATTTGTGACAAATTTACCCCAAACTATTTTTTTGACCATGAAAAACCCCAGATTGGTAAACTTTTGACAAATTTACCCCGATTGATTATAAAAAATCATAAACTTGATACATTTATGACAAATTTACCCCAAACTAATTTATTCAATTGCAAAAAACCCTAAATTGGTAAATTTGTGACAAATATACCCTATGCTAAATTGAATTAATACCACAAAAAAATCATAAAAATTGTAAAATGTGACAAACGGAACGTAAAATCCTAAATTGGTATACTAGTTAATCGTCACGTGTTATTTAACTTAATAATTTGAGAATAAAATTTAACAAAAACTAACGTAGGGTAAATTTGTCACAGTGTCAGTTTGGGATAAATTTGTCAGTATCTAGGTTTGGGGTTTTGGTGGTCGAAAAAAAAAAGTATATCAGAAGTTTTTTTTTTTTAGGGTATTATCCCTTCTTTAAACAGATAAAACCAAAACCGAAGCGCTCCTTTATTTTGTCAGGCAAACCATCATGCGCATTGGAGACGGAATCGGTTTCAAACTCATATCAAATTGGGTTCCGATGCCGACACAAGCAAAGACCCATTTCGCAATCGACGCCAACGTCATCCACCTGAGCTTTTTCTTCCTTTTGCTCCTCCTCATCGTGGTCCTTTGCCCAACCCAATTTGACGAAAAGACACCCACAAAATTAAATAAATAGAAAAAGAAGGAAAGAAAAACTTTTTAAAAGAAATCATCGACCGGTAACGAGAATATTGAATGTCGCGAGGAAAAAAGGGGGAAAAATCTGGATGTGGGTATGAAAGGTTGAGCTCGGAAGTGGGTATCCACAATTGAAGTGTTGTCTATAATTGAGCTTCTGAGCCACATTCGCAGTGATATTGACCTTCGTCTTCGCTTGGTTGACACGATCTTACGATCTTGAGCCACTTAGCTCTCCATCGCAAGTTTCAAATGGTAATTTCGCCCCACAATCATTGAACGCGAGTTCGGGGTTTAATGAAGAGATTCGATTTTTCCCCAATTCATTAATACGGGACGACATTATTTCAGTCAGATAATGTTGGGTTAACTTTGTCAACAAACCACATCATACTATTTATATTATAAAAAATCGATACGTTAGATATTTCGACGACTAAATTGACGAAGGCATTGAAGTAATTGTTTTTATTTTTAAAAGTGGCATTCAAGTGATTGAATGAAAAGTTTTGCCATAAAAAATAGTGTCATACCAAAGTTATAATAATTTTAATGTCATTTACCGCTTTTATTATAGCAATTCACAGGTCACAATGTGATATAGTGGTGCATGGATCTAGACAACATCTTCTTGTACTTCCAGTGTATTTATTGATTGTCTTCTTTAACAATTGCATGGGAGAAGACGAAGGAAGTTTTCAATGAAATCCTACGTGAGAACGTTAGATTAATGCTTATCATACCATACCGAATTCCGTTGAATCACGACCAATTATTCGTTTCGCCTAGTCCCTTTCCAAGGTCCTACCTACCCTATTGGGCTTATGTCCTCCATGTCCCATTTACACGGCCACAATTGAGTCGTCTTGTTGACCGATCGGTCTGTGTGTGGGACGAATCGAAAGGGATTTCTCCCCCACTTTGACTCTAATGTCTTCACCTCGACTTCCAATGCGATTGGCTTTCCAAGTCTTTGATGACTAATGCCATTGCGAACAACGGGCTAGTTTTGTCAAATTAGGGTACCGACGAGTTTTGGACGAGTGTTTTAAATAATCGGAGTCTGTCTGAGCACGGGCTAGCATGGACGGGACATGGCACTACAGCCGGCCAAGCGCCATCAATCCACATTAATCGTCACGGTCCGAGTCACATTAGGAGCATTGGTATCGCGTGGGCGAAAGTATGCCTTCATCGATTTTTATGGTAGCGGAATTATCATTCCTCTGCTTCGACATAAATCCGACACGGCCATGGGACTATGTTCGTGGGAAATCACGGCTCCATCCGGCAAAGAAATCACTCCTCTGTCCATCAACCAAAGGTGGTGAATCAAGGCGACGATGAATGCCGACACTCGTTTCGAGAATCACACTTAATTTTTCCATAGAGGTCGAAACGAACGGTAGATTAAGGTGCACCGCTTGTTTGTTGAGACTAATCTGTTTATTCTCAAATTTTTATCGACAAATTATGAGCGAAGAACAAACAAAGAAATTTTACTGTACTTGCAACAGTAAGCTGACATTGTCAAACCAACCACCGAGCTGCAAATAGAGGTGATGTCCATTACCGATCACTGTCGAATCGCATCCAATGCACCCGGCAATATCATATGGATGAAGCGACTTTGTACGCAATAATAGGCCATTAGACAGAGCAGTTGGGAGGAACGGATACTAAAATCTGCACGAGTCCAAAAGAGTTGAATTCCTAGTATCAAGTATCGACTAGTGTAACTTACCCACCCCATTGATGATTGCGTGATTTGCGTTCAATCTTTCTTCCAGAAGGGAGCAAGTTCAAATCCCCGCGGTCATTTGTGCCACTCACCCGTGGTCCGGGAGGTGGGGCCTACCCCATCGCCACAGGTTTCGTTGATTGACGATTCGGCGGTTCCGGATCCAAAAATAAAAAAAAAAATTAGTGTAACTTTATGAAAAAATTCATACCTGCAAAGCTTGGAAATAGGTCGCATTAATTTTAAAATTGCACGAGATTTTTTCTACATTGCTTTGCAGCGGCCCGTATTTAAGCGACGTATGATCAGAAACGAATCTAAAACCCGTTCATCCTCGCCCTGGCTCTGATGCCACTATAGGCAGATCTAATGGGCCAACAGGAGAACGGTATCGTCCGCTTTGATTGGACTCGTTCGAGTGGCTTTTCAGAAGGCATTCCATCAGGCTAAGTTGCACGAGCGCAACGGACCATATTTAGGCGAGGTGAAATGAGGAACATATCCAGAGCGACGATCGATCAAAAACCTCGACGAATGAATGAAAAGTGTTTATGGAAAGCATTTCGAAAGCACCCATCATTTGCTAGTTCTGTGGACGGGTAATGCTTCATTAAAGCCCACCCAGGTTGATGGGCATGATTCCATGAACCCGCTCCCTCTGATTTGCTTGTCCTATTTTTTTCCCCAAAGCTGCAGTAAATAATTATGTCATGACGTTTTGAAAGTAGCAATGCCTTCTTTTCATTTTGGGAAAACAGAAGAGTTGGGAGACAGGGCGGTGGGCACGGCGGCCAGCCGGCCGGCGGCTACACAAGTCCACGAAAGCCGCGGCTGATATGACAGTCCCCCATGGCCACGGGCTGCAGTACTCGGCGAGTTGGTGTTATAATGTGGGGCACCGGCATGCGGATCCACCAATCATTGAGGGGTGCTAATTGTACCAATCAATTACCGGTTATAAAGTGATCAAATAGTTCTCTATTACCATTCTCACAGGGAAAGACGAGCATGCTTTCTTGTAGACTAATCAAATATCGATTAGTTTTACCGTCATCTAAATATTGAAAAATTGAAAAATCAATCTTGCATAAATAATTTTTCTTTTCTAAACAAACAGGCCATTATTCAAAGCATATTTTTATAAAATAGATTTAAGACAATCCGGAAATATGGCCTTTGCCCTTCAATGTATTTTAGTGAAAAGGAAAAAAAGAAAAAAAAAAAAAGAAGGGAAAATTGGGAAAATTGGTTGGCGTGTGCGAGCGACCATTGACTTGCAGCGCGAGGAGATAATGGTAAATACACGCGTCTGACGAGCGTGGAAAGCAGTCTGCGGTGGTCAATCTCAGTGACAGAACGGAACGGCGTGCCAAATTGGAAAAAAAGAAAAAAAAAAAGGGAAAAAGGAAAAAAGAGAAAAGAAAAATTGAGTCCGCGTGGGGCGACTTTTATTTTTAATACCGAAGACCTGCTGCTGCTTCCTGTACGGCAAGATTTGGTGGTCGGAATCTCTGGATTTTCTCTTCCCCCTATTTCTGCTTCTTTTTTTTCTCATTTATTTATACTGGCGCGTGAAGTTATCCCTTTTTTATATTCTCCTTTCGCTTTTTTTCTTTTTTTAATTCGATTTTGACTTCGCCGTTTTGCCCTCCGCCCTTTTAGCAACCTTTCTTTCAATTGAAAAACATTTTGACTTGTTTTTATTTTTATCTTTGATCTTTGGAACCGTATTTTCATCTTATGTTTAGGAATGGCCCCCTTTTTTTATATTTTGGCGTGTGTCTTTTCCTGTGTCCGGAAAATTTTAAATATAGAATTTCGGTGAGAGTCAAAATTCAAGAATTTGAGATGGAAAGAGAAGGCAGGGCATTGAAAAATCAAAGCGACTTCAAGTATTTATAATTCCTAGGATCTTCAAAGAGACTGAGTCAATTGATGTAATATGGCCAGAAAAAAATTGATAATGAAAATAGCCACAACAAACGAGGCGTTGGTGCTTACTCCGTGTTCACCAGTCACCACCAAACTATGGAACAGGTTGACTTCTTGACTTTAATATGGTCACTAACATAATTTTGACGAAATTAGATGGGTTTTGTATTTAGATACTTGGAAATGAAATTCGACATTCCATAAATTAGCAAATACGCACCAAATTTGTGTGTGAACATATATGTAAGGCCAAAAAATAACAATAATAAGATGAGTTAAGAAATAGATGATGATTATGTAGATTACACAATTAAAACTGCGCACTTTCCATGCTTATCATCTTAGACATGGGTAGCTGTATTTGTAGGAGGCAATTGACTATTTATATCGAGGACAGCAGATGTAGGATGTGTCACGTAAAATTGCATGGTCTATAGCTAATACTAAATCCTTTTGATGCTTGTTCAGCACAATTCTTTCTTATGAAACAAATTTTATACTCTTCAATTTCTACTCGGTTCCTCGGTTAATTGCACTGACCTATTTCAAATCCACATAAGAATTTTTAGGCACTTTCTATCAACAAGACTCGATTACGGATTTTTTAAAAACAGAATTTTATTATACCTACAGAAAAATTGAGAACTTCCAATTCACTTTCCCTGTATCTTCCACCAATACTGCTCTAAAAAAAATCAGAATTCAGCTACTTGCACATAGATAGAAGTACAAAAAGCCATTCAAAGTTTCAAACCCTTGTTTACTAAAAGACCCGGCTCTTCAAAGTTGACTAAGGACTTTAAAATTCGGAGGAACAAAGCGCATCACGGTCCAACTTGCGCACCTAACTAGGGTTTGACACTATTATCAAAACTTAACATCAAACCTTCCCCTTCGCTTTCCCTTTTCGTTTCGCGTCAAGCACGGCATGATTCTGCTGCCAAAGGGGAGTCATCCCACCCACTTCCCAAGCTCACTCATTTGATGGGGAGAAAAGGAGAGGAAGGAACAATTACACAACTCGCCGAAAATTATTTTAAATTAAATGGGGAAGGTTTAAATACACCCTCTCAACATCACATCTAACAAGATTTATGATGTGATAATTATTAAAAAATAAATAAAGGGTTTTCGTGTTTTCTTGCCACCCAAGGGACATGAACGTGCAACCACCAATTTCTAGATGATGTTTACCATCGCCATCAATGCCGTGGAAAAAGAAAGGAAAAAAAGGGGGAAAAATATGGCGAGAAAACCATGCGGAATTAGAAGTCAAAAACTACGTGATTAAAAAGTCCTCACACGCGTACCCAGAAAACCCTAATTATACCCACCACCACCAACAGGAGGAGGAGACACGGCCCGCTTTTCACGTTTCGCTGCATCGGCCGACCCTCGATGCTCGCTCCCTCGCCCGCCCGCCCGCTCGATCTTTCGAAAAGCTTTCGATGGATACGGCGATGGGAAGGAATCATGAGCATCCCCCTCTGCACGTGCTGATGATGGAAACTTCAGACCCAATGTACACCCGCATATATGGCGTAGGGTATACGAAGTGCTGCGCGTGTAGACGATGCGTGATCCGGTGGCTCGTGGGTCAATCATGGCTGTAGGATAGGAGAGAGCATTTGTGGGAATTCCTTGAAGTATCATTCTAGCTTGACAGCAATTCGTGTCGCCCCACGCTTCAGTTGTCGCGCGATCGTTTAGTTTGAAGCCTTTGAAGGGTGGTCTAGGTTAAGGTTGTGATCATTTTGCTTGGAATTTGATTCTTTTTTTGGGACTGTTTTTCCTTAGCTGGAACTCTTCTCAGGATGATGTTGCTTTGTAGGTGTGGACTTGATGTTTTCGTGCTCGTGCTTTTAGCTTTAGAACGATAGGCGTCGAGATAAAGAAAGGATGTTGGTATAATATGATACTAAAGTTGATCTTCACATTTTTCGCATTATTCGTTCCAAAAGAGTTGGGGAGAAAAGTTTCCTTTCGATCTATATCTGCTCTTTTTAATTTCTGACGTAACGTTGAACTGGTTTACGATAGCATAAAAGTAAAGTGAATGAGCAGAAGCTAAAAGCAAAAATATAAGATTTATCAATCTCTTCATCTCAAGGAGTTCTTCAAGGACTGGAGGTTGAAACATGCAACACAGACACGTCAACATTGATTAATATGGTTTAATTTATATACATGAAATAGCAAATTCCATTTTGTTCATTTGACCTCGGGCAATCTCCTCCAAAAACCATTCTTTTCTCCCTGACCAGACATCCATCCCCAAACCTCTTCAATCTCGAGCCACTAAAGTTGAATATACCTGCGAAAATACACTACTCGAATTGGCACTTTCCAAATGGTCCTCCTCCTTTTCGGCGATAGGACATACACAAGAAACATACGCACGAAGAGGAACCGGGGGAAAGGAGCCTAAAGAGTAAAGAGGGAGAGAGAGAGAGAGGGGGCGGTGGTGGTTTTCTAAGTACGCTTCGTGTGGAGGAGAGGGGGACATGGGTTCCTTTCCTTTTGCATCATCTCCCCCTTTGTATCGGTTTGCGAGTTCTCCTTTATCTTTTGGCAAATTATTTATATTTCCAAACCCTAAAGTCGCGAGCCCCCCCCTCTCTCTCTCCTTTCTTTTCTCCCCCTTTATTGTATTTTCTTTTTAAGTGCGGCATGAGATGGGGGAGTGGGCATAGCTTAGCTTTCCAAGCGTGGGATGTTATTGTTGGAGAATCCACAATCAAATGGCTCCATGGTCTCTCATGTCCCACCCCCTCCCCCACCAAACTCTCTCTCTCTCTCTCTCTCTCTCTAACACGCCCATTATTATACTTGACTCGGTTAGCCTTAATCATGAATCATGAATAAGCACGGGCAATGTCGGCGCGGCACGTGTCGCGTCCTGGTGCGTCCGATGGACTTGGATCGAGGCGTTCTTTGGCATACTTTGAAATTAGGACAACTATTACAATATTGTACCCGGCGGAAAACATGGAAATCAAAGTCTAGGTATGCTAAGACGATAGAGAAAAACATAATTAAAAAAGGAGGAAAGAGAGAGACCTTTGTCTTTGAATATTCTCTCGAGCACGTATGACTTTGTTTCCCTACCTTTTAGTATTTTAGTGTCACACGTAATTAAAGTGCTCTTGGTTGTTATATATACTATCCTCTGTCAAAACCTTGAGATTGTCCACACTCATTGATGGTGCAATTGACGTATTATAGCTTATGGGGCCGGGTGAAGTGCTTATTAATCACTCTCGCGATAAGCGTGTTAAAAGGTCAAGTTTGCCTTTCCAAGACAATTTGTTAGGAAATTATTTTTCCCCAGAAAATTTAAGCTATCGGTCATCGAACATGTCATCGTTAATAAGATCGATACACTGTTAATTTAGGAGTAAATTGGTATTATTGAGGTGCCATGTGAGTTGTGTCATATAACTTCCTTGTCAAAAAATTGATAGGGTGCAAAACAATTAATGTATTGTAATAGGCCTATAATTCATATGTTCAAGTTCTGGAATGAAGGTGAATCCAATTAAATGTGTTGATAGGCTCGAACTTGAGTTCTTTTTTTGTTGACCTCACATACCAAAAGTATAGACTTTCATTGTGAGTTTCAAAAAATAATATTAGAGCCGATAGTGAACGATGGACCACCAATTTGTTCTCATAGTTGTTGAATATCTCAATGACGAAAGCTCATGATCAACAAAGATTTTGAGTTGAAATTGTCATCACTACTGGTTTGCGTGAGAAGAGATAATGGGCAATTAATTTGGCAATACGATATACAGACCATAGATGAAGGTAGGTGTGGGGCTAGAGCAGCACGATCTCAAATTAGTAGTTGATGGTGATTGTAGTGCATAATTGTACGTTTATAGCCAAATTGAGATATGCTAATGCAAAAGAATACTTGGATTGTGACACGAAACTATTGATATATTTTACCTAAGTGATTAATAACTCATCGGCTTGACATTTTGAGTGAAGATTATTCCAACTAGATTTATTGACGGTTCTCTAATCCTGCGACAATAAAGCTAGTACCAGGAAGTTTTATGCACGAGAATCATTCATCGGCTTCACAGAGACTTCCAAATACATCATCATCTAAGAAAATGACATTATTAGGTGTGCAAATCACATATACATATATTTTTTTGGTAAATACAAATCACATATTTTTCCTCTCTCTTTTGAACAAAATCACTCACCACATTGACACATAACACGCTCACGTTCAGCTCCTCCTAATTTGTCAAAAAGGGCATCTACATATGTTGGACGACCATCAAAATAAAACCATGATCGATAGCGAATGTGGAGGCTCCACTATTATTGGAAGCGAGCATGGCTCTCCCTCTCCTCTCCCATAGTGATCTATATGGCCGATCGAGAACGTACGTGCGCTTACACAGAATCATCCAATTCCTTCCTCCTAAGTGCGAGAAGCTACCAAAGCAAAAGAGCTCGTGCAACAAGATGAAGATCTTAGCCTTGTGCCCATTAGATTTGAAAAAAGATAAGGGTATTTTATCTTCTTCTCTCCTCTCTCTCTCTGATAATTTTTTAATTAAAAAGCATGTGACTTTTAGTTAAGTGCTCAATCCACATCCATGATTCCCATGCCACACCCCCCCTCGAAGGCACATTGCCAAAATCCCAATTAAAGGGCACTAATTATTGCTCAAAAGAACGCTCGGATCATAGCATATGGTACCATATTGATTACTTTATTGATAGCTTTAGTGTAATTAGCGTTAATGATTAAATTAAGAGGTTAGACGTGCGAGGGAATCCCAGCTTTACATCTCACTCGTATATGGGGGGAATGTGTTATTGCCACCAAAAGCGTAGACCCAATGGGATTGGGATAGGGAAAAATAGAAGGGAAAAAGGGGGAAAAAAAGCTCGACTTGGGTGTGTGCAGATTGTTCCCTCCTCTCCAAACAAAAGCTTGTGGACGTGCTCATGTAGTTGTTATCGGTTTATTTAATTCCAGGGTGCATACATGGGAGCAAATGCACCTCATCTCTGCATAGGAGATCAGTTTCAGGTGATAGGATCATGGTCTCCCTCTTAAATTAATTGTGTTTTTGGCTAGGGTTTCTCTTTATCGATTTCGTTTGAGAACCATCTAATTTAGGGTTTTTAATACTTGATGGGAACAGAATGTTGATTGATGAGAACTAACTAAATGCAGCATGAGACATGAGAAGTCGTACCCCAATCAAGAAGCGCAAATTACTTGCAAATTGGAAAGTGCAAAAATATACATGGAAAACTGATCATGTGACATGAAAGAAATTAGCGAATACATTGCATGCAAAAGAAATAGAGTGGCCAATCGCATTAGCTTTTCACAGTTCCGATGCATAATTTTGGAAAGCCGGCCATCTATTGTGGTTTATGCGATATGCCGTATCTATGTGAAGATGAGATGACTTACTACAAACTTAGTCATGTCTTCTACATTGAGTCTTGACATTGTTCTTTCCAATTTGAAACCATGAACTTTCTGAGTTTGTCTCTTAGACCCATTGCATGGATCGCATCCAGGGGAATGAGTTACTTGAGAGGAGTGGTGCTAAATAACAATAAATTGCCATGCAATATTAATATATATTTAGCAATTTGGTACAGTTAATTTAGTTCTTCAGCATGATCAGTTGAGTTTGCCATACTCTTTAATAACATATTCTATATACAATACAAAACCCTTAATTAGTGTCTATCTTATCTTATCACCGAATATATAAATACTATTATTTCATTTTAGTATATTTAGCACTATTCTTTAATTTTTAAAAAGGTAAAAAAAAAAAAAAACAAAAGCTGTGCAAAACGCATTGATCTAATAATAAATCCATCGAGAGCGAATTTGATAAAAATTCATAAAAGAAATGAAAAGAAAAGATGGGAAGAAAATGCCTCGGATGTAAAACTCTCCTTTCATTTTCTCTCCACAAAAGTTTGAAAAGATATCATATTTTCCCGGACCCATTTTCACTATTTTCCCCGAAGCAAGGCAATAAGAGCTACTGCTGCTCTCCACAAAAATTCTTGAAGAAAAGGGGGTCTAAATCAAATAATACATTTCCAGACAAAAAGGCAATTTCTTTTAAATCACACACATAAAACCACATAAAATTTCCAATACCCCAAATGGAGAGGTATTTCCAAGAACATCCCCATCTTCCATGATGACTCCTTTGATGGCCGTGACACATCCACACATCAAATCAAACCGAAAAGTACTTTTTTTTTTTTGTAGGGGCAAAGTGCCTCAATGCCTACTAACCACGGCAGCCCCCACCTTTTTTACCCCCCCCCCCCGCCCCGCCCCGCCCCGCCCCGCCCCGGTCTTGAAGATGATGATGCACAGTGAACGGAAAATTACAGACAGAGAGAGAGAGAGAGAGAGAGAGGGGCGAGATCGATTTTTGGCAGGAGTGCCGAATTCTTTGGCATGATGCACCCCCAAAGTGACAGTGATCAAGAACGGGCCCCCCCCCAGTACGCCCCTCCAACGCATCCTTTCCCATGATTCAACATGGTTTGAACGGTCAATCTCCGAATTATTGGTGTCCATGGCTAAAACATCGGATGCTATTCTCGACCTTTCTGTAAAAACATCTTTGATCCTAGGCCTTTGCTTACGCCCATTGTCGTTGCTATAGTTTGTTGAGTGGGCTTGGAAGATTTTTCATTAAAGTACGTGGATCATTCGTACTCAGCAGTCCATTTTTCATGCCCGACAAGGTAGATATTTCATTCCCATCTCTACAATTCCCCGTCTTCCCCTCGCGGGGTTGCTTTGTTTCGAGATTATTATGAGCATTGCCCTTCTGAATTTCTTGAATTGGGATGGAGGAGCTTAGTTTATAACTAAGTTGGTAAAGAATACAATTTTCTAAGGCGATGTTAGCTCTAAAGGTAGAACTCGCAGTTGTGCACCTAAGGAGGCAAAAACGAATGACCGGTGGTAATGAATAGGAGGATGCATGTCAATATCTAAAACTTGATGAAGTAAATGATATTTCGAGCGGATCAAGTAAGGTTTATCATCTGACCCTCAATAAAAAGTAAGGGTATTGCACTATGACATCATTTCAGAATAAATATCGCAATTTTTTTTTTTTGGGTCCATGAGTACATATTACAATTCAATCACTAAATTCTCACGCATGCCAATATCTAAAGCTCGATGGAATTCGAGCTTCGATTTCAAAATTGGTAATGCCCCAGGAAAATCCAAACACCTCTCTACTCGCCGGCGAGACACGAAACGCTTCTTAAGGCCAAGTCAAGACAATCATGTAGTCGAGATGGAGGCATGTATCTAGACGCGGCACCGAGCAAAAGTTTTACATCGTTCATATTAAGTTGTTATTTTTAAGGAAAAATCAATTCAATTCAACGGTCCAACGGAATTCACTGATAAAAGAAAAATGTGTCGAATGTAAGATGACGTTGTGTAAGCAATTTGGACGTATACGGAGAATATTCTGCGAGTATATAGGTATAAATTAGATGCGGCGTGCGTATAATACGAATTAAAAATATGCGACACGAGAGCTCCCCTTCCCCTACCAAGGCCAAAAACTGGGGCAGGTTTCGGCCGTTCATCATGGTACACTCATACCTCGCGTGCGCTCCTCATGCCCCCCCGCGCACGTATGCACTCGCCTCCCTCCTTTATTTATTTATTTATTTTATTCCTTTATTTTTTCCATTATTTTCCCCCTTTTTTAAAAAGAAAACACGAAAAAAGAAATGAAAAAAATTGGAAATCCCATTTCTATCCCGTCCGGGGGGGCATTTGCGTCAATTCAGCCCTCTATATAATCTTCTCCTCCTTGCATCCATCCAGTCCCTCTCTTTTTCTTCGTTCGCTCTGCATTTTGACTCTATCTCTCTCTCTCTCTCTCTTTCTCTCGCTTTCTCTCTCTGTGCAAAGACGCCTTTTTGAGTGGTGCGGTGTGGTGCTCTCTCTCTCTCTCTCTTCATCTGGGTCGCACTCTCTCTCTCTTCTTTCTCTCTCTCCGGTGTGGATTCGCTTCGCGGCGCCGAACTTCTCGAGGTACTTACTGATCTCGTCTTCTGGGTCGTCGTCGTCGTTTGCTTTTTCCCCCCTTCCCCGGCGGCGAGCCGCGTCGCCCTCCGATTTCTCGTCTCCTCTTCCGGCGCGGGTTCCGGCGAGCGAGCCTCCGTCTTCGTTTCCGCGGTCGAGATTCGTCGTCGTCGTCTCCGGCGCTCGGATTGCGGCGAGAAGCCTCCCGGCTCCTTTCGCCGCCGCTCGGTAGATCGAGCTCCCGTTTCCTCCGGGACCGGCTTTGCCTTTTTCCCGATTCTGATTTTCTGATGTGTTCCCTCGTGGAGAGAGGATTCGAGCTTCGATTTTCCGCGGCGAATATGGTTTTTTGTTGTTGCGTGACTGCGCGTGTGGGTGGGTGTGAATCGGTTCTGAAACGCGGAATTGGGTGTTGCAGGTTCATCAGCGGGAGCTATCGTGGCGATCTGTTTAGTAAGAACGGGAAGAAGCAGAGCAGCATGCGGTGGTGGAGCCTGTTGCTTGATGTATTCCGAAAAGCCATCTCTCTGAACCTGTTCTGTAGGGTTATTCTGTAACTTTCGCTTTGTGTAACACTCCCGAGATTGTGATTTTTCCTCGCCTGCCCTTTAGTCAGTAAACATCGCTTTCCCCATGGGATCCACTTTCTTCGTCGTCGTCCCCTGCTACGTCCGCCAGATTAGCTGAAATTTACTCGTACTCCCGTCTGTGAAATTACTCGCGTCTTCCCTTCGCCGCCAGTAATCGGACAAGTCTCTGTTTCTTCTTGTTAGTTCCTTGGTTCCTTGATCTTGCGCAAGTGCTCTGTGGGTATTCTTCAAGCTTTTTTCTGATCGTCATCCATCAGCGTCCTCGTTGGTTCCTGGAGATCTTTGGTTTTGTTTCCTGTGTTTCTTGGGTGTTGATCCTGTTTCTCTGCTGGAAGATAAAAAAAAGGTTGAAAACTTCTTGAGTTGAGGGGGTTGGGAAGTGTAGTTATGGTGTGCCAAGCAGCAAGCCAAACGAGATTCCGGGCATTGAAACATGAAAACGGGATCGCTGGGAATGCAACCATCATTGTCAGAGTAATAGCGTGCTTTCAACCTCTTCAAGATTGCCAGGTTAGTAAGAAGTTCATGATGTGCTCTGTTTTCACCACTAGCAGGATATTTGAAACTTTTCTAATGGTGATTTTTCGTATGCTTAAGATTAGGTTTTGGCTATGCTGCGTACTAACATAATTTTTGTTTCTCTTGGTTTCTTTTTTCAGGCTGAATACTTTCGTCATTTGCTTAAACCTGTCACGTAGATTGATTTTGCTCCTTCGTGTTCCTCTTAAGCTGGTGTTCTTAGTTTTTTCCTCTTGTTTCTCAATCAAATAGCAAGCAATCAGCCACTTCTAATATTTCAACGTCCATCAGGTATCGTTTCAATTGTTCATGCTGGAAACTTACCTACCTTAAATTTGGAATGTTTAACATTTTGGGTTTTATTAAGATCGGTTGTCTTGCTTAATTTTTTGCAGGTGATTGTTTTTGTTGGATGGGAGAAGCCAGTGGGTTCCCGCAGCGGCCCGCACCTTGGCAATTGCCTAATTCGGAGTTGCCAAATCTCCCAATGAACTTGGGGTATCCAGGTCTCATCTCAGCCCAGAAAAATGGTGGCCAGCAAATATTTCCTACCGGTCGAGTCTTACCACCGGATATGTTTTCTGGAGTACCTAATCCTCGGATAAGCCAATCTTGTGAACCTCAAGGATGGTTTTATTGCTTGCCCCGCTTCCGGCAAGCTTTGGCCCCTACTTCAGACAATTTGGTTCTAGAAGACAAGCTCCCTACTTCCACTTTTGATAAATGGAGGGATTTCAGCATGCCTAATACGGGCACTGTTGGTGCACAAAAGAAATTTGTTGTTTTTGATCGATCGGGTGATCAGACAACTTTGATATACAGTTCTGGGAATGGAGTTCCTACTGAGCGCCTACCTCCATGGACTACAAAACAACTTTGTCCTAGAAGTACTGTCAACGATATTGTAGGGAGCAACACTGATCA
The DNA here is from genome assembly GCA_014182575.1 of Eucalyptus decipiens. Lineage (NCBI taxonomy): Eukaryota > Viridiplantae > Streptophyta > Magnoliopsida > Myrtales > Myrtaceae > Eucalyptus > Eucalyptus decipiens. The sequence continues at coordinate 57,912,489 of CM024614.1, read as the reverse complement.
TAATAATCATTTTGGGCCTCTATCTGTGGAGAGAATACATGAAAACCCAGAAACTGATGTGCAAAGCGAGATGCGGGAAGATACAGAAGAACTCAATGCCTTGCTCTATTCGGATGATGATACTGACTACTCCGACGGCGACGATGATGACGATGAAGTTACTAGTACTGGCCATTCACCCAGTACGATGACAGATCACGAGCAACGTGGTTTGTCTGAAGAAAGTAACGAGGAGATAGCTAGTTCAATTTGGCCGGTTAAGAGGCGAAAGACTTCTGGCGGAGATAATAATCAGCTGCCATCTCTTATGGACACTGCAACGTCTTATCTGAACCATTCTATCGGGTCTGAGGATGATGCTAAATCCAGTAGTGCTGATGGCAAAAAGTACGCCTATGGCTTGGCTTCTATATCTGGCGACAAGAAAATCAAAAGGGAGAGAATCCGTGAGACTGTCAACATTCTGCAAAGCATAGTTCCCAGCGGGAAGGAAAAGAACGCCATTGTGATTCTTGATGAAGCCATCAACTACTTGAAATCCTTGAAGCGCAAAGCCGAGGCACTTGGGCTAGCCCCATAAATCCGTATGTTTATCTACCAGTGGTCTGGCGCTATTACAAGTAGTCCTATGTTCCTGCTTTTGTTTGATTAAATAGTAAATGTAATGTCTAGCGTGTGCAAAATAAGTTCGAAGACTGGTGTTCGAACGCACGGGCCCTTGTGCATATGGCGAAACCGGAAAGGGTCTCTCTATGGCGATCGGTGTGGAGGTTTCTCAAGCTAGTGTGGAACACAAAAGTTGTCCTCAACTCTCTAAGGCTGGAGCATTTTGTCTCAGCAGAGCAGCACCCTTTGCAGTCCCAGCAAAAGGGTTGAATCATCATCATCAGTCTATATTTTAGGGTTTAGTGAAAGTAGAACTCAAAGTTTGGACTGAGCAAAGGAGTTGGATGTGTGAATGAGGAGACCAAGTGAAGAGGGGATTTGCACGCCTCTTATTGTCCTGGGTCCCGACCCTCACTTTCTCCAATCCCTTTTCCTGAACTTAGTGCTGTTTTATCCTTTTGTGGGTCACCCCCCTTTTCGTGTAAAAGAGAGAGAGAGAGATCTCCCCTCCCCACTCGAACCCCCTTTTATCATGCTTGAAATCCCCCCTTTGGAAGATGGGTTATTTCCATGCACAAGTCATAATCCCCCCCACCCAAGAGAAGAGGAGGAAGGCTCCCGTGTTCTTTCCGGTGGTGCTTTTGCTTTTTACTGTTGGTGGTTGCTGCGATTTGTGTGAAAAGTGGGATTGTAATTATAAAAAAAGGCTCCTGGTGGGTAGAGAAGGGATGTCTTAGCTATTATGTTGGCGGTGCGCTTTGGTGTAAACTTTTGAATTTCTTTTTTCTGCTTTCGTGAAACTACTCTCTGTTGGTGTGAAATGTCAAAAGGGTGTGCTCCGTGTGATTTTATGTTCGTGGGTTTGGTTGTATTTTCCCTTTTCTTGGCTCCCTTCTTTCTCGGCAGATGCCCATTGAATTCGGTTGGTGTTATCCTTGTCTTTATTCCCGTGTACTTACGTTGCATGCACGCATTTATGGCCCTTAGCGAAAGCGACATGTTTGGGGTTTGTGATTCCCCCCTTCCTTCTTTGCTCCTTGCTTTAAAGTAAGAAAGAAATAATTGATTTTCGTGGTCTTTTTCTTCGTGGAGATGATGGCGCTTCGGAGGAGGGAGGAGGGAGGGAGGGAAGGGGGGGGACCACGTCGGACAGGGGGAAGGTTGAAATTATTTTTAGGACAGGATATAGCCCATCAGCCCACATGTGGATGAGCGTGCCCTAATGCATGATTCTCTCTTTTTGTTTCTTTAACTTAATTTAATCGGGAGCGAATGGATCTATCCGTGGCGGGCAAGATCTTCTCGAAAACAGGAGAGGGCGATAAAGATGGCACTGTCGTCGTCCTCCGTTTTTATATCTTTTCCACCTGCTCGTGATCATAGCAAACCATGAGTCCCGTGTCAGACCCCATTTCCGCTCCCCCCCCCTTGAAAATGGAAAGTGGCTTGACGTGGCGTGGGTCCAGATTGCATCTCTCTCCCTGTATCTAGCGGACGAGCACGGGCGTGTAGGTTTTGCAGTTTCCCCTGTCCCTTTTTTCTGGTTACGTACAGTTTCCCCATTTAGCTCGGGGGATCGACGGTGGTGGGTGAAGGGCTTGCAATCAACGGAGATGTCTGACCGCGAGGTGGAACGATCCTTGCTGTCGGAGGACGAGGATTGGGCAACCCTGGCGTGCAACGATCTAGGATAGCAATGACCCTCATTTTGAAGGTTAGCCTGTCATCTTTTCACTCAAGCGACGATCACGAAACACCCTTGGTCTGAGGGCAAGAGATCAATGCTACACCCTTAAACTAAGGGCAAGAGATCAATGCTGTGTTCTATGCACGTTCGAGCCGTGGAGTGCCAACTCGGATCAAGAAGGAGGGCAGTGCTTGAGGTTTGAGGATGGGAGCAGTGTACATGCTCGGTGCAATTGAGCGCCAAGTCGGGCAAAACCGGAAGGACCTGCTGACAATGATTTGATATATGCGATGGCATGGAGTGTTGAAACCTGAAGAGTATCCAGACTGAGCGAGAAACTCAAGTACCATTCTGGGCTCCAGTGTATGAAAGATAAGGTATGGAGTGTAAATTCAGTAGCGCAAAGGGATTTCGATTGACACGATGATGAGAATTAGAGATCGCACAGAAAGGACGTTTGCGATATGATGCATCCATTTTTCAGAAGAATGGCAAAATGGAGAACCACGCTCGGCACGGGTTCAAGAAATTGAATGACGACACATCATGCTGTTAGAAGTGTTCGCAGCATCGTAACATGGGTTCGCCAGCCCGTGGAATCAGTCTCGGATCACAGCGTCCGACGTTGTACTGGAGAAGGGTCCGGTTCGTCAGCCGGTTGTATTGAATTCGGGATGGTGACACCACAGAAATTTTGCCATCTCTGGAATCACAAATCAATCACGGCTACCTCGCACACAACACAATCTAGAAACTCAATTAATTTTCTCCGGGTTTCAAACTCTAACTCCAGTACAAAAGGGCACTCGCTTCTTTTACACGTGAATGTTATCTCTCTCTCTTTCGATTGAAATGGGTGAGTCGAGTTGTCAAAACAATTGATACTGACATCATACCGACCGGTAGCTTCCTTGCTCATAAAATCGCTTCTTTTCCTCGAGAGAGGCTTAGGGGCTTTAGTGGTTGCGGCTGTTGTTCGATGGATGGAGTCTTGTCCGAATACCACGTTGCTTACCTATTGATAAATTCGAATGCGTCCGTGGCATGATCAAGTCGATAATTTGTTCTTACACTTGCTACTTCAAGAAAACGAAAAAAAGGAAAGCAAGAAAAAGGTGGGTGCGCGTGTGCGTTTGTGCAGAATATATTCCGCATCGCATCAGTTGGGCAGGAAGATCCGAAATCCTCAGCACGCGTCCCCTCCTTCCTCGCTGGCTTGACGACAAAGAACTTTCGTCTTCGCCGAGGGTTGTTGCCACAGAACCAGTAAAGTGAGCAATTGCTTGACATCGCATGATTCACAGCTGCGCGACATCGAAATCGAGTCATTAATTAGGCCATATGGTCATGTCCCTTCCTGGTCCCCCTTAAAAAAATCTCCAAAAAAATAAAGCTGAAAAAATTGTCCAAAAAATCTTAAACCAATTATACAGTAGCAATTCAGTCCTAAATTTATTCGATTTGGCTAGTTTAGTCTTACACTTATTGACGATTTTGGTGACCAATTTTGACGTTAGGTAGAGGAAGAAGTACAAAAAAGAGTAAATAAAGAAGAGAAAATAGGAAGAAATTGTCTACATCAGAGCCAATTATGCCATGTGAAATGGCCAGTACTGACTAGATTGTAATGTTAGTAATTTTGAGTCAAAATTGACAAAGGACCACATCGACTAATCTTCAAAATGCTTATAACTAAATTGGCTTAATTAAAAAGTTTATAATTAAATCGGTTGTTGAATAGTGTGTTTAGGACTTATTTAGACAATTATCCCTATTGAACTACTCTAGATCGGGTATTATTACATCACATACGGTTTTGTCTCTCTATCCATAACTACAACATAATACCTGTCATAATTTGCGTGATCTCATGCCAATGTGACATAAATTTCATGTGATTGGATCGAAGTTGATTCTATTTGTGAAAGAGTTTGTTAATCTCCTTGGAGTGATATTCACTAGTATGATTTGGTGGTTTTAGTCATTTTTAACTTTTTATTTGACCGGGGAAACTATCCTGTTTGATTACATCAACCCAGTCAAGGGATAATTAATGAGATTGACTTGTTTAGTTGATTAACTTAGGAGCATGTGGTTGGTAGGTAACGACAAAGTTAGGAAATGCGAGTGTCTAAGTAGAGAGCAGTCTCCCCCGGGGAAAAGGGAAATCCTCTGCCTTATAGTTTTTTGTCACTGCTAGTTTCACTTTTCACTTATATTCATGTTCATTGTACTCTTCAAAATTTTCACGTGAAATGTATATAAGTTTTCTGGATTTTCATTTTGCCAAATTCCTCAGCCGGTGCCCATTTCTCGAAATTTTCCCAAACTTGGATTTTACTCCAAAAGAATTTGATCACTTTGATCCAATAATCCTCGAGCTCATCTGATGATGAAAATAATTATGGTTGATATTATGAAAAATCTCAAATTATTATACTAGTGAGAAATTTACCCAAACTAATCTTTTGACTATCATACCTCTAAACTAGTATAGCTATGACAAATTTACTTTAAATTGATTTTTTGACTATTAAAAATCAAAAACTAACATACATGTAATAAATATACCTTCCGTTAAATTTAAATGTTAAATTTGTTGACCTAGATGATACATGGTGATGTAGTACAATGACTTAGCAAGTCAACGCGGAAGTCTATAGGGTAAATATCACGAAATATTCCAAACTAATATACCTTTGATAAATTTAATGGTACTCTTGTAGTAAATTTAGTGGTATACCTATGACAATTTTGTGATATTTCGTGGCATTAATCCCATGGACTTTCATGCTGACTTATGTCATCATAACATGTCATTAAGTGTCATGCACATGAACAAATTTTTCGGTACAATTCGATAGAAGTTAATAGATAGTAAATTTGTCATATGTATACCAATTTAGGATTTTTGATGATAAAAAAATTAATTTAAGGTAATTTGTTACAGTTATATTAGTATGAGATAAATTTGTTACAAATGTACTAATTTGAGGTTCTTAATAGTCAAAAAATTAATTTGAAGTAAATTTATCATAGGTGTATTGGATTTAGGGTTTTTCAGGGTATTAACCCAAATAATTATTTATAAGATGAACACATGCTTGCTATGTAAGCATTTGGTGCCTTTCGAAGGGCATTTTTTCTTGAAAAAAAAATCATATTTGCTCAAGTTGCACCCGCCTCACATTAGAAGCCTCAAGCAAGCACCAATTTTGTCCCGATACTAAGGATAAGAAAGAGAGGGCTCTTGAGCGCGAATTGAGAAATTGAAGATGGAGAATGTAAGGGGAAATATATATATAATGAAGCGAATCAAGTTAGGTGTCTTCTTGCGTGCGAGAAGTTATGAGTCTTTTAAATTTACTTTACGATTTTTGGGGAGCTGATAATATTTCACTCAATTATAATATTTTCCTGTTAAGTGCGAAGGAGCGAAACGTGTACATATTCATCAGCCGACGATTATCTTCATAAGCGATAAGTTCAGGGCCCATATGATCCGAGTGATCAAATTTCATGGTGCTTTTAGAACAAACCCGATTCACGTGAGAACTTTGGAGAAACGGGCCGAAGGGGTTATGTGGAATTTACCCCATCGTGCGCGGAAGGGCGGGCGAAGAGGTTTTTATACTTCTGCAGCCGCATCTATTTCGAGAACACCCGACATAATTACCTATCAGATGTAAACCATGTCGTGCCTTTCCAAGGGCATCTTGTCCCCAAAGAAAGCATATTTGCTCAGCTTGCACCTCAAACAAGCCCCAATTTTGTCCCGATATTAAGGATAAGAAAGAGAGGGCTCTTGAGCGTGAATTGAAAGATTGAATATGGAGAATCATGTTCTGAGAGTCTTTTATATTTACTTTAGGATTTTTGGGGAGCTAATAATATTTCACTAAATTCTAATACTTCCTTGTGAAGTGCGGTTCACTTAGTCAAGCTGATTCTCCCATTGATTGTGACCAGTTTGGCCAGATCATTTTTTTGGATTGAACCGCCCTTGGCGAAGGAGCGAAACGTGTTGCATATTCATCTGCCGAAAATAATCTTTATCAGCGATAAGTTCAGGGCCCATCTGGATCCGAGTGATCAAATTTCATGGTGCTTTTGGAACAAACCCGATCCACGTGAGGACTTTGGAAAAACGGGCCGAAGGGGTTATTGGAATTCACCCCACCGTGCACGGCAGGGCGGGTGAAGAGGCTTTATACTCTGCGGCCGCATCCATTTCGAGAACACCCGACCCGACCCGCCCCGAGCGCGCTCTCCATCCAGGCGGGCCTCGGATCACCGTCATTCGCGCGCGGGTCCCCGAGAAACGGGCGGCGATCCGCACGTCGATCGCCCGTCGCTAAGCTGATCGCGGCCGCACCCGATTACGGGAAGGTGCACAGGGACAGACGATGAGGGGAGGTGCCACGGAGCTTACGTTATAAAAAACGCCTCTGAAATTTCGCGAACGTATTTTACTGCGATCGTCGCTGCGCCTCGGAGACGACGAAGAAGACGAAGCTGGTCGGCGACCGGCCGCCGGAGAGAGGGAGGGAGGACATCGCGATCGAGGCCTAGGGTTTTCGCGCGGGGTTCCCATGGCCGGCTGCGGTGCCTTCCACGACGGCAACGTTCACGAGTTGCTCGAGCGCCGATACATCGACACTCGCCATGTAAAATATTGTTTTTTTTTATTCGCTGCTGCTGCTGCTGCTCGCTTTCGCGAGTTTTATTCTGTTTGCGATGGTCGAGGACCTGAGGTTGGGCTCTGTGATGGGGCGGGGAATGCGTGGCCGGCGTTCCGGTCGGCCGATTTCTTGTGAAGTGCGGGCTAGAGGTAGAGCGCTTTGGCGGCTGCGGGCTGTGGTGGTCGGGGGGAGTTAGGGCTGTTGCTGCTGGCGATCATTTGCCCGGGGTAGAATTTTGGCGATTTTTTCGTTCGCGTTCGTTCGTGGGATTCCGGTGAGAATTCCGGAGGCGTCAGCCGGTGTGATGTGTCGACTCACGATTCTTCCCGATGGAAATGTGGCTTGGAGGGAGATTCTTGGACGTTTGCTAGGATGATCGTTCTTTTTGGCCATGAAAGGCAAAGTTAGGGTGGGAATAGTGCTGATTACCAACGGTGTAATCTGTTGCGGGAAAATGATCATCGTCCGTCAATGCATGACTTGTGGTTTGATGATTTTAGGGCATGGTTTTTTGATTGGATATGTAAAGAATTTTGGAGATGGAGAGTCTTGTGAACCGGAGGGAAAGTTAAACGTGAAGATGGTGGAGAATGTTTAAAAGGTGTTGAGAATGGCTCCGAAGTTATAGTGGCTTCACACTGTATGTATTGTTCTCTATTTAGGCTGGAGTGGGAGGTGGATTTTAGGGCATTTGACGTATATTTAACAGATTTAATGTACCACTACATTGTTGCCTACGGCAAACAGGTGATTGACCTGATATGGTGGACCTCTCTGGTGTTGCGATGGGTGGCAATTCTTTTAGTGTATGGTATTTGGTTACCAAAAGTGGAGTTTGAGCAAGTGAAGTTCATTACATGTTTGATATATATATATATATTATTTTTTCACTCTAAGCATCAACATGCCTATGTTTCTGCAACAGTCTATTTTTGATGAACCTTTGTGTTATATGAAAAATGGAAGTTGGGATAATATTGGCAAAGTTTTTTCATGTTGGAGGAGGAACAGGAGTAATTGTTTTGTTTCTCACATAGAAGTGAAGGCATGACTTTCTTTTTCATGTTTGCTCTCTATCTCGTTTCTCACATAGAAGTGAAGGCACAACTTTCTTTTTCATGTTTGCTCTGCCCCCCCCCCCCCTCCCTCCTGCCCCCCACAGACATGCACGCACACACACACACACACACACACAAAAATATATATATATTATATGCATATACATGTATATATATGGTTTGGTTTATGCTATCTGAGTTCTCCCTGATACTTTGGTAGGATGCGAATCGTTGTCTGCAAATGCACTCGTCATTAGTTCAGAGGCTCTCCCATGAGAAAGAATTGGAGGTAGTTATAATCCATACTTTGGTAACTCTATTTAATGGTTCAATGTACTTGGATGTACATCTTTACAATTTTTGCTGAAGTGCTTTTGGTTCAGGATAAAATGTACTTTCTTTCTTGTTATGGGCATAAATTGAGGATCAGCAGCGCACGTCATTTGTTTTCACTTCTATTAGCATAAACATTCTTATGTAACTTTCTCTTACGTGAGTTTCATATGGATGCATCATTTGGATGGCTTTTTTTCCTGTGAACCTCTACTAGGCAGAAGTTGGTTATTATCTTATGACTGGCAAAGGCTGTTTTAGTTGTATCCCTTTCATTTGGTTCCCTTTCTAGTAGAATTTTTTTCACTGCCAGGACTGTTGGGTCATTTATCTTAAGTTTCATATCTCTGTGGAACAAGTAGATGAATTTGTTCATGAGCAAGGACCTCAACAATGATTTTGAATGAACTGAATTTGAGCAGCTTTCTAGTTTTCATTATTTCACTGGGACCATCTCTGAGGCTTATGTTTGCATCTAATATGTAGAACTCATCTGCTTCATATTTTTTGTCTACATATTTTACAGACATAAGATTTTGACTGTCACTAAATTCATATTCTTTTTCAGGGACATCAAGGTTGTGTTAATGCTATTGCTTGGAATTCTAGTGGCTCGCTTTTAATATCAGGATCAGATGACACTCGGGTACGACTTAATTCAATTTTTGAATTTGTTTGAACATGTGATATAGCTTAGAACTTGTCAATTTTAGAGGTGTATGGAGGCAATGGCAGTAAAGATCTAATTAATGTTAGCAGCTTAATATTTGGGAGTGAATATGGATTTTCATGTGTGAATCGAAAGATGCAGTTGGTATGGGTTGTGTATTGAATGGTCACATACTGCATTTAATGTGTAAGGTATGACTTACATGAATGCAGAAGTCTTAAAACTGCATTAGAGGTACATTCTGAATCAGTTTCCTAACATTTTAAAGCTTTTAGGATTGGTGACATCCCAAACGTTCCATGCCAAGTTGTTAAATTATCTTCTTTATTTGTCTAAGAAGCGTGGTGAACCCAGTCCTAGTTCTGCATAGTGGATAGCTATGCATAGCAGTTGTAGCCCTCGGTATAGATCAGTCAAGACATGATGCAGACTACAAAATCTCACAAGATGATATTCGTTCAAATATTGATGTTTCTATTGAGTCTTGAGGAAGATGGACTTTACAAATCAAATAAGAGTCTTGAGGGATTAGGATTCTTCTCATAGATAAATTAGCAGTCCTATGTCATTTGAAATTTGAATATTATTTTGAGTGTCTTTTTTAGCTTAAGTAGGATATTATGTTTTCCTATTCTATATATTTTTTCTTGTTTAGAGGTTTCCCGTTTCAACTAGGAGTCGAAATTTAGAGAGTCTGTAATTTTGTTCTAATTCTTCCTTGTAGATTTGATGATCATTTGGAATTGGCAATTCTTTGCTTTGGGATTGTGTGATGCAGTTCTTTCCTTGGGGATGATGCTTAAGAAACCCTAGGTATGATGCTTAGGAAGCTTTCAGTGTGAAGCCTAAAGATTTATTCTTTGTTTTGGGACTCGTCGTCCTACAATCAATTTGGTATGAGAGCAAAGGGTCCTACACTTTCTCCCGCAATGGTGGACCAATGTTTAATTAAAATCCAAGGTTGGCGAGTTGGACACTGTAAAAAGATTCTGAGAACTTGTTCAAGTAACAAAACAACAAGATGGATGAACTCTTTAAGTGAATTTAAAGAACTTGTTTATTGCCCTTGGAGCACAACCAATGTAAATAAGGGTTGATCAAGTATCAGAAAAATCCAAAATAAGGAAGATCTTGAATCGCATGATGCTCTTGATTGCACAAAGGAGATAAAAGATAAAAACAGATAGGATGGGTTGAAAGTTGTGTGCTTCAGGTGTGGAGATTTCTGTCATGTTGCTTATCAATGTCTATGAATGAAAGTTGGGCAAATCAAGCAAGATTTAGGTCAAGGTGGCTGTGAAGATCACACAAGCATAATTGAGAATATGGACTTCGTGATACTATCTAACTTTCATTATTACAAACGGTTTGATCATGAATTTTTCTCAAAACATGCCCTAATTGAACTTCTTTCAGCTCGAGGGATAAAACTTATCATGTGCGGATAAAGCTGAAAAATTGTTTGACACTTCAAAATTCAAGGATAAGTTTTCTTTGTTAGAGGAGAATGGTGCAGCCAACCAATTCTTGCAAGATGATGTTTGTTTAAATATTGACGTTTGTACCAAGTTTTGATGAAGATGGACTTCACAAATCAAATAAGAGTCCTAAGGGATAAGGATTCTTCTCATAGATAACAGTCTAATATCTTTTAGGATTTGATTCTTATTAGGATTTTATTTTAAGTAAGATATTATGTTTTTCTATTATATATGTTTTTCTTGTTTCGAGGTTTCCTATTTCAAGTAGGAGAGTCTATAGATGTCATTGTAATTCTTTCTTTTCAATAGAATTCTTGATTATTTGAATGTGGCAATTCTTTGCTTCGGGATTGTGTAATGCAATTCATCTCTCTTGTGTGATGTTTAAAAAAACCTAGGTGTGATGCTTAGGAAGTTTTGTTGTGAAGCCTAAAGAGTTATTCTTTGTTGTTGGACTAGTCTTCCTAAGTCAACCCAAATACCAAAAGTAATGTTATTCAACTTGCTCAGAACATAAAATCGCATGACCTTATGGTCAAATTTCTTTTGCTGGGTTAGAATTGTATAGTAGGTAAGATCATGCTCAAATTTGAGAGTTGGGCGAGTCAAAAAATACTATTAGCGATTTTAATTTTTGGGCTATACCATTAGTTTTCTTGGGCCAGAGATTGTTTAGGTAAAGAGAGGAATGATTCTTTTGATGAAATGGTGCACATCATATTGAGATGGATTTAGATAGAGGAAGGCAATTTCATCTCTCTCTCTCTCTCTCTCTCTCTAAATGGAGTAAACTTAAAGCTTTGGCTAAAGTCAGGGAAATTAGAAACTTAACAATCAATTTTATAATATCACATTGGGCCACTCTTTCTGGCTGTCTTTTATGTTGTTTTAAAAATCCTTTAGAGAGAACTTGGTTTTGTTTTCTGTTTAAGTCTAATGTATAAGAATAGTCTACACTCTATTTTTATGGTGCTTCCAGCGATGGGCAGATTATCTCGACTCTTGAATGTGAGATTTGTGAGGGAAGTCTCACATTGCCCTGGGGGCAAGGCTGACTCCTAGCTGCCATCTGAGTTTTTCTGGACTTACAAAGAAAATCATGCGTTCAACATGGCATAGTCTTGTTTGCGTTCAGAGAGGCAATATAGGCTACTTAATAGGTGCTCTCTTTGCAAAAACATACTGTTGGGCATCTTCTAGTTCATTCTCCCTCGTTGAGTATACTTTGGGCAGCTTCTTAAGCATATAGTTGGGTTCTTCAGGAGGTTCTATTGAGCAAAAATTACGGGCAGGGGTCGTTTGCTATTGGACAAGAAAAGAAGTATTACTTCAATTTCTCTTTATTTGTGTTTGCTGATTTGGAAAGAGTGAAGCAGAAAAGCTCTTGAAGAAGAAGAGGTCTTTTGGTTTTGTGAGTTATCAAGACTGGCTCAAAATCTTGCATTTTCATATAGTGAAAAATTGCTTGTAGATGTAAATGCATTGATTGTGGATGCTCTATCCGATATCTAAGCTCTTTCTGGTGCTTGAGCTCTCTTATGAATTAGGTTTGCAGATCCTTGGTGCCCTAAATAACTCTTTACCTATCGAATGAGCAAATGTCTCAGCAATGAACCATTGTACTTTTTGTGTGCTTTATGTTTCTAGAAATTTTTATATTGACCCGGCCTTCTTGAGATTCCCATTCCTCTCAGCTCCTTTCTGTAAACTTATTTTGGTGTAACGGATGAGAAATTAGCTACAGTGAGTTTACACTTGTGAAGGACACTTGGATATTTTATGCTAAATTTGAGAATATGTGTTTCTTGTGTCCGTTTTCTAAAGGGGCTTTAAGCATTGGTGAGTACACTTAGCTTAATGCTGCAGACCAGATTAGCAGCAGAAAAGTTATCATACCTATGTCATGGCAGTGATTTCATTTTTCTGTGAACATATATAATGTAAGTTTTTCTGTGGGGAGCATCACAAATTTTTTTCTTGCACAGATCAATATGTGGAGCTATTCTGGTCGGAAGCTTTTGCATTCGATTGATAGTGGGCACTCTGCAAACATCTTTTGTACAAAATTTGTCCCTGAAACATCGGACGAGCTTGTAGTCTCGGGAGCTGGAGATGCAGAAGTACTGTTTCTACTTCTGATATTTATCATGATCATATCTGCTTCCAATAATTAATGCTTATAAACTTCGCATTGGTACTGCTACAGGTCAGGTTATTCAACTTGTCTCGATTAGATGGGAGAGGAACCGAAGAAAATGCTATTCTTCCATCAGCACTTTTCCAGTGCCACACAAGAAGAGTTAAAAAATTAGCTGTGGGTATATTATGGCAATTTTTAATTATTAATCGGTGAATATCCAGATTTTATGCTGCTTCTCCTGTGAATAAATGTCCTTTCCTGTTTCATGTAGGTTGAAGTTGGTAACCCCAATGTTGTCTGGAGTGCTAGTGAAGATGGAACTTTGAGGCAGCATGACTTTCGGGAAGGTAATTCTTGCCCTCCTGCTGGGTCTCCGCAACAGGAATGTCGAAGTGTTCTGGTGAGTCATAATTCTTGCGAATGCTTGTGTACTATTATGATTGATCATTCTTGTGATGATTGTACTTCAAAGTTTTTGAAAATCCAATGAAAATGTGGTCTAAAATGGAGGACTTATTCTTGTTATTTTCTGGCTGTAGCGTCCTGACAGTTGTTGGAGAATCTTGATATGAATATTTGCGCTTGATGCATTTCCTTCATGCGCTTATTACTGAGCTTATGTGCTTTTGCTTGCATATGTTGTCACCTCGCTTTCTCCATTTGCTTTTTGTTTTGTTTTCCTTGTGTTATGTTGGAGCTGTCTTTGCCTGTAAACTTTGTGTGAAGGGCATTGTGAGTTAGGCGAAAGATGTATCTCAGTTTGCTCTAGGATACAGATGATCCTGCATGTGCTGCATTTCTGCCATTCATTCGACCAGTTAGGCTCTAGAATAGGAAAGTAGATCCATTTATTCAAATCTTGGAAAAGAGACATGAATACTGACATGAGTTGAGGAAGACATAGTGTTTTCATCTTAGGGTCATGGATGAAGTCCTTCATTTCCCTCTAATTATTTCTGTTCCTTCAATCAGCATGGCAATGCCCAGTTAATAAGTTTCCGTCATATTTTGTTATATGCTAAGGAGGGATCAATTCATTGATCAGGGGGAATGAAGATATGTTCAGACACATTTTTTTGCTTGTGAACAAATAATCTTTTGTTGGTTGTAGAGGCCAAGTAGATCATGCGCTAGGAGTGACAGCATCTCAAAGATATCAACTGTGATGCCATCATCTTGAAATTATGGTTGTCTTTGTTGTGACTTTTCAAAGTCATTCTTCTCTCTTTGAATTTTGGCAGCTTGACTTGCGTTCTGGGCACAAGAAATCACTAACTGATCCTCCAAAAGGAGTTCTCGCGCTAAAATCTTGTGATATCAGTTCCACCAGGCCTCACTTGATCCTAGTTGGTGGGAGGTATTTTGTTGCAGCTGAAGCTTGTTCCTTAATCTAAATCTTAGCTTCAACTAATACTCCATTTTTATATGTCAGTGATGCATTTGCACGGTTATATGATAGAAGGATGCTGCCACCATTGACCTCCTGCAGAAAAAGGATGGCACCACCTCCTTGTGTCAACTATTTCTGCCCAATGCATCTCTCGGACCGTGTTAGTTCAGATTTTTGAATTATTGCATTTCTGTGCTGTTATGTTCAGATTTAGTGCCTATATTTACTGAACTTGTAGTTCTGTGCCAGAAATATGGTCCACACTGAACTTTCTAGTAAAGGCAGTGCTTTTATTGTACTTTCTAGTTGTGATTTTATCTATTATAAGAAAGATGCAATATTTCTTCTTAATGGCAACAGTTAGATATAAACGAGTCTATCATTGTCAAGTTAACTGCATTCTTAAGTTTGGAGTGGAATTTGTCGGCATATTCTTGTCATATGTACTAGAATGAATTTTGTTTGACACTTCCTTGCAAGTGTGGCTGATTATCTGGATCTTCTGACTCTATAGTCTCTTCAGTAAAATTCAAATACTTAAATTTTCCTTGAAGTCTCCATCTGCGTATATATATATATATATATACTTTCAATGTGGTCATTTTAAAGCCTTTGGTATTTTGAGTGCTCCAAGAAAGCATTCTTATTGTTAATACACTTACTTTTAGAACATGTCAGCCCCATCACTGTCTTATAGGATTTATTTATGTCGCTTCTCTGGATTTTGCACTAGATACCAGACTCCCCTCTCTATTTCGTCTATTCTGCCTATATCCTTTGATATAAACTCAAATAATGTGTCCAGCTTCACCATTATGGATATGTGAGTAGAATTGCTTCCCTCTTTTCCATTTCTTGGTCTTCAATTTCACTCCTGGTCTGTGTAAACTGCTTGCTTTTTTTGAACTTGCAGTTAGTGTGTTCCTTTGATTGACTTGAAAATTTTAATATTTCCTTCCAATATTCAACTTTCAGGTCGGTTCTTCTTAATTTTTGTCTAAGCACTATGTAGCCTATATCATTACTGGAAAGCATAGGTTAATGAATATCATGCCAATACTCCCAGTGAACTTGTCTATGCACAAAGAGATAGTTTCCTGTTGTCATATAATTTGTAGGTCAAAACATCGTCATTTTTTCACACACTATATCTAAGTATTCCACTAGACAGAACTAAAAGGAGCATGAAAGCTTTGAATCTTATAATTTGATTTAATTCATTTTATAAATGATATGAATCTGTTGGATGAATCTGTAAAATGCGGGAACACAAGCTTATCTATTGGCCGTCACTATGGCCGAGACTGTTTGTGTTAGTGTGATATTTGTCTGCAAAGAACCAGTTTCTGAAGTATATTGTAGATGTTCATTGATATTGTTTTCGGTACTACTGAATATTGCTTTAGACATCTTATTTTGATACATCTACTTATCTTATTTGTATGTGAGTCTTTAGAAACTAAACTCAGATGTCTCGCTGAATCCATGATTTTGTTTCATTTGATATGTAAACCACAGAGAGTTCAATTCAATATCTCTTGTCTCAATTTAATGATTGTGCTCTTGGTTGATAAATGTAAATGTTAAGGGTCTTACTCAGTTTGCGAAAATAGCTTTTTCTACTGCTATGGAAGAAGACTGAGTTTGTTACTTTCCACTTTTTGCAGGGACGCTCAAGCTTGCACCTGACTCATGTTACATTTAGTCCAAATGGAGAAGAGGTTTTACTCAGCTATAGCGGAGAGCACGTATACCTAATGAATGTAAACCCTGGTATGCTTGATCAATTGGTGTGTCAGATTGTACAGATGCTATGAAGTGAGATGTTGGTGAAGCAAGGATGAAAGCAATGCTCCGTTTATGTAGTTCTTAGATGTCACTGCCTTAGCAGGGTCTTTAGTGAACTGGCGGGGTGGAAGCAGATTTGATCTTTAGTATCGATAAAGAGAAGGGAAAGTGATAGGGCACTGTGAATATCTTTTTCTTCACTCTGTTACTGTTGGGAACTCTAGTCATCCACATGCACGGCCAAGTTGCTCTTCATCGAGAGAATTTTATGATTGAGTTATCATGCACCTACTGAATGCCTTTTGGTGGTTGTATAGATGTTCATATTTGTGAAGTATGCATAGAATGATTATCTGGTTAAATAGTATAATCTGGTCTCGGATTGATAATTGTGATATGAGTAGGCATCCGTTTTTCTCTTTAAAGTGCAATGATGCTGAAATTGTGCAGTATTTGATTGAAGTATGAGAATTTGTTGTCTTATGTAGAATCATAATCTCATTTTCTATAGTAGGAGGAAATGTGATGAAGTATACTGCAGCAGATGTCTCAAAGCTGACAACCTTTGCTCCTTGGCCAAATGTAGTGGAAATGCAACCAACTCCTTCCATAAACCATCCACATCATCTTGCGGTGCGATTTTATCTGAACCTAGTCTTGATACTTTTTTAAAAATGGAGCTGATGCTCTTTCCACTGTCATTTCTGTGTGTCTAATACAGGCTTCACAGCTCAAGAAGTGCCAGAGTTTAATGGAAAATGCAGAAGCATGCTTGAGAGAGGGAACAAACTGTTATTATGGAATTGAGGCATGCAATGAAGTTTTGGATGGACACGGGCAAGTGATTGAACCTGCCTTAAGGCTTGAATGTCTCTGTACACGTGCAGCTTTGTTACTCAAGGTCTTTAATGAACTATTGTGATTTGGTAGTTTGGTTGAGCCCTGTTGCTGCTGTATAATAAATTGATTTTATCTTCTCTCATCAGCGAAAATGGAAGAATGATGTGCATATGGCTATAAGAGACTGCCGAAGTGCTAGGATGATCAACACTTCTTCTGCCAGTCCGCTTTACTATATGTCCGAAGCTTTATCTCAGGTGGCTATTAAGTTTCCCTGTCAATCTGATTTTCCAAAGTACCTGTTGCCTGAAATATATGTTGTTTATACACTGGTCGCAGGAGCCACGCACTTATTGAATGTAGGATCAGATCAGAATTGGACAATAAGTATGAGCTAGTAAAGTTGTTTCATGTCTTCAGGAGTTGAAAATATGATTTATTTGAGATAGATGTAGCTTCATTCACCAGTTATGGGAGAATGGAGTCCTGAGGTACTTACGTAGTCAGTTTTAGTGAGCCCTCTCATGCTCTTGTCTGGGTCATTCTAATGGTCTTGGTAGCCTCTTCAGTGTGAGATGTAGACCATGACAATGGAGTAGGTCTTGGTCCAACTCAAATTGTCTCATATTTATGCAATAAAATATAGTGAGATTACTAAAACACATCCATATTTAACTCTACTTATGAAAACCCATACCACACATTTAACCTACTTGAAGCTCCTTATATGAATCTTGGAAAGAATTCCATATCAAATTAAAAGTTAAATAACAAAATAAAAAGATTTTTGTAAATAAAATAAAAAACATAAAAAAAACCAAACGATGGAAATACTGATAAAAAAAAACTAAAATGCCTGCATGTGTCATGAAGAGGCATACTCCAAATGCATACTTTATCGATCCGAGTTTGTTTGATCTTTTTCTTTTGTTGCCAAATCCAATTTATCTTAGCGGAAGATGAATAGCAACTTGTTCTAACTTTTTTGCCCAAGTGATTGACTTTTGTTTAAACGCTATTTGGTATCTGTGTCCGTTTCCTGTATTGATTTTACCTTGTTAAGATCATATAAAATTGGCTGATAAGATGAAGAGTTTCTTTTCATGAATTGGAGGTTGAATTCCCAATTTCATGATCTTTTGCCTTCTAGATGAGACGATGACCCTGAGGGCTTGATGATGCATCTGATTCATTAGTACTTGGCTGTCAACTTCTGTGAAAAATATGTTCTCCTGGTTGGTGCGTTTGGTCGGTAGTGACAGTTTTCTGAAATGGCTAGGGGGCTATAAGGCTTGATGAAGCGACTGTATAATGCCTAACAGAATAGATAAACTGCACCTGACCTGGTCCTGCATGTGGTTGCTTTATGATTGTTAGCAAAATTCTTATAAATAGTTATTTCTTAGGTTACGATGTGCTTTACATGCTGTTCTCATATATGTGTATTAATAATATGGATTTTGTTCAAAGACTCGCTAAGTTTATTAGCATGGTTGGTTCCTTGGGGGGGCTTGTGCACTCATTTCTCCATCCAAACTCTTTGGCAGTTGGGCAAACATAAAGAGGCTCTAGACTTTGCTCTTGAAGCACAGCGCTTGTCTCCATCAGATCCTAAGCTAGAGGAAAGGGTGCAGGACATAAAGCAGCGTCTTGCTGCAGGTATATAGCTTATCTACAATGAGTCCTCCTTGCTTTCACTGCTGTAGTTGATTAATCTGATCATCAGTTATCCTAGCACATGTATACCGGCTATCTAACTGCATGGCATTTTGGACATATTTTCCTTCTTGTCCTGCTGTATATCGCTACAGGTTTTTTCTTATTCGAATTTTCCTCCTTTGGTGAATAATGGCCATTGTTTCAGTTGATTTCCTGTTACTCAAATGAATTCATCCTTTGGGTATAGAGAAATACAGTGGGTATTCACATCATAATTATTGTCCTACCTTTTGATTTGTCTATGCCTGTGTTGTCTTATCATTTAGCTGAAGCAGAAAAAAATAACAAAGTAACAAATGGAGCACCAAGATCCGAGCCTCGAGGAGCAAGAGTGCTATCATTAGGTGACATTCTATTTCGATCAGAGGCTAATAGTGATGCTTCACAAGAGGGTCCAAGATCTGAAAGAGAGGAATCTGATTATGATGAGGAAATGGAAGTGGATTTTGAAACTTCAATTTCCGGCGACGAAGGGCGTGATGTTGAATCAAATGTTCTACATGGAAGTTTTAATTTGAGAATCCATCGAAGAGGTGATTCATCTAGAGAAACTGCCAGCACAAATGATTCATGTGGATCCCCTTCATCATCATCACAGAATGATAAAATTCCATATCAGGTTCATATCTGGAACTTCTCTATTTCAAGCTAAACTGCCCATGAACTGGTGGAGGGTATTAGTCTTACCACGTATATCAATAGAATCTTGTCCACAAGTTGATTAATTATTTCCATTGTATCTAAAGAAAATTTTATGTGATCCTTCTGAAATCCTCCATGTTAACAACTTAGTGACTTCTCTGCATTGGCGAGAGAAGCATAATTTTATGGGATTGGTAGGCATTATGTCTGATAATCCCCACTGCGGTGGTGTTAACTGTTGTTGGTAACGGCGGGTACGGCTGCTTTGTGACATTGTAGTAGTTTTTGTTGTGCCGTGTTGGCAGCATTTTTGTGGTTACATAGATTTACGCTCTCTGATTGACAAGCAAGAGCAAGATCTTCATGTCAGAACTGACATATTGGTTTCTCATGGCTCTTTTCTATGTGTGTAAAATATTAAGATTTCTAAAATGAAGTAAAGGAAGAAAGATGGAGGAAGAAGAGCTCTTTTGGCAAATTGTACATTACCAATCACAAGACTGTCAAGGAATAAACAAAGCAAAAGGGAAGTTGACGAGGGGGAGGGAGGGACATTACCATGCTTGGGTTAACGAAATTTATCCCAACTTGTATTGTAATTGTTATACCGTCTGTGAAAGTGGTTGTGATGTTACCATACTTGAGAGGGAGGGATGGATTCATCTCAACCTGTATTGTAATTGTTATACTTTCTGTGCAAGTAGTTGTGACATTACCACGCTTGGGTTAATGAAATTCATCCCAACCTGTATTGTAATTGTTATACTCTCTGTGAAAGTGGTTGTGACATTACCATGCTTGGGTTATCAAAATTGAGATGCTCTTATGAGTACTTCTTTTATTTGTCATCTTGTGCCATCAACTTATTATCTTCCTCTATTGCAGCCTGAGGCAGTCATAGATATGAAGCAGAGATATGTTGGACATTGCAATGTGGGAACTGATATAAAGCAGGCCAGTTTTCTGGGGCAGAGAGGTACGTTTTGATATGTTGATGTGCTGCCTATTGCTTGAGGTCTTTCGAGAATATCTCCCTCTTAGTCTCAGCCTGATGACATGATGTTGGTATCATGTGTGAGTGCAGCATTTCCTTATTATCATACAGGCTCTACATAGGTGGACTGGATTGGTTTTATACACACAGTGATGTTCCCTTGATTTTTCTTAGGTTAATAAATATGCTACTGTTGGCTGATAGGCTTAACACTAAGAAGCCTCTAAGTCTCAATATTCTTGTTCATGGTTTAGGCCATCTAAGTAGCTGATTTTCCATTTGTGAGCTAATCCCGGCGCCGGTTGGTTGGTTAAACATCAGAGAAAAATTTGAAGCTGCATATTTTCCTAAATGCATGTATTCTTCGTAAATCGGCCCATACTGCTTAGTTGCAGTGTGCTCCTGGCAATCTCATGATATACTTTCCTTTTCCATTTTTTCCCTGTTTGTCTTCATTTTAGAATCTTTCAATTATAGTTATTTGTGCAATTATCAATGGAGGTGAAGAAATTTTTTGCTTGGCGGGCTCGTGCTCATGGGCAAATGATTGTGAACTTAGCAAAACTATAGGTCTGCACTCTTGGCGATGTACTTTCTGATATACTGTCTGAAGACTTACATTGGCACCATATCTAGATGTCTCTCCATGAGTTTAAATTCAGTTAGAAACCACTTCGGCATTGGTATGGAGGTTTTTAAGCGAATATCTCCTTTTTGGTTCTTTGTTTGCCTCCATAACCTGAGCAACAAACGCATGGTGCTATGTCTGATGCTTTTTCCTTTTTCCAATCAACATATGGCTGATGTTATTACAAGCACTGAGAAGATTGGTAATTTCTTCCAAACAGACTATTAGGGCGTATATCTTCCAGATATGGGTATTCCAACTGCTTGCAGTGCACTGGCACCCAAAAAAAAAAGAGAACACACTGCTGTTAGTGAAGTGATGTAGATTTATCATGAAATCCCTGTCCTTTATTTCCAGGTGAATATGTTGCAAGTGGAAGCGATGATGGCAGATGGTTTATCTGGGAAAAAAGGACGGGTAGACTGATTAAGATGCTTCTTGGAGATGAAGCAGGTATTTTGTAGCACTTACGCTTTGACTTCCATGGGATGCTTTTCCTATATTTTCTGAAGCCTGTTACTCATGTTCCTTCTCAGTTGTGAATTGCGTGCAGTGTCATCCCTTTGATTGTGTTGTGGCGACCAGTGGGATTGACAACACGATAAAGGTGAGTCTTGTGATGGATTTGTTCAAGGGCAGAAAAGTCATACTTGGGAAAGATATTGAGTGTTTTGTGATGCTAGATATGGACTCCAAGTGCGACTGCCCCATCAATTGTTGCTGGTGCAGCAGCTGGACCAGAAACTGCCAGTGTATTGGATGCTATGGAAAACAATGAACGCAGATTGATTCACAATCGTGAGATTATTTTGTAAGGCTCCCCTCTCCTGATTTTTCTGGTTGTCAAGTAAATAGGAACAGCAATTGATATCCTCTATATTCGTGAGATTATTTTGTAAGGCTCTCCTCTCTTGATTTTTCTGGTTGTCAAGTAAATAGGAACAGCAATTGATATCCTCTATATACCTAACCGATCTAGCATATAAGATGTGGCTTTTGCTGTTATCTTGTTTGAAATTCTATATGCCCTAACTTGAAAAAGGTACTTTGGTATTCGAATGCGATCTATTTGTCAATTTTACTGTAGGATTTTAGAGGCCCATGAGTGCTGCGCTGGCCCACCTTCCATAATTTGTTTGAATTATATTAAATTTGTAGGGGATGTACAAGCTACAGGAATAAGATGGAGGGTCCAGATTCTGGATCTGCCCCTTTCCCATATTCCTATTTTTTTACAAGGATGCTCAATTGTGAAACGGCTATTGTACATTTTTAAATTTGTTTTGATAGCCCGGAATAATGTGATATTGTGCATATTAGTGCCGCTACTGTCTTTTAGTCCAAGCAACATGGGACTGCTAATCTCACAACCCAGACTTACATCTTTATTAATTTCAATAAGCGATGATTGTATTTTCTTTGTCACATCTTTATCACAGCAGTGCCATGATTTCATTCTATTAAGTTAGATTTAACTGGAATTAATGGAAAGCAAAAGCATATTGCTTTAACAAGAATTGATTAACTCCTACAAATAGTAAAAGTTTGTCGCACTGGTAGTCCATTCTTTTTGGGTTACACGCGCGCACACACATTTTCTATGGGTAGTAATATGAATGTGGTATCATATGAAAAGAAAAATGCTGAATGGTCCTATTTTTTGTGGTAGCAAAATTTTTTAGGAAAAAGAAGAACGCAACCAAGGTGGTTCAAGCTGGAGCCACATAAATGTCTCCTCTCTACATACTCCATTACCCCTCTACACCCTGCTCATTTCTGCCTATCTCTTTAACAAAGGAAATAATTTTTCCTCCTTTGCTGCCATCATCATCACCATCATCAATCTTCGTCTTTCTTTTAAAAATTGATGTCTTAAGTGTTTCCCTGGGTTCTCTTATATGATCAATTTATGTTTCTGGCTAAAAGAGCTAAGCGTGTTTCAGAATGAGGGGTTATGGAACTCGACAGACTTAGAACTTTAGGATCCTTGGTATGATCTTTGCACCTGTCCATTGGCTAGATGCGGAGAGTCTAGCTTTTGTTTTGGCCAAATTACTTTTTACACTCTTCTTGATGAGATTCATTTTTCATTCGTGTCACTTGCAGGCCCTTTGAAATCCTCGAGCGGTTTAGAATGCATGAGTCTGCTGAATGTGCCCAAAGTTAAGCGCGATTGAGGTATGCTAGCCACTACTCCTATGTTCTGAAGTTTGCTTATGTGCTGTAGCTGGCTTGATTGACAAATATGAAAATTAAGTGTTCAAAATTTAAGCACTAGACTTTAGCACTGAAAATAGAATTAAAAAATTGTTCTATAGTAGTTGAAACTTACATAATGCATGTGATTAATTTCTTATCAAACTTAGTTTTGTGGAAATTGTTGGTGGTTTTAACAATATAAGTAATAAGATTTAATTCTCGTAACATCTTTTTCTATTGATTGAATTATGGCTACTTCTCTAAACACATTAAACTTGCTTTATTGTATGATGCCGAATGTCTTTATGGTAAGTGAAGTCTTGACTTGATGATTTTCTACATCAAAACTAGTTATGAGTATCAAACTTGCTTCATTGTATAATGCTGAATGTCTTCATTTTCAGTACTTAATTAGGTTTCTATAGGCATTGAGCCTATGCCTTGAAGTTGTTAGGACCTGGATGCATTATCTATTTTATGTGTGCCTGTCTGGTTCTGCATATAATACTCTATAGTGATGATCGATTGTTGCAGGGTCTCCCTGTCCCACTTCTCTCACTTATCACGTGCCCTTGTTCTCCCGCTGCTGATGGATCCTATCTCATCCCAGTCTTTATCTCATTCTCATGCCTTATATATTTATCGGGGCTTCTCAGGGAGAAAGTATAGTTGGATGCATACTTCAGCTGTAGTTTTCAACAGACGGGATAGATTGGTTTCTGTAATAAAGCTTGAGGAGCAAAGCTCGAGGAAGGAGAAACACACAGCATGGATATAACAAATTGCATCATGTCGAGCTATACAGTAGAAGTTGAATAAAGTAGTTTGCTTCTCTCTTGAAACTCATTTGCCACCAGTCTGGTTTTGTCCCGTATTTTGTTCTCATTTTGTTTCCCTCCTAAATTATCTCCCTGTATCTAGTTACTCTTAATGTACATCGCATGTATATTTGTATAGTTTACGCATCTCATATCATCATTAGTGATGGTTTTCTGATGATTAGCAAAGGTGTCATTTTCAGCGGTTTTGGATACGCGATCTTAAAGTGACGCCCTCAGTCTTAATTACTTGTGATTGCTTATGTCCATGTCCGATCCATTTTAGTTGTCTGTCTGCATTAGTGTGGCGTATACGGCCCCCGACAATGAACAATGGCCTCGGCGGCGGACTCTTTACGGGACTAGATCTGGTGTCTTATGAGCTGAAATACGCATCAGCTATTTGTTCTGATGATGGGTTTTTGTTAAGAAATTCATGCGTCAATTTGTCCGTGCATGCGCATGTGTTAAATCCGTTGTTACGGTCGAACACATAGCGACTTAAGCAGAGTGCTCATCAGGAGACTCGAAATGGGGCAAGCGAGACGTTTAGGTACTACTCAGATCTACTCTTTCTCTCGGGCCTAAGATTGCATTGCGGCAGATAATAGAAGGCTTCGAGATTACCATGTGGAGAGCTACTTAAGCAGGCTAACGAATGTCCACGACGAAAGAAGTTTAATTTTCACAAACTCCTGCGAGTGCAGTCTTCAGTCGCATCAACTAAAATGTTGAGGGCTCAGTTGCGAAACACGCAAGTTGAGGTATTATTTGTAGAAGTTAATTCATGTGATGGATTTATTGCGTGTCGTTTTAACACGTGACAAGGACACTCAGCATATAAAGCCAATCCGAAGCAACTCTAAAATTTAAGCATCGTATAGATGACGTCGTATAAGTTTATCATCGTTCTAAGATGATAGTTATCAGAAGAAAAAGAAAAGATGACAAATGTATCACGCGAGCAATGTGACTGGTCGATCACTGCATATTGGCTGTTGCACAAGAAATTCTCTGCCCAATTGCGGACTTATCCTAACGTCGGTCGTATAGCTAGCTGGTGGTTCAAACTGTGGTTTTGATTCTCTGTCACTTCAACTTCAAGTCAAAATCCAAATGCTTGAGTTTACCACCGTTCTAAGATGATGAGGCAAGCGTCCATTGGAATATGCCGTTGATTGTCTGTCAACGAAAGAAGTTGACTGCAAGGTGCTCGCCCCTGTTTCCTGTGCATCCGAGGATTCTTTCCGCGTGATCTTGACTTCGCAGCCCATAAAGTCTATTTTCTGCAGTATGGGGTTGCATCGGAGGCTTTCACCCGTCGTCGACGATCCGGAAGTCCTTCATCTAGACCAAATACTAAGAAATAGACCACAATTCGGAAGTCCTCCATGTAGGCCAAATACCAAGACAGAGACCTTGACGCTACCAAAGTAATTTTGACAGTCAAATTGACTGGTACGCCGCGTATTGATCTGGACCGAAACCAGTAGCGTATTGAAAGGGTCCGGACTTTTGACTTCCAAGAGCTTATGATTTCAATAATTGTCGCGTTATACTCAAGAAAGAGCGATCATCGAGCTCCAATAAAAGCGAAGGAAAAAAAAGAAAGAACGAAAACCCACATCGGATCCATGTAAAAAGAGACCGAATTGCTTGCTTGCACGCATCTTACGATTGGTCATCATCGAGACAACGTCAACGATGCGACATAAAGTAGAAAGAGAACCCATTAAAAACTCAGTGATTGGCTTATTGACCCTTTCGGCCGAAGACCTTCGCTTTCGCTAAGAATGGAGTCAACTCGACGTGTGTTGGCTCCTTCCTAAACAAACTATCATCCACCAATGTTTAAGAATTACGAAATTTACGGTGCATAAAATTTCCTATTTCTGTCGGGCTGATCATAACCTTACGAGTAAAGTCCGCGGGGGCGGATACTCGGGGAATTTGCATGACTTTTCATCACGTTATACTAACATCGCGTGTGGAGAATGCGGGAGTTGTTATTTTCCAACTAGAAGATGGGAAATGGAGAGAATAAGAACTTTTAACTTGTGGGAGAAGAATAGAATGAATTGCTTCTTTGTATGAGAACTTGCCAGGAAAGTATGGTCTTCTCTTTCGTCAATTATTAAACCTTTCTTGCGTGGCAAGACCAAGAATTTATTATGTTGCCGTTTCACACTCGATCGACATGGAAAACGATACCAATTTAAATACGCGCCACATTAAAAAAACGCCATCAACCAAAACTTGTGGCCTCCCACCTTCTCTCTCTCTCTCTCTCTCTCTCTCTCTCTCCATGATGAAACATCAGGCAAAGGGAATGACAAGCGTTGCCATGGCAACGTTAACGACGACGAGCAACGAGTGCTGCATGTGCGGGGATCGTGGCTTGCCTGAGGAGCTCTTTCAGTGCAAGATTTGCCATTTCAGGTCTCAACACAGGTCTCTCTCTATCTCTCTCTCCATGCTCAAAAGGGTTTCAATTCTTGATCATTGATCATCGCCTCTCTCTCTTTCTTTTTTTTTGCGTTTTATTGACTCTTATGCCAAAAGTTCAGCGGTCATTTGACACCCGAAAGCAATGCAGGTACTGTAGCAATCTCTACCCCAAGGCCAAGTCATACCGACTTTGCAATTGGTGTCTGGCTCAAAATCAGGATGGATCCTCTACCAAGGAGAGGACGAATAAATCTTCAAATCATTCGTCGGCCCGCAAGAACGGCGCTTGTGAAGAGGAGAGCAATGAGGAGAGCAAGAAGAGAAATAACAAAGGCAGAAAAATAGGCTACCGTGACGATCATGGCGACCCAAAAGGCGAAACGACTGATTCTTTGCAGTTTCCATGCGCAAAGAAACAGAAGAAGCCGCTAGAGAGCTTGGCACCGACCATCCGGAAGAGGATCATCTCCAGTGGTGACTTGGAAGAGAAGCGCAGAAGGGAGAAGGAAGGGGAGCGGTCAAAGTCAGACAGCAATGTTGGCGTTGGCATGGGAAAGCGGGCGGTATTAAGGAGCAAAAGAGTCATCAGAAGGTATAAACTCCTGGATGAAGTATCAAGCTGATGAAGATGAATTGTACACAAGTCGGTGAAGCTTCAGTTACATTTGCAGTGTACCGTGATGTACATGAAAAATGGTAATTTTTTCTGTTCCCATTTTTGTGGAATTTGATTTCTCCCAGATGGGATTACCAGGTCATTTAAAATAATTAATGGTGTCATCATGCGATGCGAGAAACAAAGATTAGTGAGAGGAGAAAATAAGGGTCGGCGGCAGATTCTTCTTGACTTACTGTGCAATTGCATCCGTCGTTGCCGATGAAAACAACATAATTCGGAGCAGAATAGCGACGGGTGAGACTTACAAGTCAAGTCGATATACTACTAGCATTTCATAGATTGACTAGAAACTCCACCTTAGATGATGGAGTTCAGACCCGTGAAAGTAGCTCAACACGACGCGATGACTTTTCGAAACTTTTAATTACGTCGCAAAACTTCAGCAGTGCAATTTCATTCCGGTTCGGTCATCGACAATCTTGAAAAAGGAAGGGAATATTTGACGCGTTCATGTTTCTATCGAAAGAGTTACGAAGGGAGTAGCTTTTCCTTATAGAAAGTAGAAGTCGCGATCGAGTAGGGCGGAAACTTCTCAGAATGAGTACAGAAAGACCCTACAAGTTCATTGTCATCGGTAGGTCTGATAGGTCATTCCTATGAGTATGCGTCATCCTTAATTCATTTCTTTCGTGTGCTGCTTGTGCTTCATATAATATGGTATTTGATATGAAAGTATTGATATTACTTTAGGTGGATGTGATTGACAGTTTCAAAGCTCCGCCGGTCAGCCCTGGGGTCAATGGTGTAGGAAAAACTCCTATTTATCTCGCTCCTGGTTCACATTCTAACTGAAACAATACTTTTGGGGCCAGAAGTTAGAATACAATTGATTGACTGAAACAAAGAAAGGTAAAGACAAAGCAGCAGTCGTGCTTAAACGAACCTTAAAAGACCTCGAACCTTGAGAAGTCACCGCGTAGGTGCCCTCATTACCTGTGTTGGGAGTATTTGAAGCCACTCAATCATGACCCTTCAATGATATGGACCCCACATGATTGAGCAGTTGAAATTAAGTCGGTCAAACGGGTGGGTCGGGTCAGGTTGGGTCAAAAATGGCACGACCCAAATTGATCCATTTAACCCGTTTTAACCTATTTCTATGCGGTATAAATTTAGTGACCCATATCTAACTCGATTCATATCTAACTCGATCTATATTGTTAAAACATTTCCATATTTCATCAAATCTAAGAAAACTCATATCCAAACTAAGATGAGAAGACGGAGTGAGTGAATGTAAAATCGAGTGAGAGTAAGAGAGTCTTAAAGGTGAATTGGGTTTAAATAAATTATGGACCCATTTAACACATTATTTTGGGCTTTACTATTCAAAATCCATTCATGACCCATTTATTAAATAAAATAATTTAATAATAATCTAGTCAATCAAATATGAGTTAAGGAATGGGTCTATGACCTATTTTGACAAGTTTAGTTGAAATTGATTGAGCTCATAAACTCCTATTGCATGCAAGACGGACTCTTAAATGGGTGAGTCTAAATGGGCATTGTATAATGGATTTGAGTTGCAAGATCTAGATGGGCACGGTCACCTTTTAGATCCAAAGCTTGGAAGTTTTTTTTTTTTTTTCCTTTGTTAGAACAAACTTTCCATTCCAACAAAGCAGTCAAACATTTCAAGGAAAAACAGTACGTGCTTTAAAACGATAGAGTAAAGAAGACTCCACCAATTAGGAATGTGCAATAGAAAGCGCTCGAACTGGGAATCGCTAGGATCGGATCGGACTAGATCGGACCGGTTGATTTGGTCCAGTTCCTAAGAGTTTTGGTCTGATTCTCGGTTCCAAGAGAGGAACCAGACCAAACCAGATCGATTACTTTTTATTTATTTTTTTATTTCTTAAAAGTAAATCAAACCTAAGCCAAACTAGCACTAGGCCTTATTGCCTAAAATTTTATGAGAAAAGTAGTTATACTTTTGTCCTCATAAGGCATCCTTTAGCTAGTTCACCTCACTGCCAACTATTTTCCCATTTGATTTCACTCATCATCTGAGATTTTACCCCTTCTCTTCCCCACCCCCGAAATCTCCCCCCTCTCTCTGTGTACACCCCGTTGTAGAAGTACTAATGGTAGACTATGAGAGCAGCCACCACCACCACCGGCAAGTGAAGGAGACAGCCTTGAACACGATAATCTAGCTCCACTTCGAGAAGGCCTTTGAGAAGAAATATGCCATCAACCAATAGAAGAAGGGAAAAGTGCCAAAAAAGTCCTAAACCTTTTGTTATTGTGCCAATTTAGTCCTAAACCTTTTTTTGGTGCCAATTTAGTCCTAAACCTTTTAAATTGTGCCGATTTAGTCCTTTTCGGCCAATTTGGCCGGATTTTGCTAACGGGCCGGCCGACGCGTGGACCATTTTTATTAATATTTTAATTTTTTTGAATTTTAATTTTTAATTTTTTTAATTTTTTTATTCCTCCGGCCCGGTCGCCTGGGACCTAGGCGACCGGCCGAGGCGACGGCCGGCGAGGTCGAGGTCGACCTCGCCGGATCTGGAGAGGGTCGAGCCTCACCCATGGCCGGCGAGGCTCGACCTCGCCCATTCGGCGAGGGCGAGCCTCGCCCGCCCTGCGCGAGGCCGCCCTCGAGGCCTGGGCGGCGAGGCTCGCCCTCGTCGGATCTGGCGAGGGTCGAGCCTCGCCCATGGCCGGCGAGGGCGAGCCCCGCCAGCTTGCCGGATCTGGCGAGTGAGGGGGTTCGAGCAGGGGGAGAGAGTCGGAGGGGGTAGACCGCCGGCCACCGCACTTGAGCCGTGGCCGTCGGCCTACGGCCGCACCCGGTTTCAAGCGCCGAAGCTCCTCCGGGCGGGACTCGAGAGAGAGAGAGAGAGATCGAGAAATGCTGCCGCCCAATGCCGTCCACCGCTGCTCGCCGACCCGCCGCCATATCCGGTGAGCTGGTGTGGCTCGCCCTCGCCGCCCAGGCCTCGAGGGCGGCCTCGCGCGGGCGGGCGAGGCTCTCCTCGCCGGATCCGGCGAGGGTCGAGCCTCGCCGCCGCCCCCGCCGGCCACCGGCGAGGTGGCCGGCGAGGTTGACCTCGACCTCGCCGGCCGTCGGCTCGGCGGTCGCCGGACCTCGGCCGACCATTTGGAGGAAGAAGAGCGAGAATAAAAAATAAAAAAAAAAAAATAAAAAAATAAAAATAGGATAAAAATAAAAATTCAAAAATTCAAAAATATTAAAATATTAATAAAAATTATCCACGTCAGCCCGGTAGGGCGTTCAGTCACAAAATCCGGCCAAATTGGCCGGAAATGACTGAATCGGCACAAGTTAAAAAGGTTTAGGACTAAATTGGCACCAAAAAAAGGTTTAGGACTAAATCGGCACAATGACAAAAGGTTTATGACTTTTTTGGCACTTTTCCCAATAGAAGAATGAGCTCCACCTCCTTTTCCTCCTCTTCTTCATCTTCCTCGCCCTCCTCTTCAATGCCTTCTCCTAGCCATCATCCCACCTCTAGTGTTGCCTTACTAGGCCCCGATCTCCCTCGCCCCCCTTGTCTTCTATGTCTTCATCGCCTAGACCCTCCACACCATCAACGGCTTCAAGTACCGGTGGTAGTGTTATAGGATTAGTTCCATAGGACCGTTCGGGAACCAGACTAGACCGGTTCCAGGCACCTTTGATTCGGTACCTGATTTTGAAAATCGGGATCCAATTCCTCTAGTTCAATTCCCGGTTCCTAGATGGAATCGGACTGGACCGGGCCAGGAACTGATTACCCATACCACCAACATTACATTTTTAACACACGATGTGAGATTGTTAAAAAAAAATGAAGACGCAGTTCCTATCTAATAAAAATCCATTTTGCAAGCTTATGAGCAACGACATTGTTGGGTCTATGAGTCCATATCAAACTCCGATTGTGTTGTTGTGAAGTGAGAGTCCAAGATAAAAGGCTGAATACTCTAAGGGCAAGGACCTTTTCGTTGAAGAACAACACTTAAGATCTTGTAGTCATTTTCAAACACCCCTTGGTGGATACGAAGAGATGGAAAAATTTGCAGGTGAGGAGAAATCTACATCTTCCACTTCCATTGGTGAGTTCCATCTCTCGTGTCTTGTCCATGTTGGACAACTTGCGGTGTGAGGACAATTTGGACCAAGGGCTTAATGATAAAATGGCAAGGACCCTTTTATTGAATGACATCAACTAAGATCTTGTAGTCATTTTCAAACACCGCTTGGTGGGTATCGAGAGATCGAACAAATTGGTAGGCTAGGAGAACTTGTTGCTTTCACTTCCATTGGTGAGTTCCATCTTTGGCGTCATGTCCATGCTTGGACAACTTGTAGGTGAGGACAACTTGGACAAAAGACTAAATACTCTAACCCCTTTTGTTAAATGGCATCAATTAGGACTTTGCAGTCATTTTCAAATACCGATACTGAGAGACCGAGCAAATTTGTAGGCTAGGAGAGAAGCTGCAACTTCCACTTCCATTGACAAGTTCCATCTCTCACGTCTTTGTCCATTCTATGCTTGGACAACTTGCAGGCAATGACAATTTGGACAAAAGGCTTAATACTAAAAAGGCAACGACTCATTTGTTGAATGGCATCAACAATTATGTTTCGCAATTAAATAATCCAATTTTCAATTTTTAATTGACCCTTGGATACAAATCACAAGAATGTATATTTTTCCTCAAATCCTTAGTTGAGAGGTAAAGGATTACATCCTTTTAGGAAATAAAATTTTTCTTTGGAATATGAATTAAATCAAATCAAACCGAGAGATCCCTTAACTATAAAAGGGATTAATAAAACAAATCATACTTTTACCACTAAACTATACCCATTATAATGCGATTATTGTATATAAATGAAACTTTTGTTGAACAAAAAAAAAAAGGTAATTGAACGTAATCATCAAATAAGATCTTGTAGTCATTTTCAAAACACCGTTTGTTGGATACTTGAAAGACCAAGCAAATTTGCAGGTTAGGAGAAAAGCTGCTACTTCGACTTCCATTGGTGAGTTCCATCTTAGGTGTCTTGTCCATGCTTGGACAACTTTCGAGCGAGGATAACTTGGACAAAAGGCTAAACACTCTAAGGTTTGGGACATTTTTGTTTAATGGCATAAATTAAAATCCTGTAGTCATTTGCAAACACTACTTGGTGAATACAGTTAAACTGAGCCCATCTCTCGTGTCTTGTCCATGCTCAAACAACTTGCAAGCGAGGACAACTTGGAGAAAATGTTGAAGACTCTAAGGGCAATGACCTTTTTGAATGGCACCAATTAAAGACCTTGTAGTCATTTTCAAACATTGTTTGTTGAATACCAAGAAACTAAGCAAATTTGTATACTAGGAGAAAAGCCACAGCATCCACTTCCATTGGCAAGTTTCATCTCTCGTGTCTTGTCCATGCTTAGACAACTGAGCCTCTAGCTGATCATGCTTAAACTTCAATCCTTAATCTAGTGGGAGGAGCCATGAGTCTAACCTTTCCCCAAGTGAATAAGCTTCTTTGCTTTTCATGACTTTGTTCTGTTCCTTGAATGTGTTCAAAAATCTCATGAAATCTTGTAATACTAGCTTGATTGCTTGGAAATGATTTGGAATATATTAATCATGTAATGTTGCATTCTTATAACTCCACATTCTAGCACATAAAATTGCTACAAAAAGGGTGAAGAGATTGAAGTCCCTACCCATTCTTTGGCCCCGTTTGGTTCAGCTTTCCCAAGGGGCTTTGAGCCCCCAAAGCCCATTGGGGAAAATATTTGGTGTTTGGCAACCATTTTCGAAAGCTACTTGGCCAAATGTCAGCATTCCCAATGCTGAAAACCTAATGCTGGGGAGGACCAGCTTTGAGCATTGAGCATTTCGGAAATGCCCGTTCATTGTTCATCAACTGTTCATCTTCCTCCCCTTCTTCTCTCTCGTTCGTCTTCGTCTTCCCGCCGCCGAGAGTTTGGCTTCTCCGGCAGCTGTCGCCGTCGCGTGGGGGTCCCGCGTCCTCGGTGACCACTGCCCGGGGTGGCAGGACCTACGACCCAGGCCGCGTTGCCTGGCTAGCGTGCGCCAAAGTTTGCGCAGACCTCGGGCTGCCAAATCTGGCGGTCTTGAGGCCAAATCTGGCCTCCGCAACCTCAGGCCGCCAGATTTGGTGGTCCGGCAGCTAGATTTGGTTGGCCAGCAGTTGGCTGGCTGTCGGAATTTGATTTTCTGACTTAAATAAAAAAATAAAAAATAGCAAAAGTCAATTACAAAGGTGAATTTTACCAAATGGTGTTTATGCTAAGTTGCCTTTCAATTCTACAATTTACCAAACGGTGTAACATTTCCGCAAACCACTTTACTTTAAAGGTATTTGCATTCTCCCAATGGCATTTCCCCAAAGCCGAACCAAACAGGCCCTTTGTGCTATCTGTCTTAGGTCAAGGAAGAGTTATACAATCTTCTCTAATGAGCTGAAGTTACAGCTAGATTAGATGTACATAATCTTGGCCAATGGGCATGTTGTGACTAGATAGACTGAATATTCCTCTAAATTCTCACATAACAGACAAGAATGGTTTGGGATGTGAAATAATATTCCTAAGTTAGTGTGACGAGGCATAACATTAACCGCTATCCTTTATAACATCATCTTGTGCTGCTCATGAATTTTAACTTTTTAGATTTCGTTCCAAATCTTAGAGTTCTTACCATCCTTTGTACGAAACTTGAACTTGTAGGCGGATATAAGTGGATTTGTCATCAGTAGCTAGCTGCCAATTTCGTCTATCAACCCAAATAGAGATTGGGACATGAATATGAAGAATGGCTTGGACTAATGTTAGGCAAAACATTTGATTTAGACTATTTATATCCCAAGTTTTTATCCTCGGGATAACAAAGCCTCTCTATCCTCCTTTGCTTCAAAAGAGGGTTAGTATTAATAAAAGAAGGCAAATGATATGGGATGTGAGGAATCAAAGGATGATTGTTGACCTCAATCAACTTACCATCGCCTACCTAATAAAGAGTTCTCAGTTTGACTATTTTTCTCATATCCATAATTGCCTTCCATAATGGAGATGTCGATGCCTTATCGTTGTGATTTCTAAAATTGGAGCTCCATAGATATTTCCTTTCAAGGACTCGAATCCTTAACTTGCCTCTAGTTTAGATCAATCCACGTCCAAAGCTTGGAGGTTTTTTTTTTGGGTCAAAAAAGCTTTTATAGTATTCTCATTCAAATAAAAGTTTGGGTAGTTGAAACATGGGCTTTAGAACATAACAAATCCAAAAGACAAGTTGGGGGATAAGAAACCCAATGAGCTGGTGGCGACTTGGTCCAATGGGCATTGACGATCCAATCCACCACTTGATTGCACTCTCTTCGGCAATGGGCTCTTTTCAGGTTGGGAAAGTTTTTCACAAACGCCTAGGCTTCAATGATCAACGAGTATGCTTCTCAGTTGACTTGTTGTCTCTTTCACTAGTTTAGAGCTATTGGTCTCCATCTCTATTTTCAATTCAGCTTTCCCTTCAATGTACTTTAGGGTTTGTATCACCGCCTTTGCCTCTGCTTGGATTGTTGAAGAAACTCGCACTGTGCGAGTGAATCCGTCTATGAGAACCCTCGGTTGTCTCGGCAAACATAGGCTGTAGGCCCTTCCCTTGTTTCTTCGACATAAGATCCATCTACGTTGAATTTGAGCACGTTTGGAGACGGAGGAGTTTAGATTTGAGATATGTCAATTCGCATTTGCTCTTTTCCTACCTTTTTTCCCACGCATTTGTTGAAGCAATCCTCCATGGCCTTTGTTGAGGTGATTATATGCTAGGGATTCAAGGGTTTGGCTCTAAAAAACCAATTGTTGTGAGATTTCTAGATTTGCCATAATAACAGGGCTAACTGCTCGAACGAGACTAGGGTATATTGAAAATTAGCCAGCCATTCCTCTATTCGAGTCACCTTATGACCATCTCTTTGTATTTTCACCTCAGCACTATCCCAGATTTGGTTCATCCATGGACACATAAAGAAGGGATGCTTGATAGATTCTTGGTACTTATTACAAATTGTGCAAGTGGCCTCAGGTACAATATGTCTTCGACATAAGGTCTCATTGGTTGCTAGCACATTTTGACAAATTTTCCTAAGGAAGAATATGATTTTGGGTTGTATTTTGGCATCCCATATTCTATTCCACAATTCTCTAAGGGTTTGAAAGGATGATGGTGCTTGATTCTACTTTTAGATTTCTCCTTGTGCCCTGAGCTTGTTATATGCACTCTTGACTATGAATTGGCTTGTTTTGGTTGGCTTTCACACCAGTTTGTCTTCTAGAAATTGAGAGTTTAAATGGGTAGCTAGAATTTCCTAGGACATTTCATAGTCGAAAAGCTCTTGCACTTTGTTTTCCTTCCAAGTAGCATCCTCTCTATTTATCAAGTCTGAAACCCGTGATGGGTCATCTCTATTTGTAGATCCTCCAATTAAACCTCTCGGTAACCATTTATCTTCCCTTATGTTGATTTTTCCCCATTTTCAACCACCTATCGTATTAATTGACTTATAACATTTTGTCCCATAATTAGACTTTGCCATCACCAGGATGGTCTTGAGCCTTTCTCTACATGTAATATATTTGTGTACGAAAAATATAATTTTTTGAAAATCTAACTCCAAAGAGAATGAGGATTCTGAATTAGCCTCCATGCTTGTTGACCAAACTATTGCCTCATTGAATCTAAAGACTAATCCACCCTCATCCTTTCTCGATTTAAGTGTGTCTCAGTTTTTCCAATGCAAACCCGCCCTATCCTCATTACTTTTCCACTAGAAAGTTGCTATTTTTTTTTCAATGGCTTGGCAAATAGATAAGGGAATTTTAAAGATAGGCATAGTATATTGCGGTAGAGCTTGCACCGCAATTTTAAGAAGAATTTCTTTCCGTGCCTTTGATAATTTTTTTTTTTCCAGCCCTCAAGTTTTATGTTGACTCTTGCAATGATCAAATTGAATATTTGCATTTTAGAACCACCCCACCCAGAAGGTATTTCGAGATACTTCCTTGTCTTTCATAGTTCGGTACTCTCATTTCATATGTCAAATTTCTTCTCATCTCTCTTGGACAATCTTTGCTAAAGAACATGCCTGGCTTGTTCAAATTTATGGCTTGTTTGAACACAAAGCAATATTGGTTTATGATCGTAGCTACATTCTGACATTCGACTCATTTCCTTCCAAGAATAATATTAAATCATCCACAAAAAATAGATGAGATAATGATGGACATAATTTGTTTAGATTAATTCCCTTTATACTGCCATTTTCTACTTTTCTTTTTAGCATCATAGATCATACATTAGCCACAATGATGAATAGGTAGGGAGAGAGGAGGTCACATTGTCTAATACCACGAGTGGATTGAAAGGAGGCCATAGGTTCCCTGTTAATTTTAACACCGAATGATACTGTAGAGACATATTTCATAGCCCAAGAAACAAAGTATCACAAAAACCCATTTCAAGCATGCTTGCTTTGAGAAAATCCCATTATGTATGGTCATAGGCTTTCTTCATATCTACCTTCAGCACTACATGAAATATCTTTTTTCTTTTTCGGGTACGTAGTTGATGAAACACCTCATACACTGTCAAGATATTGTTTTGTATTTGTCTTTTGCTTACAAAAGCATTTTGCTCCGTTGCTATCAACTTAGACAGCCACTATTTTAATCTATTTGTCATGACCTTTGAAATGATTTTATATCCAAAATTGCAAAGGTTGATAGGTTGAAATTGTTCCAACTCTGTGGATTGTGAATTTTCGATACAAGGGTGATATATGTGTTGTTCAACTCAGGATTAAGAGTCCCTTAGTTGAAGAAAGACCTTACCTCTCCGAACACTTTCTCTTGGATATCCTTTTAGTGATGTTGATAGAATTTTTCACACAAACCATTTGGTCCAAGAGCTTTGAGGGTACCCAACTAAAAAGTTGCTCTCGGTAACCTCTTTTAGAGTTACTTCTCCAATCAAATCCCGATTCATCTCTTCTTTTACAATGCACTCGATTTGGTTGATAACTGGTTGGAAGTTTCTTGGCCTTGTGGAAGTGTAAAGCTCTTTGAAATACTCGACTATCATCTCCTTTAGTTTAGTGGGATCTTGGCACCATTCATTTTGCCTATTCTTGAGCATCACTATTCTATTTCTTTGCCTCCTTTGCACTATGGTCGCATGGAAGTATTTGATATTTTTATCGTCCCATTTGAGCCAATTAATCCTAGATCTTATTTCCCAATATACTTCTTCTTGTCTCCATAGCCTCTCTATTTCTAATTTCAACCAATTCCTGTCAAAGTGTGAATTTGAGTTGTTGGTAATTGCCTACAACTCTCTTTTCAACATCGAAATTTGTTTCTCTACATTTATAAATCTCCTCTTGCTCCATTCAGCAAGCTTTTCCACCACTCTTTTTTTTTTTTTTAGATCTACTCTCTCCCCTCGAAAAGAATTCTAGGATTCCAATATAAGCTATCCATATTGCTCATCATCTACCCAAAAAGCTTCAAATTTGAATTCCTTTTTGCGTCTGACATATCCAGGAAAGAGATTTAATAAAATTGGGTTGTGATCCGACCCGATAATCAGTAAAGCAAACACTTTCACATTAGGGAAAGAAACCCTCCAATTCATACTACACATGGATCTATCCAACCTCTTCATAATCAACTCTTCTCCTTCTATGTTATTTGCATAGGTATAAGCATAGCCTTTACTTTCTAAATCCATGATAGCACAAGCATTCATAAAGTTTTGAAAAGCTTTACATCTATAATTTTCTATCACTCTTCTTCCTACTTTTTCCTATTGATATAATATTTCATTAAAATCCACAACACACAGCCAAGGGTCATGGTTTAGCAAAAGTCATTTGATAATTTTCGTCCCACAGTCATAGTCTTTCCTAAAAGTCGTTCGAAGCATAAACAAATGTGATGCACACTTTCTGTTTTGTCTCTTCCAAATTGCATA
Source organism: Eucalyptus decipiens (assembly GCA_014182575.1). Lineage (NCBI taxonomy): Eukaryota > Viridiplantae > Streptophyta > Magnoliopsida > Myrtales > Myrtaceae > Eucalyptus > Eucalyptus decipiens. The sequence goes on along the minus strand of CM024614.1, from coordinate 57,874,668 downwards.
TTAAGTCAACAAAAAACATGGTGCTAGAAATAATGGAAATGGTGACCTCTTCATTCTAGAACACTGCTAATCCCCCAGCCAAACCTCTCGAATTTCCTATAAAGCACTTCTGAAATTTTAGTCTTTTCTGCATCCTTTTCACGACATCTTCTTTATTCTTTGTTTCCATCAAGCATAAGATAGTGTGCTTTTCTTGAGCTACTAAGGCTTGTAAAGCTTGAATTGTTAGGGAGAAGCCCAAACCTTGACAATCCAGCATATAATTTTCATGTGTAACCCGATGGCTTATTAGGGCTAGTTACCAAAACCCATTTTTGAGCTTCTTCCAAAGTTTGTATAGGATTGTCCATCAATTGAGTCTCATTTAGCAATTCAATGTTGGATTGCTGCACATCATATAATGAGTATCTCTTTTGCTTTTTACTAACATGAGTCTTCATGTTTTTCCATTTTTTTAGGGTTTTGGCTTCAAAGGACCCTTGTTGGTTACATGCTAAAAAGGCTCTTCTCCCATTTGTCAATTCTTGCAAAAGATTCAACACAAACCTATTTTATTCCTAAATCATGGCTTTCATCATCTTGACATTTCCTCAATTAGTTCCCCTGTTGGTGCTAATGTGTTGAGTTGCCCTTGTACACCACTAATGGTCCTGCATCCACTAGTGTCTTAGGTATGATCTCTTCTTCCATCAAATCCTCAATCGATTTCCCATAAAATAGTTCCCAATAAAGGCTGACTTCATTGCCTTTCGCCTTCAACGAGGAGCCAAAAGGCAATTCCTTCATGTTCTTAAATTGGTTCTCAACAAATTGAAATTCCTCATAGTGTTGAGAATAGTGACCCAATCTCCTACATGAATAACAATAGTGAGGCGGTCTTTTATATCTAAAATCCATCTATAATTTCCTTCCTCTATTACTGAAAATTGACCTTGAAATTACGGGGTGTTGAGATATCCAGCAAGACCTCGCCTTTCCTATCTTGTAGGATGTATACCCTTTAGATTCAATCTTAACATTAGAGACACTACCTATTTCCCTAGCCACTTTTGTTACCACTCTCTCCAAGATACATTCTATCAGCAATCCATGTATATGCGCCCAAAACTCACAGGTATTAAAATTGTAGCAAGCTGGAGGTGTATCGGGCTCCCACAATTTCAACAAGAGTAGATAATTTGCAAATGACCAAGGGCCCTATTCAAGAACCTTATCTCTTTCTATTTCCAACCAAAATTGGAATTCAAAAATGCCCGGGGCTATTGGAAATATCTCCACATTTTCCATTTTCTAGAACCTACACATTGCACTTTGAGATGCTTGAAAATTTACCTTTGGATTTTGATAAAGTTGGCCGATTAAGGATAATTTGCACTCTTCTATCTTTTTGGCATGCAATTATCTCATCATCCGCGTCTATTGTCTTTCTCTTGGGCCACAGCTTTCCCAGTCTCTTGCAGAGGGCAGCAAGGTGAATCTCAGACTCTTCCAGCTCCTCCAACTCCTCCATGAAGTGGGCTTACAGTATATCTGTCAATCAACTGTATTTTAAAGGTAATAGAAGAAGGTGATTTGGGTGAACTTGGTCATCTTGGAAATATAGCCAAGGATTAAGATGGGTAGGGTTTAGGGTTTTATGATGGAAAGAGGGTAAAGGGTCTAAAGTGGGGACCATGATCTATGAGTTGCTGCCAAGTGGGTCAGCCATAGTCTCAAAGGAAGAAAATTGAAGACTGAGAGGGCTGCCGAAGATAGGTGGAGGAATGATTAGGGTTTTTTAGGGCTACTGAAGATAGGTAGAGGAAGCTCTCCTATGAGAGAGAGGAATGTTTTCTGAAAGCTTGGAGTTGGAGACAACAAAAAGGTGATCATTTTACTACAAGATGATTTGGGTAACAAATGGTTTTACTATAGACCTTGATCAAGACACAACCGAACCACTAGGCTCAACGGGTTGTTCAGCTTGCCTCAGCTCATCAAGACTTGAATTGCAATTTCGACAGATTTAGACAAGCATATTCTTCATTGAACCTGGTCCTGCCAACTTAGTCCCAATCAATCTCGTTTAAGTTCCATCATTTTATGTAGAAAATCTAGTACCTTTCATATCGTTCGACATTGTACGTGCTCGTCTCATCGATCAAAATGTCTGGATTTCAATATCTAGCAATATCATCAATTGAGAAAGGTACTCATTACTAGGAAGTGGTTATTATTATAAGCCTCATAAGTTGTATGAAGAATGTTTCCCGTCATGGATGTATCGATTGACGCGCTAGCTGTTGACGATCAATAGTGACTTCCTCCCTCGATTGTTTCCATCCTTTTCTTAAAGCGATGATCGGCCAGTTGGACCCAAGGATGGTGAAATCCGTGATTAATGGCGTGACTGATTGGCAAGACAGAAGAGTCTCGGTATTGTGCTATGCACGTCGCATCTGTAGTCGCTAGACAGGACAGGAAGAACTGAAATTACGTGTCCTGCCGACGCGACTTCGAGATTCGTCCTTTAGGTGCAGATTTTCATTATTAAACTTACCGGCGAAAATCACATAATTTGCCCTTTTTTGTGAAAAAGAAAAATTGATTGTCATCTGATCATTCCTAAGTTTTATAGGCTATCATATATACTCTCGGCCCCCCCTGCTTTCTGGAATGCTCTTCTCTCATCTCCCACTTCCCCTTCCCCTTCCAATATCTTTCTCTGTGATGTACTATTTTTTGTATATCGTCTTGTGACTCCGCTAACTTGAAAATGAATGAATGAATGAATGCTTCGTATCGTTTTCTTTTCCTTTTTCTCCTGACAATTACAGACTCTGAAAACGAATGATTCCGCTTTGGTAAGGTGCTTAACATACATTTCGCACCTTCATCTCTTTAGTGCATTCAGACCAGAAATATTGCAGCTCTACAAACAATTTTTATATGCAACACATACAATCTTCCACAGGTCCGAAATTTGTCATTTCTTCAAATCATGTTAATGTTACTTAGATGAAAAGTCATTTTGAGAACACGGTTAGACAGATGAAAAGTCATTTTGAGAAACACGGAATGTCATTCCTAGCTTATTTCTCGTGCAATTTGATGACAAAAGCTAAGAGGGCTCCCGAGATTTATTACAAACTAATAAATTCCAAAACAGGTATTCCATTACCATTGCTGCTACGTTTATACTATCTTGCAACAGAGCTATTTCATTCATGTTAATGTTTACTTAGCTTGATGCAGAATGAAAAAGTTTTAGTACAATCTAAACAGATGAAAGCCATTTTGAGAACATGGAATGTTGTTCCTAGCTTATTTCTCGTGCAACTCCATGACAAAAGCTAAGGGGGCTCCTGAGATTTATTACAAACTAATAAAATCCTAAACAGGTATTCCATTGCCATTGCTGCTACGTTTATACCATCATGCAATAGCCATTTCATTCATGACTTACTCCGTCCGGAAACTAAATGCGCCATTCATATACCCTCGTTTTCACATAGCTCATTTGTCTTTCTAACCAGATTTGGCACTTATTATAGTTCAAGGTCCAATAAGTAAATTCACTTAAAATTAGCTTGGCATATCCATATAACATGTGTATATGTAGCATGAGCGCTTGCATGATTCACTTTCTTATGCTAATCATGTCTCGTATATGCAAAGATTGACCTTATGAATGCATAACCTCCAAAGACATTCTAGGTCAAGTTGTAACTGAGTATGCCACATCCAGAATTACACAGAACTAGCAACATGAATAAATTATGAAGCTCTACAAAGTCATCACGTGAACTCTACACAAGTAAAACACTAGATAGCATTATTTGATATTTCAAAGGGATGGGAAAAAAAAATCATTTTACAATCAAGGAACAAAAACAATAGCCTTCTTCTTAACAAGGACTTCCATCATCATCTACCAAGTTGAAATTCAAGTTTGCTCTCGGTTCATTACATCTATATTATAGGAAAATCTTACAATCTACATAAACATTACAATATTGAACCAATCAGAGCAGAGCACATCACGAAATGTATCTAATTTCGAGATGTCACATTGTGCAGAGTATAGTTTGCATGCAACTCCTGGAGCAAAGTGCGCCTCGGGCCACAATAAAGAGATAAGCTACACAGCATGTGAATTGGGCTGTACTGCACCTTGAAGATTTTTCACGGCACTATCATACTGAACGAAGCCCATGAACCAAAATTCATGATTATCAATAGAAATAACCTGGATGTACTTTTCAGCTGTATTGACCCTGCTTGTTGATGGGTTGACTGCCTTCAGTTGATGCAACGGTATGACCACCTAAGTAAGGTGAAAAACATTAGGACATTCAGGAAAAAGCATCACCAAATGTGAAATATAACTAGAGATGACACAAAGAAAAGAGTTGCACTCGAAGCAAGCCAACACAGATCAGTCAATGACATGCACACACAAGCCTTGAGCCTCATTAAACTAAAATTAACTACTCTTAGGGTCACAAGCTGATTAAAACTTCCACTTGCCAAGAGGCAAAAATGGCAGTGAGCAGGCGGGTTGGAACTTAGTTAACACACCATATGTTCCCTCCCCAACCTGTGCAACATGCGAGGCTTGACCTTCTTGCATGTACCAACAGTGTGGTATTGTGGTCTTGCCCCCAAACTGACTCACACACAAACCCCAATTCCCTAAGATACTTTTTTGTCCACAAAGCAGGAAAAACAATGATATGAGATTGTAAATCCAGCACCTTATTATCATCTACAACTCTTTAAGTTTCAAAATAGAAATTATTTACAACATGGATAAATTTCCATGACATCAAAACCTCAAATACGCAAAAGTAAGACAACAAATCAAGCGATTAACACAGAGGGAGAGAGATGCATTGGTAAACAGTGGACCAAGCTCCAGCTCGAAGTTAGTTAAGAGCTTTCAAGTAACAGTCAAGTTCGACTTGTAAAATAGGTAGACTCAACTTGTCGCAATTACACAATTGATTTGAATCTTACGAAAGGAGCAACCTTTTTTTGGGCCCATCCCTACGCCGTATTAGTAGCCCATCCATCCCACTTAGTGTAGACCAATGCTGGTCCCTCTTGTATTAAGCTTACATGTGATATATTTAGCATGCAGATCCCCTTGAGGCTAAGCAAATTGTCATTCTTAGAATAAAAGGTTCATACAGTAGGAGGTACTCCCTAGGCCTCCTCTGTAAAAGGAATCAAGCTGACCAAAATGCCAAATTATAGGTTTGAAACGACAGAGAGCGAATTGGAATGATAAGATAATGTCATTTATTTGTCTCCCCCCCCGCCTCCCCAACAGCAAGATCATTATCCTTCTCTGTAAGCTATTGCACACAAAAGTATCGAGAAGAATTTAAAAACAACCATGAGTTCACAAACATCGACCAAGAATACATGACTAAAAACTTGAGTCAGTTCATCATTTTATGGTATTGTAGCAGCGACTGAATTTGAACATTATAAAGTTCGACCTTTAATTTTCTAGCAGCTTCTTTGAAACCAAAACTTAAAAACTACAACCTTTTTCTCTAATATCACCACATATTTGTGACAAGTGTTGAAAGCAGGGGACTCGTTTATTATCTTTTAGTGAAAGAGAATTTGCATAAACTGTTTGCGATTCTTCTGCCTTTAGTTGGTCAGAATTGTACTACAAAGAAATCAGTCAAAAAGGTAGGTTCAACTTCACAGCTTAACAAAGAAAACTTTGAAGGCTGTCCATCACAACATCAAATGGAATATATCACTTGAAAGTTAAAAAAGAGAAGCTTTAACAGGGAGATCCACTTTTTCCAAAGAAAACAAACAATCTCTTTCACTTGTCCCTGATCTCATAAGATTTTCTTTGTTTAGAATATATGCCACTCTGACTTTAACTTTTCCTTCTACACTTCCTGTATACTAGAGTGAGACAAAATTAGTTATTTACATAAAAAAAAGGACCCAAAGCTTGCCCCCTCTCCTCTCACCAAAATGCCAAAGTAGCATGAGATCTCCAAAATATACCCCAGCAGCAAGTGATTGTGAGTGCGTGTCATGTATATAAGCAAAAACTGTGCAAACCTCGCAAGTTTCAAAAAGCAACCTCATTGGAAGCACATATAATGAATTTACTTCCTCATCATGGAATTCAACCAACACCACCTTCATTTTCAAAATGAGGCTGATGCTTTTATTAGGAAGCACACCTTATAGTAACTCCATTCAGTCTCATCACCAGTTTTGTAGGAAAGAGGATTGTCGCTGCAAAATGCAAGCTTTGCCGTAGACAAGTATAAAGTGCCCATCACCGGACCAGCAGACGTGGACAAATAACATGCAAATGACTTCAGAAGCTGCTCCTCAGGAACGGTTTCAAAAGTAGCCCGGAAAATCTTCTCGTATCCGCCTTCCGCCAGAACTTTTGTTCCCTGAGCAATTCTGCTGACAGCAGCATCAGCAAAGCTGGGGCCCGTTTTCACTGTTCAAGAAACAATTTTTGAGATGATACGCAATCAAATGATCGTTCTTTTTGTCTTTCGCTAGGTGCATCAGGTGACTTAGGAGGCAAACCTCCACATAAAATTACTCACTCCGACTTCAAGTATTAGAAACAAGGCTTTTCCAAGAGAATCGTGAATTTATGATGGGACGAGGTCATATCAAATGGCATAGCCAAAGAAACCATCAAATCCCTCGCGAGTCCAAAAATTCTCTCGTCACTGAACTTAAGCAACGGTTCTAAGGAACTAAGAAGAGGCAAGGGGGCTTACAGTGCTGCCACATGTTCCCAGCGAGATCCTCGGCCTTCTTAGTCGCCTCGGCCGCCTTCTTTCCCCATCTCCCGAGCACATCCTTCACCGACTCCATCGTATCTGCGCAACAATCGCGAGATTCGTGAATCGATCAACAAACAAAAAAAAAAAAAAAAAGGGAAACCGAAAAACAGCCTCCTCAATTTCGAATCCAATTCGCCGAATCGGCGGGGCACACAACTCACTCTTGACAGACGATTGCGGAGCAGGAGCGGGGGCCGGGGCGACGTAGGGATTCGACTCCGAGGGCATGGAGGTGGCGGCGACGCCGGAAATCGGAGCACGGGGGGCCTCGGGAGCAGGGGCGACGTCGTTGGGGTCGAGCGTGGGGTAGGGCGCGTAATCGGCGGAGTGGGGGCGGCGGCGGCAGAGGCGGCGGCGGCGGCGGCGGCGGCGGCGTCGCGCTTGGCATCGGGGTCGGGCGAGGGTTTCGGCGGGTGGGCCGGATCCGATTCGGGGTGGCTCATGGCTTCCGGCGGGGATCGGCCGGAGATCGGCCGGCGGGCGATGAGACGGTTCGAGAAGAAAGGAGGAGGAGGAGGGGACGAGGGAGAAGAGGCGGGGGTCGTTCTCGGGTTTGAACGGGTGTGGATGTGACCGTCAATATCAATCGATCTCAGATTCTTAACGTATCAGGAATAGCGACTTGCAACGTTTTTCTCTCTCTCTCTCCCTCTTTCCCTTTTCGAAAAAAATTATTTTTGTTTTATTTTATTTTGGGACTTTTCGTGTTACTTGTAAGAAATCAGATGTTACTGCGGGCTTTGATTTGCATGGGAGGGCCCACAACTTTTAAGAGTTTTTTGATTTTCCAACCTGGGATTGTTCGATCTCGACCAAAAAAAAAGAAAAAGAAAAGAAAACTGGGATTGTACGAAACGCGTAACACGCTACTTACGAATCATCATCAGCGGCGATTTCGATTTGAGCATCTAGTGCGTTTATTTTGTGAAAAAAATAAATAATTCATAAAATTTTCGGATTGATAAATTTATTTAGCTATAAATTATTATTTTGAGTTATATAACAATCATATTTTGAAAAAAAAAAGTATTTTTTGACTCATTTATCCTTAAGAAAGGCCCGTAAGTCTAACTTAAAGCATTCTCCCGTTGAAAGGAGTTCGGTGATCATTTGCCTGAGAATGTGAAGGGAATCATTCAACCTTTAGGCACTCATCTGTCATCTCTATGCACTGTTTATATCGCTTGAGATCTCTTGGCATTGTTTTTTATTCTTTTTCATAACATATAAAAAAGCACGCGTCATAAACGAAAAAAGAAAATAGAAAAGGGAGGAAAAGAACAGGTGAACTAAAATTTGGAGAGAGAGATAAAAAATAAATTGGTTTCTATCACACAGCATATAGTGAGTGAATTAATTTCTTCTTTCTAATGGGGTACTTATTTCAACTATAGGGTGAAAAGGCTGATAAAAAGATCACGAGAAAATAAATAAGCTACAATTCAAACAGTATTTGTCATTAAATTTTAATTAAAAAAACTTTGATTAATTAGCTTGTGTGGTTTTTATATCGCAGGTATAGTGTATTTCTTTTTTAAAAAATAAATTGCAACTCAAGTGTGTGGATTTCAAATGAACATTGGAAAATCTTCCCATGTTCATAAAAATGATTTCTTCAAAAATCTTTTCCCAAATTGTTAAATTTCACGAAATAAAAGGAGCGTAAGTTTTGACAAAAAGAAAAAAAACTTTGATTAATTAGCTTGTGTGGTTTTTATATCGCAGGTATAGTGTATTTCTTTTTTAAAAATAAATTGCAACTCAAGTGTGTGGATTTCAAATGAACATTGGAAAATCTTCCCATGTTCATAAAAATGATTTCTTCAAAAATCTTTTCCCAAATTGTTAAATTTCACGAAATAAAAGGAGCGTAAGTTTTGACAAAAAGAACTAAGTATCACTTATGAATTCACGTCACAGACCCCATAATGTAAAAGGGAGTGTAATACTTATTTTTCACAATACCATGATTGATGAATATCACAGCGAGGAAGCTAAAGAAGCTAGTCAGGGAGCCAGTCGAACGATTTTCCAGACTCGTCTTCCGTCAATCTCTTGTGGACGATACTGCAACCTGTAAGAAGACCATCCACAATCAACCAAAGGCTTTCTGTGAACCGAAATCAGGCGTGCCTTACTTACTTGGCATCATTCCACATGCTACGTCTATCTTTCAAGAATGCTAGTTTGAACATGTACTCGTGCACATCGTCAATTCTCTTCTGTGGAAAAAAGATCCTGTACCACAGGGACATCTAATGCTTCCACACAGGTTCTTTTATGTTTCATTAATAAAATTTGCTCACATCAGAACTCACGCAATATTTTCTGGATCACTCTTATTCACAAGAATCCCCATTTCCATGTGCCTTTGGACCAGCCCAGCATTGAGCCTTGTTACAGACAACATCTAATTTTCAATCGTTCACATGGGATAAAGTACAGAGCCATAGTGCCATACCAACATGGCACCAAGCCCAATATTGCTCCCCAACTAAACGTGATGCAGCAAGATGTCTCCTACTATGACACTGTTAATATTAACCATGAAAAGGTAAAATAACTCCAGAAATAAAAAGCCATGTATCACAGCCAAACATTTTGAAACGATTGATACGAAGATGACAATATCCATGCAGATTCCTCTGAACACATTATTTAGCAATTGGCAATCGCCAAAATCCTTCCATTAGTTTCGTTAGAGTGATTAGAAAATCTTCGGTCAGATAGAAAGAAACTATACCTGTCGTGCAGGCGAGACTGCTGGCCTTGCCAAAATTCGATAAGCTCTGGCTTAAGTCTGTATCCTCCCCAGTGTTCAGGCTTTGGAATCAAATTCCTGCATCTCATACAACAGAAAAGAAATTTCAACCCACATTTGTGGCATACACATGTGCAACAGGATTTAAAAAAAAATTCACTCCAAATCATCACAGGGTATCATTGTCAAGTAGCATGGACCAGAATATGATCAGGTTCATACAGGTAACTGCAGTTCTGAGCACTCATACAATATGGAAATCTAAGAGGAAAGGTTATGGAGCTAATCGTATATGATGAAGGTATAAACTAGAATAATCATCCTAACTTACACATTAGAAAACTTTTCCTCCAACTCTCTGTACTGTTGGTGGAGCACCTGCCTTCCAGGAACTATAGAACTCTGAAGGAAAAAAAAAGTCTCATAAATGGATACTTAATTTATATTAAGTGACTATGCCCTTGAATTAAACCAAAGATACCTGTTTGCTGACTATTGCTCCAATCTGACTTCCATGAGGACGGCTGTGGAAGTACTTCTCAGATTCTTCATTGGAAACTTTCTCGACAGATCCTTCCACTCTTACCTAGATTCAAAATTTCAAAATTCTCAATGAAGCTTCTTGATAGCTGATTTTGATTTGTATAACTTGTAGAAAGATTTGATAATAATCATTTATGATTGCTCTGGCATGCTTAAAACACAAAGAAGTTAAATGAACAACCTGTCATCATCTAATATTGTGTTAAAACTATTCCAGATTCCATGCCTCTCGGAGAATTAAATTGATCTGTGATATATGAAGCGACTGTTTTACATCAATTCACTTCCACCAGAAGATGTAGAGTCCTCTGGAATAATTGACTCATCACTAGATCAGACAATTTGGAACACAGTCCTCAGATTTGCATGATTACCTGACGGTTGAGGCTTTCCCAGTAGAAAAGCAGTGATGCCCAAGGATTTTCAGATAATTGACGTCCCTTTTGACTTTCATAATTGGTGTACCTAATGGAGGGAGCGATATATATTAAATATTTGGCCATCCAAAAGTCCATATTCAGCACCTGGGCAACATTGCAATGGCCAAAAGGAAAAAAAAAAAAAAGAATAGCACTGACCAGACAAAGCCATCTTCATCAACTCCTTTCAGCAAAACCATGCGTGATGAGCTGTGACAAAACAACAACCTTTTGAATCAGACTAATTCCTCCATGTTTGTTGACGTGTCATTGTTTCAAGACATACTACACAAAATTGACATGCTGATGTCGACAACCCACTATAAGCTCTTACCCATGAAATTGCTGTCACTGCAGCAAGACTAAGGAATTTTCTGTACCTTTCGTCTAATTAGGAAGTTCTTAAACAATATTTGGGCATGTCAAACTCTTATAAAAATAGGCAAATGAAGTTCAGACTTTCATAGATACAATTGAGTCAGTATCTGGACGATAGTCGACTCAACTAGAGAATTCCACGACGTGATAATTAGAAGACGGAGTGGAAGGAAGCACAAACTTACGGTTTCCCATCCTTGCCAGCAGTTGACAATGCCATGGCATTTACTTCCCGCAACCCAGCAGCCACTGCTTCTTCAAACCATTTGCGAAACTACAGGAAGTTGTCACTCGTTGGGGTTAAAGGGGAAGGAATCGTGGGTCAATAAGTAAAACTATTTTGTACAAGTTGAATAAATGTGTGCTGGACATAAAAAATTACAGTAGATGATAAACTCATTGAAAGAGTTGATATCGTTTATCCTTTACAATTACCTGCTTGATGGGGTCAGCGTCGACTTCTTCCTCATGAAACTCTGGTGAAATGTAGTTCTCCCTCATAGCTGATATATCAACTTGAGGGGCCTTGCCAATATGGACACACATTGATGCTCCGGGATATGGAGGAAGCCGGAGGTTATATTTTTCTGCTATAGGTGGTGGGACAAATCTACCCCTAAAAATGATGTGGACCATGAAATTGCTTTGCGCACAACTTTGGAGCAGTTAGAGAAACCTAAACAAATGAAAACGTACAGGAAAAATGTTGATATTTTAGTAGCTTGTAAAGAGCAACCACCTTATTGGTATGATGCATTTATTGAACACTTTAGAAGTCCACAAGAAATATACCAACATATCAGGCTTGATGCCTTCACCACTGATGTCCCCTTCTTCTACATGCCATCCGGAAGGGATATCTATGGAGACAATTACAGGAGATTTCTTATTTGTTTGGTCACTCTTCCGCATTCCAACCAATCTTCTTAATATATTGTCAAAAGGTGGTCTTGCGGCACCTGAGGAATTTGAAAATAAGTCGATACCTCAGAGAAAATGAAAAAGGAAAAATCATACAAAGAAAATTAAGCCAGAAGTGCCGGAACATAAAGAAACGAACAGAGGAGTACAAGTACAGTGAAGGAAATACCTTCTTCTTGCATGCGCACAGAGAATATGACTCTATCAGAGAGACCATCAAGAATAAAGGACAGTGATATATCCCAGTTTTCATTACAGGGGGAAATTATTTTATCATCATTATCCTAAAGACAATTTCCGTCAGTGAGAAAATAGCTTATCTTTAAAAGTCCAACAATCATATTTTTCCTAAACATTGTACTCTTGTGTGTTTGGTTTGGAATTTTCACCTGTTTAAGCCCTTATGGAAATTTAGTGAAATTAAATAATTGTTAGAGAAGCTTTACCAAAAAAATAAATAATAATTCTTAGAGAAGAAGCACCACACACACACACGTGCATGCACACACACACACATCCAACAAAATCGAGTAGGGTTAATATCCTTCAACTCCACAAAGTGTAGCTTCGTCCATAAAGAAGAAGAGAGTCTATTCAAGTTAAGAGACAGGCATCAAGTGAGCCTGTGATGAGTACGTGAAGTCTGTTTAGACTCCACAAGAATCGAAAGGCTAAAGCACAAAGTTATAAATTAAGAAGAGAGTCTATCATTACAAATTGTAGGAACTCGGGTGAAACTTACATTCCAGAAATAAAACAGAGATAATTTTCAATCAACATGGAACACCAAAGAAACTACCAAAAGAGAAGATTTAACCTTATCCTTAAACCTTGGGTGTTAAAGTAATTACCATGGAATGAGAACCCAAATACTGCATCCAGCAAGATATCGTACTCTGTTGACAAGTCTGGAGGAAGATCTTCTACTGACAAGAAAGGAACTCTCAGAGATTCGAGCTGCAGGCAGGAAGATACCAGTAAGAAAATGTAAAAGCTGGCACTAAATAACTGTTTTGGCATATTGGATACGAAATCGTGTCCAACCTGAGTAACCAGACCAGTATAAAGAGGCTTTGGAGTACGCTTAGGATAACAAATGTATGGCTTGTACCCAAAATGAAACAAATGGCGAGCAGCTACCAGGCCATCACCACCATTATTCCCAGGTCCACATATTGCAAGAACGCGCTTATACTCGCTGGCTTTGTAGACCTGCCAACACATCACATTCACATTTAGCCAGCATTGCACCTACCCAAATTCTAAATGCTAAGAAACCCAAGTAGATTGCAGCCAGCAAAAAGTTGGAGCAGTAACCCCATAATTCCACCACAAAGTTCTGGAAACAATGTCATGGCGAGTAGCAATGTACTTCTCTTGGCCAATAGAAAGAATTGAAAAAAAAAAAATCGGCAATGTCTTGCCGGACCGTTCAGGACATTCAAGTCTACCATTACATTATCTCTAAAGAAAAAACTCAGACAGAATCAAAGTACAGATGCATTCTACATACTTTATATGCTTATAATCCAGCGATGCACAAAACAGAGAGCACAAACTCCAAAAATTAACAAATCACATGGCCAAGCCATCTGCTGACCACTTATTTCTTATCCCGCATCCTCATCTTAATTGTTAACGAATCCTATTGCTCCCTGTCCAAGCCATTGCGAATAAATCAAACGGTAGCCATATAACAGAATCAAAGAGAGGCAAGCAAGGCGGTACCTCGGCAATTGAAGTCGCCACGCTCAGGCCAGCCAACTCCTGCAGAAAACAAAGCCCAAATAAAATAAAATAAAATAAATTCGAGCTAGCTGCAAAGGAAGACTCCACGCCCCAAGAACACGACAATCACAGACAAGGCGACCGCGGCGCAATCGCAGCCAATGATAATTCGAACACTGGGGCACTGACCATCAGCTGATCGACGCTGAAGCCGAGGGGGCCCATGAGTTCCTCGTCGATCTCGGCGGCCTCTCTCTGCGTGAGGTACGACACGGAGCTCGGATCGCTCGAGCAGCTCTCCAGCCGTCCCGCCATCGCGCGACGCTCGCAGCCCGACGTGGAGCAGAAGGGACGAATCGCGGGGCTCCAACCGCCGCCAGAAAACCCCTGGGCAAAGACATACAAAGAAGAAAGAAGGGGGAAGTGAAAATGAATTCGAGCCGTCGACAAAATGGCGAGCCACAGAGAGAGAGAGAGAGTAGAGAGAGAAGACTCACGGAGGAGAGAGGAGGGGGCAGGTGGCGGTGGCGGTGGTGGCGGTGGTGGTGGGGTGGGGGGAGGAGGGGAGGGTTTAAAAAGGGCGGAGCGGAGGGGAGGGAGGGAAATTGGGATTGGGATTGGGCGAGGAAGAAGCATGGCATCGTCGGGGTGGTTCTGGTGGTGATTCTGTTGCGTAGGATTGTCCACATGCTTGCTACGCACGAGCATCATCGTATCGTCGTAATGGGAATTTTAGTGAGGCGATGGTTCTCTCGCCCGAGCATCGGGTCGTTTCTCGAGCCCCGTTGGAGGTGGTCTTTAGAGCCTTTTGTGGATGAGTTTGGAACAGCAAAGTTGGGATTGGCTTACTTGTTCGCTAGTTGCTGAGAATTACGGTGCGCCGGGGTACAATCCCGATTGTACGGCCTGGCCCGGCGCGTTTCTGTGGATGCTTGCGCCGCCTATTTGGAACAGTTGTTCTCGGATCGTACCTATTTTACTGTGTAGTTGCGTTGAGAGGTGTTGTAACTATTTTCTTTATCACTCATCATGATTGTGAAAATACTACAAGTGGAGATAAATTTTTTACCTAATATCAAGTGTTGACATATTTAATTAGGAAAACAACTGGATCTGAAAAGATTTAAACTCAGAATCCCAAACTTTAATATCAATATTGAATAGTCTTGGACTTTTCTTAATCTAAAAGTTAACTCAAGGAGTGATGTTATTCCTCACATTTATAAACTAACAACTAGCCTCTTCCACAATTGACATGGGACAACATCAACAACTTCCCCTCATGCATCGGATTGTGGATCGAAGTTGCAACAACTTGTAATTTTTCCCACATGACTCTTGGATTCAAACTTGTTAGATGAAGGTGTGGTGGGACTCTTGACTATTGGGTCCAAACCCAAGCTTTGATACCGTGTAAAAATTTGATGGAATCATTGCCTACTATTTTAATAACTTAAATTATTAGATAAATGGTGTGGTTTAATATTTAATTATTTTAACACTTCCTAAAATGAAAAGAATATGATCATATTGCCTGTACCGGATGGAATAACATGATGAATAATTATATTATATGCACAATAAAATGCTGATATGAAGAGTCTCCTCAATATATATACAATTATTAAAGAAATAAAATTAAGGGAAATATCATAATTAACTTTAACAATATCATTTTCATTTCTCGTGCAGCATTATAAGCAAGTAAGAATATTCATAACTTTGATTGCACGGAGAGACAAAACACCTGAGGTAATTTTCTTTTTCACCACTAAACGAATCCTCCTTTTTTAAGAGAAAGTATGAAATAGACACTTTGCTTCTTTCAATAACAGAACACAACCATTTGTTTAGAATTCAGAAAATTAAAGAAAATTAGAGAACCATTCCAAATTTCTCACATGAAGTGCAAAGATGAGGTTGATTATTGCACAATAAGGACAGTCAGGTAATTTTACCAAGTGCACTTTCTTAACGTAAAATAGGTAGTAATTTCTTTGTTCTACCTTTCTATCGTTTTTCTTTTTTCAACTTTATCTTTTTTTTTTTTTTCCTTTTGCTTTATAATAAGAAAGATAAGTTTATAAGGGCTAACTGAGAAATATAAAGTCAAACAAAAGTGTGTTTTGGCTTAAATAAAAAGAGGGATAGATTATACAATTAAGTCATGGTTCTGTTACGTGTTTGAGATGAGAAAATCCATATCTAAAAAGGTTGATAGATTTAAGGAGTCATTTTTTAACCAAACTTTGATTCAAACGAATATCAAATTTATTTTAAATTTAATATGAATAAATGCCAATCGATTAGTGTCCCCATTCTAATTTAACTGTTAGCTCATGAATATATACCCCAATTTGATTGAACGACTACACTCACGAACAGGGATTGCCAAGTAGTAGCACTAAAGTATTTATGCATAATTGTTGAGCTGCCTCAAATTTTTTGCTATTCACATATACTTTCAAGAAACTAAATTTAATAATTTTGTAATTCGTTCAGAATTTTCGCTATCTAATTGATTTAAAGAAACTTAAAAAAATAAGACGGGTTAATGAAGATTGAAGAGTCCAATTTAATAAAACTCTTGTCTAATTTTTTTTATATCGGATATATATTTATGGTTCGAAATTTTGAATGATCGTTAGCCGACAAAATAAAAAGAAAGAGGACAAAATCATACAGCCTATCACGATCCGCCACGTCCGCAGGAAAGACACTTTCTCTCTCCGCCAGCTCATCCGTCTTCCGCCACGTCACTTTGCCGCGCGAAGATGAAACGTTCGAAAAACAGAGAGAGAGGCTGCAGCGTCCGCACCTAAAAATCTTCACCGGAATTCCCAATCCCCTCTGCGAGCCTCACCGAAGTCCGCGTGAATCCTGAAACATCAGCAGCCGCTCGTTCCATCCTAGTTTTTCATTTTTTCCCCTTATCCTCGCCCGGTGTCAGCTTCAAGTTTTCGGGCTTCGATGGCGGGAAGTTCCAGCCATGGCGGTCCGCTCCATGGCGGAGCTGTTCCCTTCCGATCTCAGTGAGTGATGCTCTCTCGGTTCTTCTCCGGTGCTTGCAGTCTCTGCAAACATGTTCGAGCAGTCTCTTGGTTGAGTCAGGATTGGATTCTGATTCTGGTCTGGTTTTTGCGGTCTTGATAGCCAGGGCCCTAATGCCGAGAGCGGCGGCGGCTCGGCCAGATGAAATCCTGCTGCAGATCGATCCGGTGGACGGTGGATTGGATCACGAGGTCGTTGGTGGTCTCCGCAGGCAAGTCCACCAATTGAGAGACGTAAGTTTTGATAGATGAGCTCAGTTTTCCCCTCCTTTTGAGCCAAGGAGTGTGCTCTTTTTTTCGGTAACTATTCGACTACTAGCTGGCCGGATGCATTGCGATTTGCAGTATCTGTGTTACTATTATCGAATTCATGATTTCTAGCTATGGCGCTCGCAGTTTCGTTGGAAAGACATGGTGCAATCTTGATATTCTTTGGACAATCAAGCATAGCTTGAGCATATTGTTAAAATATGTCTCGAGTTTGAGCCCAATGCGAAATTCCGAATATTTCGAATTGGATATGTTGCGCACGTTTGGAATTGAGTAAAGAAATCCGAAGATCAACTTCCTAAAGTTTGAATTTGCGTTGGAGAGCTTGGCCATTGAAATAGGAAAAACTTTCACTTGGATTTGGATTTTGTTTAAAATATATAGAGATATATTTTGGTTAAAATAGATAAGCGAGGAAACAGAATCCTACAAGAAGTTGGCAAAAGAATTAGGGTTTTACTTATATATAGACTTGTGGCCGTGGGTGGTAGAGATGGATCACAAATTGTCTTGAAGTGTCACGTGAGTGCTTGGTGTTCCACCATTGATCATGAAGAATTGGTCTTGAAAATCTTGTGGTAAGATTTGCGTGTAATTCCTTCATGAGATTGAGAGATTATTTCTTGAGAATTTCGGGCTAAACACTGCGTAATTGGAGCTTGGGAAACACCGAAAGAGTATTTGAGTGACTCGAGTGTATAATCTCCTCATATCGCTTGATTTATAGTGAAATTCGAAGCTGTTCTCCCCGTCGATGTAGGTCTTTACAACTGAACCATGTAAATGTGGTGTCCGATTTATTTTCTTCATCTGTCTATATTATAGTTCGATCGCTCGTTTATCGCAACACATATCAGCAAGTTCTATGCACTCTAATTGGGTAGTAAGATTGCTTAGATTCGAGCACCAGAGGCTATGGGGAACATAATCTGCGCAGTTTCATTGGAAAGACATGGTGCAATCTCGATATTCTTTGGGCAATCAAGCATAGCTTGAGCATATCAGCAAGTTCTATGCACTCTAATTGGGTAGTAAAAACTGTGGAAAAGGTTGCTTAGATTCGAGTACCAGAGGTTACTGGGGAACAGAATCTGCGCAGTTTCGTTGGAAAGACATGGTGCAATCTCGATATTCTTTGGGCAATCAAGCATAGCTTGAGTATATCAGCAATTTCTATGCACTCTAATTGGGTAGTAAAAACTGTGGAAAAGTTTGCTTAGATTCGAGCACCAAAGGTTACTGGGGAACAGAATCTGCGCTTTTGTCATTTGTCTGTTCTCTCATCCCCTTAGGGGAGAGATCAATCATAATCACTTTTTCTTAAAAAGCTGAGATTGTAGTTTTTAAGAAGTGTCAGAGTTACTATGGAAGCTGCCATTGCTTTTGTGCAGGTAGCCCAGGAGATAGACAGAGAGGGGAAGTTCCAGAATGACATGCTCAATCAGCTGGTATATATTTTACTTTGGACAGATAGCCATCACTTACTGTTCCTTCCTTGAAACCTTTAGGTTGGGCTATTTTTGTTTTTTTATGTTTGTTGATAAATCATAATTAGTAGGATAATTGCTGAATGATGCTGTCTGTTCACTGTTCACTGCTCTTAAGTTCTTATATAGTGTAATTGCCCTGTAGTATGCGGCAACCATGCTGTGCAATCAGGCTATCAGCAGCCTGGAAGCTGCCATTGCTTTTGTGCAAGTAGCCCAGGAGATAGACAGAGGGGAAGTTCCAGAATGACATGCTCAATCAGCTGGTATATATTTTACTTTGGACAGATAGCCATCACTTACTGTCCCTTCCTTGAAACCTTTAGGTTGGGCTATTCTAGTTTATTTTTTTATTTTTTTATGTTTGTTGATAAATCATAATTAGTAGGATAATTGCTGAATGATGCTGTCTGTTCACTGTTCACTGCTCTTAAGTTCTTATATAGTGTAATTGCCCTGTAGTATGCGGCAACCATGCTGTGCAATTAGGCTATCAGCAGCCTGGAAGCAGCATTAATAACAAACAGGATTTGGGAAAACTATGAGATTGATGTGAAAAGAGTGGGCAAATCATTCAAACACCTTGTGTTTTGAAAGATTATCGACTTCCCTTATTAGAATCTCTTTGATCCACCCAATTAAGAAAGTACAATCATGTTTACCATGCCTTTTATTTAATAAAGAATTCAAATATATAGAAGCTAACTAGGAATGTATCAGTTTGTGTATTTGGCAGAACTGGGTGAGTGCCATTTGACTAATCTGTCACAACAAATGGAGTGATTGCCAAAACACGATGGTGTGAGATTAAGTTTCCTGATGAAAAATCTGCAGGCCTTCTAATTCAAGCTGCTTGTTGCCTGTTTGTTTATTCTTCACGTGACTGCGAAACATTATGAGCTGCATTTTGTGACCTGCGTATGCAGCTGAATAATATAAAAGTTATCCTCCCCAAAGTTTTAGGGCATTGCAAGTATTGGATAAGATAACCTTGAAGACCAACCTCAAAAGGATAGTTAGGGTAACCGTTACATATCCAATAAATTAAAAAATAAAAACCAGTTCGCCTTCTCATTATTCAACAAGTGAAATGTCCTGATGCAACTTCAATTGGTGGTGAATTCCGTGTACAGTGAGGTGGCTGCTGAAGGTCATTGTCTTCATTGTCAATAGTTTTCTGCTGTTGAAGGTCATAATTTTTTTGATTAATATATGCTCTCTTTCCCTCCCTCTGCTGATGTCATTCATCTGTTCATTGCTTCTGCTTTGAGAAATTTGTTATCTGGACAATACATGCCAATGCCTAAATTCCCATTACCTTTGGCTCGACAACGCAACCTCTTCAAAGAATGAACAACTAAAGAAATAAGAAAATAGTATTTGAGGTAGCATCATGAATCTTGATTCGCTTTCCGCTTGAGGTACCGGCAGTTGCCTGGCTATCAAGCCATTTCCAGCTGTTCTCAATGATTGTTATTGCATGGAGCTTCATTGTCAGCTGTAGCCTCTAGTAGCTCTTATATGTAATCCTGTCAGAATGCAGAGTCGTAGATTATTAACATTTACTGGTTTGGAGACACTAAAATGGCCCGACGTTTTCTGAAGTTATTTGATGGGATAGTAAGGGTGCCATGGCCCTCCCCGGATTTGGAGAGGGCTTGACCCTCGCTGAGCCACATGCCAAAGGGAAAGAAAAGGATAAAGTGTTTAAGCTGGCTGACTGGTGTCCACGTCAGCGGTTTATAGCTAAAATTGACCGGAATGACTAAATGAGTAAGTTGTCAAAAGGTTTATAACTAAATCGATAAATCATCTAAAATATTTAAGACTATATTAGTAAGTTAACAAAAGTTTTAGGATTAAATTGGTATAATTGAAATGTTTAAAACTGAATTGGTTATAGTGCTATAGATTTAGTATCTTGAACAATTATCCCTCCCATAAACTCATTGGCAAGATGATTTCCATTTTTTTTTCCTCGCAATCTAAAGCGAGAGGAGTTGTCCGTGGAAGAATGCAACACCAAATTTGAGCATGTCCTGCTATGATGTCATGTGGTGGTGGCAGATGAGCAAACTGTAGCTTGGTATTTTGATAGTCTTCATTTGCAAACTGCCGAGGTAGTCCGATTACAACCTTATTGTGTTAGGCACAAATTGCGCAAACCCCAAGATCTCCATAACTAGAACAAGCACATGCATAATTGAGTAGAAAGAATTGACGAACCCGATTTGGAATCCATTGTTCTTGACAGCTTTAAAACACAATGTTCCAAGCACAAGTCCTTCTTCTCTATTGCCCTCCGTATCACTGGCTCAATGAGGCGGCCCCCTCACGTGTAGCGTTATGTAAACGCCCCTTAGGTGAGGATACAAGTGAGAATTAGGGTTAGAGGAGAGACTTGAGCACTATTTATAGAGTTTCCCAGTCCCCCCTCATTACGGGCCGGGCTCAACTCGGCCCACACTAGCCAAAGCCCCATATTAGACTAATTAAGAAACCTTCTATCTCACCTTAGACCAAACCCCGTAAAACGGTAAACGTTAAACGGTAATTACAATATCAATTAATGTAGTCCATAATTAGAAAAACTCTTACATTCTCCCACTTGGACTATATTAATTGAAATCGTACCTTATGTGCGCACATTGGTCCGAGATAATTCTTAATAGTCAATCCTATCCCATAAAGTCTTAAACACCGAATCATGGCGGTAATCGTATGTATACACACAGAGCCTTCCATGGTCACGAATGTTCTCAACTTTATTGATATGGATTCAATATGGTAGTGTGGCAATGGATAATATCTCTCATGAGAGATCCCATTTGTCAGTCATCATTCTCTTACCTTAGGCGACACAAAAATTTGTGCCACAAGAGAATGCTTTATGGTTCCAATGAACCCACATATGTCTTGTCTTTATGGTTAACCTTTCTTTATGTATCACAAGACATATGCGCAAGGCTAATAACCGGATGCCCGGATGCCCCTAGCCTTCACTCAAGGTTTAAACAATACCGAGACTTTTAACAATATATATCAACATAATAACAATCCATTCAAAAACATTTTATTGAATGCAAAAGTTGACATATATGTATCAAACATTTACTAAATTGTAACAAAACAGATGTAAACTTTATTCAAAGAAGAATAAAACACAGCTCCCACTAAAAACCAGCATCCCAAGACGCTCCTAGGCCCATACTAATGACATGTCGATCAAAAACACACGGGCGTAGGCCTTTAGTTAGTGGGTCTGCAACCATATCATCTGTATGAATATAATCTACCGCAACGTCACCATTCTACATCGATTCTTTTATAGTCAAAAACTTGACCTCCATGTGTTTAGACCCCTTGAGACTTCGTTGTTATTAATAAACAACACTGCAGAGTTATTGTCACAATAAAGCGTATGGGTCTATCCACAAAATCAAAACCGATAACTCCCTAATGAGGTTCGGAGCCAAATAGCTTGAGTAGCGGTTGAAAAACACGCTACAAACTCCGCTTGCATGGTCGAAGAAGATATGGATTTTGTTTCTCGCTCTTCCATGATATCGCACCTCCCGCCAACATAAATATGTATCCGTCGTTGATTTCTTATCATCTTGGCAACCAGCAAAATCTGCATCCGAATACCCGACTAGTTGCGCGATCCGGAACATATCTATAAATCAGCATATAATCTTTTGTTCTCTTTAAGTACCTTAAAACCTTCTTGGCAGCAACCCGGTGATCGTGTCCCGGATTAGACCGATATCTCGCCTAGAAGCCCTGTTACAAAAGCAATATCGGTCTAGTGCAAACTTGAGCATACATGATGCTTCCAAGCACACTAGCATAAGGTACATCCTTCATTTGAGCTTTCTCAAAATCTGAATTAGGGCATTGTGAAAGACTCAATTTATCACCCTTAACAACAGGAGCAATTCCTGGTTTGCATTCTTGCATATTGAATCTTTCTAAAACGCGATCAATATACGCCCTCTGAGATAAACCCAATGAACGGCATGAGCGATCCCTATGGATCTCAATGCCAAGAACAAAAGACGCCTCACCAAGGTCTTTCATGTCAAAATTTTTCGATAACATCCGCTTTGTCTCATGCAATAAACCAATGTCACTACTAGCAAGCAAGATATCATCTACATAAAGTATGAGAAAAATATATTTCCTCCCACTGACCTTGGTGTATATGCACTGATCTACTTTGTTCTCAATAAATCCAAATGAAGTAATAACACTATGAAACTTAAAATACCACTGTCTGGAAGCTTGCTTAAGGCCATAAATAGATTTTTCTAATCTACAAACAAGCTGACCTGAGTCATCCGCTACAAAACCTTCAGCCGCACCATATAAACCTCCTCATCAAGGTCTCCATTTAGAAAAGCAGTCTTAACATCCATCCGGTGTAGCTCCATATCGTAATAAGCTACCAATGCTAAGATCACTCTAAAGGAATCTTTAGAAGATACTTTGGAGAAAATGTTGCTTCATAATCTATTCCTTCTCTTTGAGTGAAACCCTTAGCTACCACCTGGCTTTAAACTTTTCAATCTTTCCTTTGGAATCCCTTTTAGTCTTGAATACCCATTTGCAGCCAATAGGTTTACAACCATCGTGCAATTCAACAAGCTCCCAAACACCATTGTGTTTCATAGATTGCATCTCATCTTTCATTGCATCTAACCACAAATTTGATTGAGGACATGAGATGGCTTAGTATAAGTCACGGGATCAACAACACAAACCTATGTCATAATCATGCTCTCCCAAGTAGACTAGATAGTCTCGGTGGTATAGCCGAACGTCTTTCTCTAGTTGATCTTCCGAGTGGAGCTACTTCATCCTCATTTTGAATCCGAGGAACTTGTGGAACTTCTTCAGGGGAAGTCTCAACAACGGGATCATGGACCACAACAGGCTCGGTTGTGGCGCAAGAGGATCCATAATTGTTTGCACAGGATGAGATAAGGATCCAAAGAATCCCCATCATACCATCATCTTCGATAGCGTGTGAGTAGCTACCCTTTTCAGCTACATCAAATTCCAGAAATTTTGCAGTCTGAGATTCCACAATTCTAGTACCTCCAAAGTAGGGTTATAAAACCGATACCCCTTTGAATGATGGGTAAGACACGAAGTAACATCGAGTAGTTTTGGAATCCGGCTTACTCAATGTTGGATTATATAACTTCACTTCGCTGGACATCCCAGACTCTAAGATGATTCAAACTAGGTTTACGTCCAGTCCACAACTCAAAAGGAGTCAATGGAACCGCTTTAGTAGGAACACGATTTAGAATATAAAGAGCTGTTTTCAAAGCTTCTCCCCACAGAAATTTAGGTAAATTTGTCCTACTAATCATACTTCTCATCATGTCCATAAGAGTACGATTCCGCCTTTCGGCTACACCATTTTGTTCGGGACTACCGGGCATAGTAAACCGACTTATTATTCCGTAATCCTCTAAGTATTTAGCAAATGGCCCTTTAAGTTGTCCAAAGATCACCGTGCCTACCAAAATACTCACCACCACGATCGATCGACAATCTTAATAACTTTTCCCAACTTGTTTCTCCACTTCAGTCCGAAAAATCTTGAATTTGTCAAGAGACTCGGACTTTTCTTTAATCAAGTACAAGTATCCATATCGAGAAAAGTCATCAATAAATGTGATGAAATAAAAATTTCTGCACAAGGTAGCCGTGTACGGTCCACTAATATCAAGTGTGAATAACCTCCAACAAGTCCGAATCGCGTACGGATTTCTTCTTTATCTTAGTCATCTTACCTCGCAACAGTCTATGCAAGTCTCTTGATCATCTTTGAGAGTAGGCAAGATATCAGCCTTTATAAGCCTTTCTACTCTATCTTTAGAGATATGACCAAGACGTTTATGCCACAATACATAAGACTGCTACTTAGGTAGAGGCCTTTTGGAAACAACCTTTTCAGCGGAATAAGCAACGTATATGTCGTTGGGAGATAAACTCAATCGATATAATCCATCGGATAAATTGCAACACCCAATCTTATTTGAATCATAAAACATGGAAATAGCATAACTCTTTATTTCAAAAGAGTATCCACACATGTTCAAACAAGACACAGAAACTAAATTCCGTCTAAAAGAAGGTATGTAAAAAGTGTTTCTTAACACCATCCGAAAACCAGAATCTAAAATCAAAATAACATCTCCCACGAACTCAACGTCAACTCCAACGTTGTTTCCAACAGTGAGCTTTGATTCATCCTGATTTGGCATCCTTCGGTTTATGAAATCCTGAATGGTAAATGCAACATAATTAGTTGCACCACTATCTAGCCACCAAGAATTGGTCGAAACTTTAGATAGATTTGATTCATAAACAAATGCCAAAGAATCATTATCTTTAGGTTCACTCTTGATTCTCTTTGACAACCAAGCCTTAAACTTGCTGCAGCGTCTCTTCACATGTCCTCTCTCCCTACAAAAATAGCAAAGAACACCATCCTTCTTGGTGATTGCCTTCTTAGGACCCAAAGTGTTAGAAGGACCTGCTCCTTCAGAATTTCCTTTGTTGTTGGAAGGACTAGCAACTTCTGAATTGCCTTTATGGGTATAAGTTTTCACCTTCTTACCCTTGTCACTAGCAGAACTAGAAGCATAAAGAGCAATATGTCCTTTATCTTTCTTTAATTTCTCTTCCTCTGCCACCAACCTTGCAATCAGGTCATTAACAGACCATGTTTCATCTTGGGAACTATAATTGGTCTTAATAATCCCAAAATCAGGAGGAAGAGTATTTAAAGCTTGATGGACAATGCAAGCAGTTGGAATTTCAACATTAAGAACTTGAAGCTTTGTTTGCAAATCAACCATCCTCAGAACATAATCTCTGACTCCACTAGAACCATCATACTTCATAGTAAAAAGTGTTTGCATATGTGTCCCTATCTCAGCATTAGGCGACACACGGTTTCTAGCCATCAAAGCTTCCATCATTTGCCTAGCATTGCAGTCTGCAGGCAAACCACTTTTCAAGTGTTCCTGAATGGAACGCTTCATAGACAGCAAGCAAATTCTATTGCTCTTTTCCCATGCAGCAAAATTTGCTTTTTGAGCCTCTGTACTCTCGGCGAGTCAAAGCGCCGGCCGATCGATAGTAAGAGCCACATGAACATCTGCCATCTCCATAGCAAACAGAAAATCCTCTCTCCATCTCTTAAAATTCGAACCAGCAAGAACCTCAATGGTGACGGAGTTACCATTTACGAAAAAGGTGACTGAAAGACAAGCGGTATATATATAATTAGCATCATGTGAGCATTGTGTAACTTGACGCACAAGTACACATCCAGAGAGTTACATGCAAAATCACATAATCACCTTTGGGCAGAATACATGACAAGCAATTGTACACTCCCCACATGATAAGGGTTATGAGGATATATTCCAATCTTCGTGAATTCATCACCTTTGGGTATATGAACCATTAGTATCGGTCACTCCTCCACCACACTATCATGTATCCCTCCATGAACTAATACACAATTACCTCCTTTGGGAATATAATTATGCATTAGATCGGGAGACATCCCAATCATCATACGATCGAAATTTCTCAAACCCAATCAAGCGTGCCACTTTGGCGGTCACAACTTAATTGAATCCTTGAAACTCTCTCACACCAGGGATATAAAATTTTCATCTCACATACATCATATACATGTGATTTAACATTAGTGATAGGGGCAACATATCACTCAAATCACATGCCATGCTAATTAAATTGCCTTATTCATTAATAAAATACATTAAAATTTAATTTTTATTAATGAATCACATTCATAATGTTCATATGATAACATACCTGTATTCCTGCATCTGTATTTTCAAAATCACAGGAAAAATACAAGAAAAATACACAGAAAATACACTAAAAAACACGTATTTAGGACTCCGTATGTATTTTCACATCCATACGATCATCAAAAATATAAAATAAATATACCATGACGTAGGAAATAACCATACGAGTCCAACGCCACCAGCCACGCGCGAATCGGAGCATCCACGCGCCCGCACGCGCCGCCTGAGCGCGCGGCGCGTGGAGTCCACGCGCGAGCGTCATAATCCGGTCAAAACCGGTCCGACCGGTGGCGGTCCGACCGGTTCCCGGTCCGACCTTCCGGTCCAGCCGCCCGGTCCGACCGGTTGACCGGTCCGGTCAACAGTTGACCGGGTCGGGTCGGGTCGTTGACCTTCCGGGTCGGGTCGGTCTCCAGTCGGGTCGGGTCGGGTCCGAATCCGAATCCGGGTCGGAATCCGAATCGCTGACGTCATCGTGACGTCAGCGCGTTCGGAATCCGAATCCGAATCCGGGTCGCTGACGTCATCGTGACGTCAGCGCCCGCGTGCGCCGCACGCGCGAGCAGTGCCCCGCGCGTGGGCGCGCGTGTTCGACGCCCGGCGGCGCGTTGGCCGCGCGTGGGGGCGCGTGGGGCCTCCCCCGGCGACGCGCCGCCCACGGTTTTGCTCAGCTCGTCGAGCCCAATCCAATTTTGTGATTTAATTTTATTTTTATTAAAAAAAAAAATCTCGAAAATCACAAATTATGGCAAGATCCGTACTAATTAGGGTTAATTCGTACAAATTAGGGCAAAATCAATTGTGTTCGTGTTCTAGGGTTATGGATGCTCTGATACCACATGTTAGGCACAAATTGCGCAAACCCCAAGATCTCCATAACTAGAACAAGCACACGCATGGTGAGTAGAAAGAATTGTGAACCCGATTTGGAATCCATTGTTCTTCGACGGCAAAGCGGAAACACAATGTTCCAAGACAAGTCCTTCTTCTCTATTGCCCTCCGTATCACTGGCTCAATGAGGCGGCCCCTCACGTGTAGCGTTATGTAAACGCCCTAGGTGAGGATCTGAGTGAGAATTAGGGTTAGAGGAGAGACTTGAGCACTATTTATAGAGTTTCAGTAGGTCCTCATTACGGGCCAGCCAACTCGGCCCACACTAACAACCCCATATTAGACTAATTAAACCTTCTATCTCACCTTAGACCAAACCCCGTAAAACGGTAAACGTTAAACGGTAAATTACAATATCAATTAATGTAGTCCATAATTAGAAAAACTCTTACATATTGGACTTTTAATCAGGTCTTCACATTATTGATGAAGGTGGAAAAGCAACACAAAGGAGACGAGAATGAAGTCAGAAGCCATCAACCAAAGAGGGATCCTTTCATCTTGAGAGTTCGACTTAAAAACCTCTGTCGGCATCGAAGGAAGCCGTTGAACTAAGGAAGAGTATCTAAAACCAATTAGCTAAGCGAAGCTAATGATAAATCATGACTGTTTGAAATGTCATGTGTTTGGTCCTATCGCCTCGGAGTGTCCTGATAGAAAGATCATCTCCCTTGTACAAGATGAGCAACGGGGAGAATCGCAACACTGTTGGAAAATATGACTTCGAATTTAATATAACAATTAAATCAGACTTTAAGGCGTGATATTACTTTATTTAAGGATTTATTTGCTTTACAATGTTGTCAATGGTACTAACAAGTATCCTTCAGGATACAACAAAGTATCGATTGAGAATACTAGATAGTAATTCTAGTATTTTTCTGAGGCATCTCTAGAAAATAATTGAAAACATAGGTATAGTTTTTGGAAAGAAAACTCAAAATGACTTAATTTTTATTCATGCCAAAAATTGACACACACACACACACACACACACACATATATATATATTGGTCTGAAACAATATAGGCAACACTTTGAGAAAAGTTGTAAAGTGAACAAAAGTATCATTTTGGAAAAAATTGCAAACTAAACAAGAAAATTTTTAAAGGTTATCTTGAAAAGACACAAATAAAATTCGAAATAAAATGATATTAATAATTTTTTTGATAATATAAAATTCCGAATTTCAAAATTTCTAGAATACGATAAAGTTGTAAATACGATATTGACATTTTTACATAAGGATTTTATACATTGGAGATGTGCACACAATAGTTTGTGAGAAGCACCCACTGAAACCGATTCGTCTCATGGATAGAGAATTGAAAAGAAAAAAAATACCTATCTATTCACGATTTTCATTATTTGCAAGTCAATTTGGAAATTCCAACGATCGATTGTGACATCACAACGTGAATCACGATGGTCATGTCAAGGCTTCTTTATTGAAGTGCGCGAGATTGGTTTAAGCTTTAAAATAGTGAGAAATTTTTATTTTAATTTCGTAGAGTTACTTGGTTAAAATCACGTATAGCTACTCAGGAGAAAAAAAATAAAATCAAAAGATCATTTTAGTTTTATACTGCTACAACAAAGTATCTCTAGGTCAGTAAACAATACACAAATTAATATTTAAGTATTCACCTAATATAATAGTGTTACTATCAGTGGGACAAGTTCCTTTTTCCTAATTAATGTAAACAATAGTGAGAATAAAGCTATGCCGTAATGTGGCCATACAATTTTTTCTAGTCACTTTGCTACTTGTATTTAGACTTATTCCCAAGTACTATTGGAGTTATATATGTCCGATCCGACTGAACATTTCTCTGCTGCCCCGAACAAAAATGAAAATAAAAATCAAACCTTTCTCTACGTTGTTCTCCATGTATAAATCTCATCTCGAGGAGAAAGCTAAATATAGGAATCAAATATGGTAACACAGCTAATACTATAATTGGATATGTGCTGTTTGGCTCATAATTCTTTTACATTTCTTTTACATTGCATGATTACCCTTACATGAAAAAGAGATTTAAAATTCAACCGCCGACCGAATTCAACAAAAGCGAGAAGGGAAATACCAATTTACACCCTCAGAAATATTGAAGTGTCATTTTGTTCCTCTCGCCCAATATGCATGAAGATTTACTCCTCGAAATTTGTTGCGTTCATGCAGCCTAAAAAGGTAGGTTTTTCTTCGTTTTCTGTTCTGTTGGAAGCAAGTAAAAGCTGTCTGGCATTATTCGATTAGATCATGGTGAGTTTGGGGTAAAGCGAACCAATTTCCATCGAGTTAGGGAGCAAATTGTTACAAATTTGGGTACAAGCAAACTTCATTGATGAACTGTTCAATTTGGCTCCGGTCCACAAGCTTGGACTTCTTAATAACAATTACCATATCACTTGGCAATGGTCCTTCGTAAACAGTACCATATCCTTCTTGGTAAACTATTATGCTTTCATTATAATTGTTGATGTCCTTTTCTAGTTCTTCAATGCTAAATATTTTTGCGACTTTTGTAGACGTGGCTCATCCATCTAATTGTTGCGACAAAAGCAAGCCCCCATTTTGCCTAAAGTATTGATCTTTGAGCCTAATGAGCTTCATTTTCAAGTGTCCTAAATGTAGAAATTATATATTGAATAGCAGTGCTATTATGAAGGAAAAGTTTCAAAAATCCTAAACATATTGCATTTATACCAATTTAGTCATAAATTTTTTGGATTGGTTCAATTTACTCGTTAACTTTTTCACATTGATACTAATTTAGTTCATCCAGTCAATTTAGGTTGGAAATCACTGACGTGGACATCAATCCTCACTAAATCCTAAATTGACACAATGGATTTGTTTAAGCTAATCTACAAAAAATAAAATAAAAAAATAAAAAGCACACGTTCCATTGCCTATAAAGAATGTCATCAATTTAATAGATTAATTCGATATGAAAGAAGTAAACTCAAACTAACCTCAAGAATACATATTTTCTTTTCCCATGGTACTACAATGTACTTACAGTTTTTAAGGTCTTACTTTTTTTTTAATCCATGTCATTTAAAACATGCACGTATAGAGACTTTTTCGTTTAATTATACATGCGTCTAAATAACTCAATAAAAGCCCTATCTCTATGACCAGCTATATCCCTTTCGATGACATGAAAATGCCAAGGACTTGTAGCGTAGAAGAATTTTTTAAAAATGAATTAGCATAACTTCCTCTTTTTCTCATGTCATCCTCTTGGATAGATGTTATCAAATCACTAGTAATTAACTTGCTATCTTCAACAACCATGAAAAAAGTTGCTATCAGAATAATAACGCGGTAAATATGGATTGTATGAAAAATAAGGAAGTTGCATGGGTCGTGCATCACACATAAAAGAAAGACGAAACAACCCGTTGAACCATTTCTATTGGTTCTTAGATGCTAATCAAAACATGAGAGAGAAAGGAGCGAGTTTGACTTTTGGAAGTAAAAAGAAAAAAAAATGAGGAGAAAATTATCCAAAAAATCCTAAATCTACTGTACGGCAGCTAATTCAGTCTTAAAACTTTTAATTATATCAATTTAATCCTAAAATTTTTAACCAATTACCAATGTAATCCTTTTAACTAATTTCAACTAGAAATTGCCAATCTGACAGTCTAGTTAATGTCGGCTATCCTATGTGGTGCTACCAAGGCTAACGTGGATAATTATTTTTTAATTTCTTTAAAAAAATTTCCCAACTTTTTTTTTATGATTTTCTTTTTGTAATTTTCTTTTCTTTTTTACCTTCACAAGGCTGTTGGCCTCTAGCTGGGGGTTGGCGACTTCCCTAGTTGTAGCCATGAACAAGGGTCCCAACGCCCTCGCTGTGGCCCGCAAAAGCTTGGGCAAGTGTCGCAACATCCTTGCCAAATCTAGCAAAGCGAGGGCGTCGTAGCCCTCATTAGCCACAATGACCTTGATTCGATGAGGGCTTTGCGGCACTTGCCTAGGGGCTAGCAGAGGTTGTGAGCGGCCTGGTGGTCATGTGAAGAAAAACACAAAATTGAAAGAAAGAAAAAAAAAGAAAATTTGAAAATCAATAAAAAATTTCTGAAAATTTTAACAAAAATTATAAATTGTCAATTTCAGATATTTCTAGCCAAAATTAGTTAGAATGACTATATTGGTAATTCGTTAAAATGTTTAGGGCTAAATAGGCAAATCATCAAAAAGTTGAGAACTAAATTAGCATGATTAAAAGATTTAAGACTGAATTGGCAAGTTGTAAAAATGTTTGGGACTGAGTTGGCTACCGTACAAGAGGTTTAGAATTTTTCGGATAATTTTTCCTGTGAACGAGGACATAGTCATAAGTGATTTTGTCTTTTGGGGGGTGGTTGATTTAGTACTCCTTGAGGGTACGCAATTGTTCCTTCGGAATCAAGCCAGCTTAGGAAAGGCTGCTAAGAAAAAAAAAAACTCCGAGCACTTGCATTCATATACGATACGACAGCTTAAATAGATAAATAGATGGGTATATGTCAAGTAGAGGTTTCAATGAAACCTTTGCCGCACCGAAACGTGATGAACCCTTGACCTGGCAGTTGTCCTCAGCTATGAGTCGTTTTTTGACAAATTTTATCTTTATTTTCAACATCATATGCCAATCTACATATGTCTTTCTAGGGAAGTTGCGCCTTTTTATTTATTTATTTATAGCAATATAGCTTTTAGTTCTTGTTACATTTTGCACTTAGAATATTCGTACATATTACATTTTGCACTAAAAAAATTCATGCATATATGCGTGGAGACCTAATATGAAAGTATAGTTCGAAACTTTTTTTAGAGCTCTTACAGAACACAATTTGCCCATTACGAGCTTAATATGGATAACAACAAACTAAGTAGCACCAACACACGACATGCGACACGACACGACACGATACGACTCGTTGGCACGTCGTTTTTAAAAAAATTGAGAATTCTAATACGTCGGGACATGCTGTATATTTAATATATATTTTATATATAAATAAAAAATTATTATTTTAATGATTTTTTCAATCAAATTAATCTAATTCAAATTCACAAATAAAAAAAAATCATATAATAAATTTACATTAAAAACATTAATCTACCATTTGATTAATATTCTTCATTGTTTCAATTTGACAAATTCAACTTAATTTCAATAAATCCATAAAAATTAGAAAGAAAAAAACAAGTAATTTACATTCTAGACTTGAGTGTTAGACGTGTTGGAAAAAAGAAAAAAGAAAAATCTTGAGGGTAAATTGTGTATCAAGGAAAGTCGAGTCAAAAGACCAGATAAGAAAATATTAGATTTTTCTTCTTTCCTAATTTGTTATTTTTATTATTGATTTTTTTTTTTTTCACATATATATATATTTTGGTGAAAAGGTAAGTAAATATATTAAATGGGAGGTCAAAAAGTACAAAGAACCAGCTTAAAAAAAACTTACACTCTAATGAACAGGCTCAAAAGAGTGGAAGGAAGCCGTACAAAAGCAGGCGGAGTAAAGCACCAACGCCTAGACACATGCACACACACACACACACATATATATTTTGACCCTTCATTTATTGAAATTTTTTAAAATTAACTTCTCATGTCGGAACGTGTGTCGAAAACTCGTACGTTGAATTCTAACTTGAATGTCGAAGAGTGTAAAAAAAATTGACCAATTGTCAAATTTTCCGATACATGTTGACCGAGTATTGGAGAGTGTCCGAGAGTGTCGAACACATGTCGAAGTATCTGACATGACATGAAGACTTTCGAAAAGTGTCGGTGCTTCCTAAACAACAAATCCGTTGTAATGCAATGTGTAGATATATGTACTTAAATAATTTTGCACATATCTATTGTTGGGACCCAATATGAAACTTAAATAGTTCAGCAATTTTTAAAAACTTATAATCAATACAACATGTCCATAATGAGTCCAACGTGGATATCGGAACGCAAGGCACAGGTACACTATGTCTCTTGAACTTATATATAGTTCCCAGCCTAGTATAAATTTTGGATAAAACATGATGAGAACATCACTTATAAACTTGATTCGCGTTTATGTATATGATATATTGAGCTTACCCCATAAGTATATGAGAATCATTGTAAAAGAAAAAGAAATATACGTGTCAATTTTGTGTTTGCTATAATCTAATCGAATCATTACAGATGCATTAAAATGAGAGAATCTATTCATAAATTCAACAGAGGATATGCACTAGGGTACTTGAGCTCGTTGATGGAGTAGGTAATTAGCACATGTAAAGTACTTTCAATATACAATATGTTCTTTTTTATTAGAAATTAACTTAGCTATTAATAAGCATAAGATAATACATATAACAAGACCAATGGAATTGAGTTGGGGAGCCGCGAAATACAACAAGTAGACGAAAGAAATCAGTTGAAGTAGTATGAAGTACAATTGTTGAAATAATCACATCAACATTTTCCCCTGTAAAACCAATATAAACATATTCCTTATGCTCATTGATTTACATAGACCAGTAAAAGTGCACAGACCTCGCGTTTATATAGAAACCGACATTAGAAATATTGTTTTTTTGTTTAAATCGCCTTATTGCATAATATTAGGATTATCAGTCAATGGAAAGTAATTATTGATACAATACGAAGAAATGGGAAGCACATATACGTGGAAAGATACCGATATGTCAAGATTGAAGTACATGGCTGATAAAGCTTTCCACAGAATATCTCTAAAACAACTAATTGGGGGTATTTGGTAAGGAGCTATTTTCTTGATATAATAGTAAACCATAGTGAAAAGCTAAAGCAAATTAACAAGAAATCAAGAAGAGATAATATAGTCATCACGGATACTAGATATACAAAAAGTAAATAAAAAGGGTTCATGAATCTAGTATATTGTTTCTGGGCACTTCATCAACGTTATTTTGCAACTCGCGTAAAAAGGCAAATAAAGAGATTGCGATGTCTCATATCACAGAAATTTGGACCAAGATAACTGAATGCATCTTCATCTTGCTGATAAGAGTGACTGATCCTCCTCCATTGACGTCAGCTCTACTTCTACATCCAATTGCATCGACATGGAAATCACACTCGAAGCATAGATAGATCCAATTCTAATGCGATCGATCTCTTCTTCATTTTGCCGGGCAACCATGGGATTT
This sequence comes from Eucalyptus decipiens, assembly GCA_014182575.1. Taxonomy (NCBI): domain Eukaryota; kingdom Viridiplantae; phylum Streptophyta; class Magnoliopsida; order Myrtales; family Myrtaceae; genus Eucalyptus; species Eucalyptus decipiens. The sequence goes on along the minus strand of CM024614.1, from coordinate 57,840,341 downwards.
CGTAGTGATCGTACTCGTTCCAATTCCATCGCCACTTCCTTCATTGTAGGCCTGTACCTTCCATGAAGTCTTAAGCATCTTTTTGCCAAGTTGGACACTGCAATAATTTCTTCATTCTTGCCATGGTCTAATACCTCCTTATCAAGAACATCAAACAAGCGATTCCCCTCCATTGAAATGATGAAGTATGAGGCTAGATTTCTGTCCTCTTCTGCCCTACGTTGAGAAATTGGCCGTTCTCTGGTTAGTAGCTCAACAAGGATAATCCCAAAGCTATAGACATCACTCTTGTCCGTAAATTGACTTGTTTGGTAGTACTCAGGGTCTAAGTATCCGAGGGTTCCTCGCACCATTGTGGTCAAGTGTGTTTGGTCAATGGGAATCAATTTGGAAGCTCCAAAATCCGCTACTTTGGCTCGATATTTTTCATCCAAAAGTATATTTGATGACTTGATATCACGATGATAAATCGGTATTGCTGCATCAAAGTGCAAATATGACAGAGCCGCGGCAACTTCATTGGCAATTCTTAATCGCATTTCCCACGAGATGGGAAATTCTTCATTTGGATCATGAAGACAGTGGTAGAGAGTTCCATTGGGGACAAATTCATAAACCAGAAGAGGGACTTCACTCTCCAAACAGAATCCTAATAGCTTGACCACATTTCTATGATTGATTTCAGAGAGAATAACGATTTCATTGACGAACTGTTCAACTTGTCCTGCATCAATAACTTTGGATTTCTTGACCGCAACTACTGTTCCGTCTATCAACATTCCCTTGTAAACAGTTCCTTGACCACCTTGACCCAATATTCGATTCTCATTGAAATGATCCGTAGCCATGTCTAACACCGTTGAGGCGAATAACTTGCCTTTGTCCACATGATTGTCTTCAATAGAAGTTAGGCGTTGTTGCAACAAAAATCCGCCGTTACGTTCAAAGAATTTTTGTTTGAGCTTTGCCTCACGCCTTCTTTTGATGTATTTGTCCAACCACCAACAAAGCAAAATCAACATTATGGCTCCGGCACCCGTGCCTGACCCTGTGTCCAAAAAAGTCAATGGGAATTGCTACGTCATCGTCAACAAATTAGCTTCCACTAATTTAACAGGTGCTTTTAAGCTTTGAAGAGAGAGAGAGAGAGAGAGAGAGAGAGAGAGAGAAGGCTTAGCTCAACAAAATAATTCGGAAATATTATGCATCATTTATGGGTGAGAAACAAAGATACAATCAAATTGTTAAAAGCATAGACTATGAAATTACAAATAAGATTATTCAAGAAATCCTAAACTTATTAAAAGACAATCAATTCAGTCATAAATCTTTCGATTGTTCTAATTTAGTTCTAAACATTTTAATGATTTACCAATTTAGTCCTAAACTTTTTATCGATTTGTCAATTTAGTCATTCTTGTCAATTTTGGCCAAAAATCACTAACCATCTTACGTTGCACGACTTGTGTTAATGTGGACTATTTTTACAACTTTTTTTTTTTTTTTAATTTTATGTTTTTTTCATCTTTCCTTTTTCTCTTTACCGGCCTTGGGCATGGGCTATAGTCGTTGGCCTCAGGTGAGGGATGCCTATGCTTGGGTCGCCAAGGGTAACCCTTGCAAGCCCAGGCCTAGGTTGCTCAGCCTGAGGCCGGCAACCTTCACCAACCATCATCGAGGCTTGACAATGGCCAATGGAGGGAAAAAGGGAAAAAGAAAAAGAGAGGAAAAGAAAAAGTTAGAAAATTTTTAAAGAAAAAATTGTCCACATCATTGGCCAAAAGGACTAAATTAGCAAATCATCAAAAGTTTTAAGATTGAATTGACATAATTAAAAGATATCGGACTAAATTGGTAAATTATCAAAATGTTTAGGAATAAATTAGCATAATTAAAAGATTTTGAGTTGAATTGATTGCCATAGAATAATTTGAGGACCTTTTGGATAATTTTTCAAAAAAAAAAAAAAGCCACATGCAAATTCACAATTCAATCGCCTTCTTTCAACCCACCAAAAAAAAAAAAAAAAAAAAATCACCTTCTTAGTTTTACCGCTTACTTCATTTGAGAAATGGGGACCCCCAAAAAAGAAGCAATTGCGCATGTACTTGGGGAACGCAATGAGGAGGGGCGGGGCTAACGCCCCCGTCCGCAACTTAAAACTAGTAGAGATGTCCACATACACCTCATGCCTCATGCAGGACAAGTTTCTTTATCCCATCCCCATTCTCCCGATAATGTCAAGTTTTTTTTTTTTAAAATAAAAATAAATAAAGATCTATAAGCACAATTCATGATTGTAAGAAGATAAAAACGACATTAAGAGGTCAGAGACAAGAGAAAATTGGACAATCACACCGGACCAAGGAAATGAGACATACCCGGATTGCACAAAATAAAATAAAATAATATAAAAAATATTAGTAATCAATTGTTCCTTTTCAATTTGAGCTGTGCTGCCATAAATGCTGTTGGTGTCCCCGCTTACTGCTATCAAGAGACCACCCCATTGTGGTTGCCTAAGTAGCACTAACACCGACATTCGACATGACACGACACAACATGCCGACATATCGTTTCTAAAAAAATTGAGAATTCCGACACGTTGCGACACGTTGTATATTAAATATATATTTTATATATAAATAATAAATTATCATTTTTATGATTATTTCAATCAAATTAATTTGATTCAAATTCACAAATAAATAATAAAAAATCATATAATAAATTTACATTAAAAACATTAATCCACAATTTATTAATATCATTCATCGTTTTAATTTGACAAATTCAACTCAATTTTAATAAATCCATAAAAATTGGAAAGAAAAAAACAATTAATTCACATTCTAGCCTTGGGTGTCGACGTGTTGGAAAAAGGAAAAGAAAAAATTGAGGGTAAACGTGTATCAAGGAAAGTCAGAGTCAAAAGAGGAGAGAAGAAAATATTAGATTTTTATTCTTTCCTAATTTGTTATTTTTATTATTGATTTTTATTTTTTTCACGTATATATATTTTGACCATTTATTTATTGAAATTTTTTAAAATTAACCTCTCATGTCGTAACGTGTGTCGGAAACTTGCATGTTGAATTCTAACTCGAGTATCGAAGAGTGTCGGAAAAATTGATCAATTGTCGGATTTTCCGATACATGTTAACCGAGTGTTGGAGAGTGTCCGAAAGTGTTAGAGAGTATCGGACATGTGTTGAAGTATCTGACACAACATGAAAGCTTTCGAAGAATGTCTGGTGCTTCCTAAGTGATTGCAACTCTCAGGGAACATCGTCGAGTGACTCTGTCTCTCTCTCTCTAGATTTGAGGTCATGAAACCACCACGGTGTCGCACTCCCTAGAAGACAACAGGAACCACCGCGGTATATGGTCGTCTACGTCACCATTCTCTCCCCTCATTTTCTTTTTCTCTATTTCTAGCCAGCTCTCTCTCTCTCTCTCTCTCTCTCTGGGTTTAGTTTCTTTCTTCAAGTACTTTCTTTTTTATTATTTATTTGAAATTTTTCTGTTGAGTTTTGAGTTCTCTTTATTGTGACTGAGAGATCAGTTCATCATCAAAATCAGCTGATTTAAATAGTGCTATTTGAGACAGACACCCAAGTAAAATGAAAGAACATACCAATAAGTATCAGCCCTAGATGTGATGGATTAGCAGTGCATCCTTGCCCACTCTTCTTGCCATCGCCATGATAACCCTTGGGGCATGAACAATTATAACTCCCATCAATGTTATGGCAAATTCCGCTGCACTGGTTCTTATTTGGATCAGCACATTCGTCAATATCTACAAATAAAAACACACACATCCAAAGTGATGAACTTAAGAAGAAATGGAAAGGATGACTCTTTCTCAGGGTATATCAGTAGTAAGGACAAAGTAAAGAACGTCAATTTGAAAATACCTTGACAACCATCCGTGAGATACGGATTGCCGTGAAAACCTTCTAAACAAGTGCACTTGTACCCCACTCCATTTTCAGCATCGGTACAATTGGTATTCACGGTGCACATGTAGTTCCCACTGCTCTTGGCGAACTCGCAATTTTTGTCCCCTACTGCCCAGTCGAGAACCAAGGGAGCCGTCTGAAGTTCAAGTCGCCGAAGATCATCAGAACTGAAGTTGTAGAAACCATTCGCCGCAACAAAAGCATAGCCGCAAGGGTTGAAATCCAAGACTTTTTTATGCCATTTGTAGCTAGAAATGGAGATATTGTAGTTGAACAAGTTCATAGGTATGCTCGTCTCGCAGCAACCCATACCCGAGCACGAGCCATTAATCACTTTGGAAATGTTATCGCAATTCGAGATACATCCAAAGGCGAAATAGCCGTCCATGTCCAAGAAGGTCGCATACGTATCGCATCCGACACCTATGAACTTGTTCTTGGTGTTGGATATGGGGAAGTCACCGAGGGTGAGTTCCGGAGAGTAGCTTAAAGTAGCATCATACCCTGAAGAGTTATAGCAGTCTCGGCCGATCCGCATGTCTACTCGCATCTCGTGATCCTCGAGAGAGATGTCGAGTATTTGCAAGCGACCTCCTTCATTATCTATATAAGGCTTTGGAGGGTTAGTAGAGTCATCACAAGCAACTCTAAAAGAGGAATTTCCGATGCGGCAGTGGGATTCACTATCACTCAATCCGAAGGGATATGGAATCGAGAGGTTTCCACAAGTGCTTCGGCATCCGGGCTTCGTTATTGAAACATCAGCTTCTGCTATATGGATGTGGCATGCACCCAATACGACGGTCCCAAGCACGACAACTCTCGAGAGAAGCTCCTGGATGAACATGGTTCTTCAAACTCTTACAAATGTCTTTGATAAATTAACTTGATAGGATCGAGGGCATACACATAAATAGAAGTAAGATGGTCACATATATGGTATGAGATCTGATCTATGAAGCATGGACACGTTGCCTGTGCTTCCGTGTCGTATCCGACACGCTCGGACACGGTTGGACACAATGTGTCTCGGGTTTTTTGACACATGGTTAACTTTTCTCGACATGTTTCGATACGCGTGTATGAAAGACGATGAAGGGTGGAGGTGAGGGAGGGTGAGGGAGTAGAGACAAGGCCGCGAGCAACGGCGAGAGAAGGCCAGAGAAAGAGCCGAACAGAGAGAAAGAAAAGAGAGAAAGCAAACTCCCGCTGGCGGGACGAAGCCACGCAACAGACCACTGCGACGGCGAGAGACAGCTAGAGAGAGTAGAAACTGAGGCGAGGGTCGACACTATTGCGATGGATCAACGAGGAGGAGGAGGAGGATCAAGAGGAAGAGGAGAGGAAGGGGGTTGTGCGGAGAGGAAGGTGGCCATGCGATGAGGAGGAGGAGGAGGAGAAGGATTGAGAGGAAGAGGAGAGGAAGGGGGTTGTGCGGAGAGGAAGGTGGTCGTGCGATGAGGAGGAGGAGGAGAAGGATTGAGAGGAAGAGGAGATGAAGGGGTCGTGTGGTGAGCGGCGAGAAAGAGGAGGAAAAAGAGGGTGGTTAGGGTTTTTGATAAGGAAACTAAAAAGTAATAAAAAGGGGGACTTATGGTGGGACTTTTAAATTTGGGGGAGGGGAAGTGACAGCCTGTGGTGGGGGAGGGAAAAAAAATGAAATAAATTTGGGGTAGAGGGAAATGGACGAGGGAAAAAAAGGGGTGGACCTCAATGGGGACTTTTTTAATCAGAAAATTAAATAAATAAAATTAAAATATAATTTTGAAAAATAAAAGTACTGACTTTTGAATAATGATAAATTTTGATTATTATAGAAAATCATGTATTTATTTAAATAAATTGATTCCAATTTCTTATTAGTCATTAGTTTCATCAATAACTTTTGTTAAAATTAAAAACATGTTTCGCATTAACTATTAATATATCTTTCGAATTTTTAATGAATTGATTTATTAATATTATTAGTGTGAATTCATTGTAAGCTCTTTTTTAATTATTTATTTGAATCAAATTAATTAAAAATAAAAATATTTATTTAATATACAACGTGTCGCAACGTGTCGGAATTCTCTATTTTTTAGAAATGACGTATCGACGTGTCGTTTTGTATCGCATGTCCATATTACGTGTCGGTGCTACTTAGGATCTGATTATTGCTAAGTGACTTTTGGAGTCTAAAATTGAATTTTAGAGATTTTTTTAGGGTCACCTGTAAAGTTTCCGATAAATGCCAAGTCAATGGGGTTGATTTCCTCATCAACTTCTAAATGCACGATAATACGTCAAATCGGGATTTGTTGTTGCCCGCCAACTTTGACAGCATCGTTGATAGAAAGTGTCAATGATGCTGGCTGCTGTCATTATATTGCCAAGACTTGAGAAGTCAAGCAAAATAAGAGAAAGCGTATGCAGAGCAGGAGAGATCACACCCCAGAACAGGAGAATGAGAAAAAAGAAAAATCAACAAGAGCAGACTGGTTTGAGCGGATGATTGTGTTCATGAAAATGTGTTTCGAGGTGCATGGATTTAGACTAAAAAAAATTGTATTTTGCTGTTATTAGACTATATATATGCACTCTAGAGAAGAATAATGGGTAGCTTCAAAATAATTAATCAACTAGCTTCAAAGAGGTAAAATATTAACTTTGCGTTGCAAAATTAAGATTTCAAAATAAGATTTCATTATATACTTTTAAATTAAGAAAAGGCACGTGGCATGTGGATTTTCTTTCCTTTTCTTGGGTTAGAATTTCTAATTAATATGGATTGCGGTTGACATGTATTTGTGGAGAATTATCATCGCAAAGAATTTTATGTTTCTTTTAATCTAGTATCTGTGTTGTAAATATTTTGTTACATCTTCATAATTTTGAGGAACGTCCTATCACGGCCAGATCATACTCCCTATTTAACTCTATATATCATTCAAAATTAAATCTGACCAATGTATATTTCCCTTTGTCGGGCTATATACTCTTATAATGATGCATGACAAGTAAGAATATGTTCTATGCATATAATTAAGTACGAAGAAGCTGGTCTAGGTTGGACTTCACTTCACCAAGATTCAATTTCGCGAAGAATGATTTGAGATCTACTACAAAGGTTTAACTATTGTCCTTTCTTCCAAAAGTTAACGTGACAATGGTATGATAATAAGCGGTTCTTTGTTAACGTGCCTGAACTGAACACTGACATCTTAACATATAATGAGCAGTAAGCGGTTCTTTATTACCTTTGCTTTGTGGAGTTCAGGCTGATTTTAATAAGTAGATCACATATTCTTGTTGATCATACATGTTTCGACCAGAAAGAAAAATAAGAGAAGTACAACAAGAGTCTCCTGCGGCTTCTCAGTCAACTCCTTCCCTTGTTATGTGAATCCTATATCTGATTCTGTTTCTTGGCTTGTATGCCATGCAGCTTGCAGAGAAGTACCATCTTGATGCAAATAATAATGATCCTTCAGCAAAGAGGAAATTTCAAAAGACAAGATGCTTATGAGGTTTGGCTAATTGATTAGATGCTGGTGGATGAAAACTTTTTTCACAGATTTTCATATGTTGTTTGGATGTCTGATACGTTGGGGGTGACAATTTTTCTTTCTTGCCTTTACAACCAATCTCAGACTTTGCAAAGTCCTGGAAAAAGAGCAGAGTACGACAGGGTAAATCTCACTCTTTCTGCTTTGAACTGAATGACATAGTGAACTTAGCATCCGAAGGCCAGCTGCATTCATAAGAGCGTGTTTTGCTCATTGTGCCTCTTACATTAATTTAATGAAGAAATGCCGTGGAAGTACAGAAAATGTTGAATATGGTTAAGGAGATGCTGAGGGGTTTCCACGTTATTATGAAAGGCATTTCTCTAGTTCATTCCACAAGATCTTTTCTGAGGTAATTCCAAGTGTGCTGCATATCATGATCTTCCAATCTTCTGATCCACAATATTTAGCTAAAGAAATATTTGGTGTCATATCAGAATTTTCAGGACAAGATGGATTTATTTGCATCTGATGTTCATTTTCACAGTTATACTCCTGGTCTTCTTTGTTTATGAGATAATATTACTAGGATTTCCGCCCTTGATCTTGTTTGCTATATGAGATAATATTGTAGGATTTCTAACCAATTAACGCCCACATCATGTTGGAAATTTATAGGTGGAACTGATACTTTCTTTCCTCGAAGCTGTGGAAGGGTGCACAAAAATGTTTCTTTTGACGCCTTTCTTCCTTGTGATACTTGTGGTTAGTAGATTTTAGTATTATTTTATCAAACTGATTACAGTACATGTGGCAGTACATCCTTCTTCCTCTTCTTTCTGCAATGTCTCTTGAAGATCAAATTAATTACATATCTAGCTTTAGATGCTAAAAGGGTGATCAATTTATGCTCATTGGTACTCTGCTCTAGTCCCGTTTGCTTGCTACAGGTTTGTCAACCAATGTTTATTAGTTTTTTCACTTTTTGGAGGTTTTGTCATGTCCACGTAGAACTTAAAAGTATGATGAAAAGCACAAATAATTATTACATATGAGAAGCAAGACTCACGATTGGTTGAGGTAACTTCTAAGAATTGGCAAAAATTGAGGTGCCTGGAAAGTGTAGGGCAAATATGCCTCTAATGAGAGTGAACTTTACTGTCATTTTCTTGTCATTGGCTGTACATAACCATATGAAAATCCCAGTTACTGATCTTTGATTTTGCTCATGATATCCTTTGATTTTTTATGAGTTATATTACAGGTTTTCCTTTTAGTACATTTCCTGTAGCAAATTCATGACCATCGTGTCTACGTGTGTAGAAAAACAAAACTTCACACAAAGACACAAAGGTTACGAGGTTCAGCAATGTGCCTACGTCCTCGGACAAAGCTTTCGGTCTCTTTTTTTTTTTTTTTTTTTTTTTTTTGTTGTTGTTGTATTGAGCCTCTGCCATTGTTCAACCATATGTACATAAAAGGTTGCCACAACTAAGGAAACAAGCAACCAGAATAAAAACAGAAAAAAGGAAGAGATCCCAGAATTATAGAAATACAATATTAACAAATCTCCTTTCTTAAGATAGGAGAGAAAATCACGCCAACACTCCCCCTCAAGTTGGGCCAAAGACCTCGTCGGAGGTCAACTTGCTTGTCATTTCTTGAAATACTCCCTTGGGTAATGCTTTGGTAAAAACATCGGCCAGTTGACCCTCACTGCGAATGTACGGAGTCTCAATTGTCTTGTCTTGCACCTTTTCTCTCACAAAGTGGCAATCCACCTCTATGTGTTTGGTCCTCTCATGAAACACTGGATTTGAAGCTATATGAGTTGCAGCCTGATTATCACAAAACAACTTTGTAGGCTTGGTCATGCAATTGCAAACCCAATTCCGGGCGAAGTCTCAACCACACAATTTCACTAGTAGTAGTAGCCATGGCCCGATATTCGCCTCTCGCGCTCGAACGAGCAACCGCCGTTTGTTTTTGCTTTTCCAAGTGACAATGTTTCCTCCCACAAAAGTACAAAACCGTAGTAGATTTCCTGTCTATAGGGTTCCCGGCCCTAATCTGCATCGGTGTAGCCAACAAGCTCAGGTGACCATTATTTTTCATTAAAATTCCCTTCCAGGTGTGGCCTTCAAATATCGTAGTAAATGATTTATTAGCTCCATATGCCCTCGAGTTGGTTTCTGCATAAATTGACTTATGTAACTAACAGTATATGCTATGTCAGGTCTTGTGATAGTCAGATAAATAAACCGTCCAACAAGTCGCTGAAACTGCCCAACATCATGTAATGGAGTGTCATCTGAAATGAACTTACTATTATACTCCATAGGAATGTTGGCCGGTCTAACTCCCAACTTCCCAGTCTCTTTCAGCAAATCCATGACATATTTTCTCTGAGATAAAAATAATCCTTTGTGAGATCTCGCCACCTCAATACCCAAAAAATACTTTAATTTGCCAAGGTCTTTGATATCAAATTCCTTGCTCAAATGCCGCTTAAGTGCTTCGATTCCAGGTTGAATGCTACCTGTAATCACAATATCATCAACATAAACAAGTACAACAACTATACCTTTGTCGTCAACCTTGGTGAACATTGATGAGTCCGCTGTCCCTCTTTTGAATCCAACCTTGATGAGTGCAGCACTCAATTTACCATACCAAGCTCTAGGTGATTGCTTGAGACCATATATGGCCTTCTTCAACCTACAAACAATTCCATCTTTATTATGCAATGGGTGACCAGGAGGAAGATCCATATAAACCTCCTCCTCCAAATCTCCATGAAGGAATGCGTTCTTTACATTCATTTGGAACAAGGACCATCCACAATTAACAGCTACTGACATAAGTACGCGCACAGTGTTCATTTTAACCACAGGTGCAAATGTCTCTTTGTAGTCTATACCATATGTTTGAGTATATCCTTTTGCAACCAGCCTCGCTTTATACCTTTCAACTGATCCATCACTATTATATTTGATCTTATAGATCCATCGGCAACCAACTGTCTTCTTCCCCCTTGGAAGTTGTATAAGTTCCCAAGTATAATTTCGATCTAAAGCCTGAAGTTCATCCTTCATTGCATTAACCCAAATGGCTTTTTTCCTTGCTTCCTCATAGTTGTGAGGTTCCTGTTGTTCTTCAATAGCAGATAAGAAACTCAAAAAATTGTGAGATAATTTGTCATATCCAACAAATTCTTGAATGGGATGTTGAACTGAATAATAAGTAGTAAAATCTCGAAGTCAAGTTGAGGGTCTAGTGACACGAGATGATCTTCGTAACGGGATTACATCCGTTGCCCTTTCATCTATTAGCTCGTCAGTGGCAATTCTAGGTTCAGCTTCGGGAACAACAGTTGCCTCCACTTCAGAATTTTCTTGATCTGCAAATTCGTGACCCAAAGCATAGCTCCCATTGTTGGCTTCGACACCCCCATTGTTGACTTTGGCTTCACCGGTCCCATTAACATCCATAGGAACATGAACACATTCATAGGAAAACTTCTTATAATAATCTATGCACTCCCCCTGAATGTGGCTCTTGTTAGGAAAAAACATATGAGTTTCATCAAATACAACATCCCGAGAAATATAGATACGCTTTGTGTAAGGGTCATAACACTTGTAGCCTTTCTTGACAGATGAATAACCAATAAACACACATTTCCGGCACGAGGGTCTAGCTTTCCCAAATTTCGAGAGTGAACATAGGACACACCCAAAAATCCTCAAGTGAGATATATCAAATTTTCGCCCATACAACACTTCCATAGGAGTTATATACCCTAATACTCGACTAGGGAGTCTATTAATTAAATAACAGCTAGTCATAACTGCATCTGCCCAATAGGATTTAGACAAATTCGTAGAGAATAACAAGGCCCGGGTGACCTCTAGTAGGTGACGATTTTTTCTTTCAGCTATTCCATTCTGTTGTGGAGTACCCACACATGTTGTCTCGTGAATAATACCCTTGCTTCGTAAAAATACCTGAAATATATGACTAGTGTATTCGGTACCATTGTCGGTACGAAGAACCTTCACGGAAGTATTAAATTGATTACTCACCATATTGCAAAAATCCTGGAAAACAGTAAGCACTTCACTTTTGTACTTAAGAAGGTAAAGCCAGGTAGCTCTCGATTTATCATCAATAAAGGTAACAAAATACCGAAAACCCTCTCTAGAATCAACGGAGAATATCCCCAAATGTCTGAATGTACCAAAGCAAACAATTCGGTTGATTTATGCGGATGTTTAGGGAAAGGCAACCTATGTTGCTTAGCAAAGTGACATGGATCACAACTACTAGAATCATGAGTCAAAGACATGTTTAAGGACTGCAACACCCGATTTGAAGGATGACCCATGCGCCAATGCCATAGACGAGAGGTATCCACATTCCCCTCCCTAGCCACCAACGCTTCACCATGCAAATCTAAGGTGTACAGCCCATCCCGAAGTTGTCCTTCACCAATCATCCTCCCGGTATTGCGATCTGGAACAACACCTTCGTGGAGTAAAAATGACATTACAATTCCACTGTTTAGCACATTTGCTCACAGATATTAAATTAGAAGATAATCCTGGAATCAATAAAGCCTCAGTTTTCTTCGAAAGCACATTCAGTTGCCCAACACCTTGGGTTGGTACCTGCACTCCATTAGCTACTGTGATCGGTGGATACAAGGAGCTAGAAACAGTATTAGATAGAATATGTGGGGAACTACACATATGATCTGTGGCACCAGAATCAACAATAAATCGATTTTTAGACTCAACAGAAAGTGCACTAATATTACCAGAAGTCTTGGCCAAATTTACGGATTCAGTGCCAGAGGGACCCGAACCATGTGTTTGAAGTAGTTGTTTGAACTCAGCGCTAGAGACTCCAACTTGGATTGGAAGTCTATGGTATTCCCTTGAATTGCTATCTTAGCATTCGGACCTTTGTCCTTATTTGGACGCAGCTGAGGATGTAAAATCTAACATCATTCCTTAGAATGCTCATCTCAATCACAATGATCACAATGAAAACTAATGGGCTTCTTTCCTTTCCCCTTGACAAACCGAGTACCAACATCACTTTGCTTGGCATTTGAACTAACGGCGTTTGCAAAGTGTTCGATGATCCCGTTGAAGGTGCCACATCGAGTCGAATGCATAACTCTCCTCCTTGTTTCTTCACTTTGTATTATGGAGCAAACGTATTAAATGACGGCAATTGCGGCCTCATAAGAATGTCACGTTTGGTGTCTTCAAACTGTGGTAATGCAGATGGGTGGGGTAATTTACCTGCCGTCGAGGTGAGAGTTTGTCCAACTCGCCGAGGCATTGGGAGGGTAAGAGCTTCCATGGGCTCTGCAATTACACTGATTAGTTGTTGAGTTCTTCTGAACTGATTGCTCCCCAGGATAATTGTGTGATTCATCAGAAGTTTGACGGACTATCACATAGTATACATGACATGTACTTTGGTCTTCCTTGCTGTTAGGTCAATACTTCCCCATTTACTACGATGACATGCACTACCTGTAAAGGCTTGAAGACAGTTGTCGAGGTTTATCATCACTTCTTCAGTACCAGCTTTAATTTCAGTTTTCTTTGTGAAGATTCTAATACTTATGGGTAGGATTCCATGTGGAGGATCAGGAGTTCTTGAAGGCACTAAGGAAATTAAAGTTACAATTCCTTCAGGTAGGTCAGAGTTGTTGGTCTCTGACAGAGTTCTGTGGTTTTTGTGTTCGATGCATCCTTCGATGCATCCTTTCTGTGAAGATGTAAAATGAGCATGAGATCTGGGAGAGTGAACAGGTTGTGCATGCTCATTTTACAGCTTCATGGCCTCAGTTATTTTTGTTACATGCATGTGGCTTCTGTGATTAATGTTATTACTGTCAAAACATGCTTCTGTAGGATTCTCTGTTTTAATATTCTGGTTCGAGTGTAAATTACATCTATATGGGTTCAGGCTGTGTTGTTAAACCTATATTTATCAATCTACCAAACTTGAGTTTTCTCCGATGATTGCAACATTTTGCGGGGATGTTACTCAAGTTCTGAAACTCCCATTTTCTTCCTACAATGTTATACACTTCTCATGGTTGATTCTCTGATGATTTTGAAGCATTTCCCTTTTGTAAGGAAATAATTTCTTGTTGACACTGCAAGGCTTTTACTGCTCCATGTGATGGCTACAGGAGAAATAACACCAGTAAATTGCAATGGGTGTGTGTCTAAAATATGAACCATGTCCCGCACGAGATGTCTGGTCAGGGCAAAAGACAGCTTAAGCATTAAGGATCTTTTTTGTCCGCATCATCTGGCTTCAGTAGCATCATGATACTAATCTGTATGATTTAGTGCTAGTGAACATGCAAAGTTTATAATCACAGGAGTTTGCTTTATCTCAAGCTTCATGATGTTTTTTCCCAAAATGAGAGCATGACTAGCTTTATCCTTTTCTATATTTATTATTCGTGTGGATATCTTCATCTTATGCATTATTAACCCGAATACTGTAGAAATTCTGTCTGTCTGTCCGTCTCTCTCTCTCTCTCTCTCTCTTTCTCTCACACACACACACACACACAAACAGACACACATGCACACGCACGCACACACACAGACACACACACACACACACACACAGAGGCACCCACCCCCACATGCACACCCACACGCACCAGCACCGCACATGCATGCGGGTGTTCTGAAAGTTAGGGTGTCAGAACATTTAATATCAAACAATGTGTTAATGTAAGTTATGCTTTTATATAAGTCGACTAGGATCCCTTATTACGGCATGGTGAACAGAAGGTCCTGCGTTATTTTCCAGGCCTTTTATTAGCCTCCCTCGGCTGACCCTTAACCTATTGTGAGAGGAAGCGTAAGAATATTTGAATATTAAAAAGGGCCACAGGGGAATATCTTAAGTTTTTCAGATAAGTAGCCATTTCCACATTTTGCGAGTTCTGAAGAGCTGACTTGTAAATTCATTTATCGTGCATGAATGAAACTGTGCAACATGACCAACTCCATCTGTCATAATGTGTTTTCTTAATTTGCTAACATAGCCATTATCTTTTCTATTGGGATATGGCTTGTTTCGAGGACATATTCATTTATGACCAATGTTTGTAAAACAAATGTGTCTAGGACACATACAGTCTCAGGTTCAAATGGCTGACAGTGTAAATCAATGCATTTGGGACATATGACATAGATCCTCATGTCGTGAACGTGGATTACATTTATCAAAGAACAAAACTGTATCTGATGTATCTTCAGTGGATAACCTGATATCTTCTGTTCCTGAGTAGGCATTGATTTGGGACATAAATTCGTGTGCCAAAAGCTGGTAATGCTGGAGCTCATGGGAGTCAACCTGGCAACTTATTCATCAAATTAAAGGCATGATCCCCTCTTCTTTTCTGGTTGTATGGTAACAATGATGTTAAGGATAACTTTGATCTCACTCAGTGGTAGAAGCTTTATCCTGCTGTTGTTGGAGCTTTCCTGTGTAGCTTTATTACACTACATGGTTTCTCCATTTGAAGTCTGTCATATGATTTATCTGGAAATTGTCCCAGAAACTGTTATTACCAGCAAATAATTTTGGTTGTGATAGTGGAACATTTTGAAGTCTTGCATTACATAATCGGTCACCTGTATCAGTGTCAGATGGCCAACCGAATGTGCACGTAACTAGTAACTGTGCTCACGCAGGTGGCTGAAGATCGTACCTTTACCAAATGCAGTGAAGATGTATATGTGGTCTCAGAAATTAGCTTCATACAAGTGAGAACAAAACTATTGAGCATATTATGTTTTTGCCTTTGTTCCACTTCTGAGAAAGTTCCCCCACCTAGCTTTAACTCATGCCATGTCTGAAATCCTGTTTGTGTTTAGGTGAGTAATTCCTCTCATCTATCTTGATGGTGGTGAAATCTTTAAAACTTTAATTGATATTAGCTTTTACTATAATTGGCGTAGACTGAAATTGATACTTCACTGTTGTGGCATGTGTTGATAGTTTGTTTGTAAAACAAACTGAAAGTGCTTTGTCCCACATAGAAAAGATGGGAGTGTGGGGGCCGATATGTAAGTGTGGAAGTCTTCTAACATTACAATTGAAGATGATGGACTAAGTGGGCTTGACCCTGCCATACTCGCATGCAGGTGCACTTTTATAGTGGCAATTATTTTTGCTAATGGTTATTAGGTGTCTTATGACCTTTGAAAGGTTGAATTGCAATTTGTCTTTGAAACAATATATCTGTTCAGAAAAGGAAAAGGGTTTTCATGTTATAAATGTGTCGTTTCTAGTTCAATAAGTTAACTTTCGATTTTCTTCACTTTCTTAATATACAACCATCATTCTCCGATTGTTTCCTTTCAACGGTTCTTGGAGAAATACTGGAATTACTATTCGATATTCTTATTCAAGGATTGTTGTATTGTGGAGGATTTTTGCTAGTAACCATTGGCAACCGTGTGGGGCAAATAATTCCTTAAAGACAGTGTCTTTTCATGCCTCAAAGTCTGATTTCATTCTTCCCAATCGCTTATTTCCCAACAGCATGTTCAACTCACTTTCAACTTTATGACTAGTACTGAGCTATTCCTTGCTTGTGCATTGCTATCTGTCATGACTTTCCTGTTCATGTCATCATTACTGTGTTTTTTTTTAATGACAGCATCAGTTCCCTGTTATTCCAATAGATATCTGTAACTTGGTTCCTTGACCTTTGGGGTTTACTTCTGTTACAGGCAATTCTTGGTGGTAAAGTTGAGGTCCTAACTTTATCGGGGAAAATACATGTTAATGTAAGAACTGTCTGTGCCACATGGTGACATATCTGTGCTTGCAGATTTAACTGGAGAGTGTTCTTGATGATTAATGACATGAATGTCGGGTGATCTTTGACCTTTTGAGTGGAGTGGAAGGGTTAAAATTAGTATTAGTATTAGTAAAACCTGTATCTGAAAGCAGCAATAATGTAGCAAATCAGTGTTCCAAGCGTTTGACTGTTTTAACCCCTGGTTTTATTGTGTAGTTCAGTGTAAAATTTACCACTCTTGTTATGCATTTTGGGGGTCCTTGTCTCGTGCTATGGAAAGTCAATAAAATGTAGGTCAGTAGTCACCAAGAATGAGAGGGTCTATCACATGTCTTGAAAGGGGTTCTTTGGGGTAGATTGAGTTGGTACACATGTAATTATGAAGGAAAACAGTTCACCATCTTTTATGAGAATGTACTAATTCTTTTTACTTGGTTTTATTCCAAGACTATAAATGATGTGCAATATTGACTACCTTTCCATTAAGTAAAGTACTGTTGTGAATGGAAGTTATTTTCTGTAACTATAGAAGCATTAGAAAATGTTTTGAACGAAAATGTATAAAGAATGTACAAATACTACAAAAATAGATTGTTTAGTATGCTAACACCATTATTCATTGCACAAATAGAAAATAGTGATGTTTTGTGAGTCCATAATGTATGGCACTGAAATTGAATTCTGTCTCCAGCTTTCATTGTGATTGGATGGACTTCTCTTCCTTGCTTACGCTAATGATACGTCTGTTTGCACATGCCTTCTCAGATACCAAAGGGGGTGCAGGCTGGACAGCTTATGGTTCTAAGACAAAAAGGTTTCAAGAAATAATCAACTATTTTGCATTAACTGTGGTGCATTTTTGCTGCCAAATATTATTTTTAGACACAGCATTGCTGCAGGAGTCCAAATTCATGTCAATCCTGGAGATCTATATGTGCGATTTCAGATTACATTCCCCAGGTATGTTATTTATTAGTTTTTTGTCTGTTTTCATAGTCATCAGAGTTTGATTGAGTTTCCTACTCCTCCTCCTTTCCTGGTTCTTGCTTATTGGTCTGGTCAATATGCATTTGTGGCTAGTATCCATTTGAGTTGCATTTATGGATGATTTGGAAATGGAGTTACTACTTCTCATGGAGGCACATTGCACATGTAATAGTATTACATTATGTCCATTTCTGAAAAATGAATGAATCTAAATCTTGTCACTGGACTACAGCAATCTTCCCTTTGAAGTGAGGGTCCATCTTGGTACATGTCAACAAGTATCACATTCACACTAGGAGTTCCTTTCTTGTTGTGCAATATTTGATTGTTTCCAGAAAGGAAACAGATAGGCCACTTCATCTATGTTAGCCATTTGTTAGCTTGGACAGAGACAATTTTATTAGCAAGATAGTGAGAGAGTTGATTAGGAGTACTTCCGGTTTTTTTTTTTTTTTTTTTTTTAAATTGTTAATTGATACCTTAGTTGTTGGTTGTTTGGCTGTCAAAATTTGATGCAATGTGTTTACTTTCTATGACTGGTTACTTTTCAGCAAGACAAATGAAAGACAACTTGCAGTTTTAGAAGAATTTGATGAAGAATGAAATTGGTATGTCCTCTTCTTCTTTTCATGATGGCGTCTAGTTTGCATGAATGCATTTGTCCTTTATGTTTCTTTCTTCTTCTTTTTTATCTGATTCTTGTACTGGTCATACCAACAGTTTTATGCTTAAGGACATTTATAGGTTCTTGTCATTAAGGGGTGATTTTGAAACCAAATTATATGTTGTTGCGATCAGAATCAATCATTATTCTTTTAGTTTCATGTTTGGATTCTTTGCTTTTGTTTGGGTTTTACTTTACTTCTCGGTGGATCATTCTCTGAGGAGTGGTAGTTATGTTGTTTTCTAAATGGACGTAGAAATATGATTTTTTGCGCCACTGCTAGGTGCAGTGCCATCTGACCATTGCTATCGGTGGTGATGGTAGCACTTGCCTCTCATGCTTTTGCATTTGGGACACCTCTGGATTAATAGGGTGAAGCAACTACCAAGAATGCAAATCATGCTGTTTCTGAAATTGATGGGAGGATGTAGCAGGAACTATCTAGAATGCATCTGATGGTTACTCTAAGGTGTTCTCCACTTAGACTATTTAAAAAAGGTGCCTCAAACTTGGACAATATCAAAAAATAGATTAAAATTTTACCACGTCTGCCTGATGCTTTCTGTGGTAGAAAGAGGGGAGAAAAATATAGGCTGGGTGGTGAAAATTATAAATTTTGCCTCCAAAACCTTCTCACAGAAGATTCAAATTCTTCCAAGATTCCATATACCCGCCTTTCATTTTCTACTACTGCCTCCTCCTCCCAAACAAAGCCTGTCATTTTCTTAATTAATGATTGTGATGATATTTGTACATGTTACATACTGTCTAATGACTTCCTGACATAGGCATGACTGTTTGGTTTTTCAGAGTCTGTTATTTAACGTTTGTGTTTCTAGAAGGTGCTATTGTTACATTGATACCTCAAGTGGCTTGGACTTCGGTGCATTTGGATTGCACATGTATACTATCCATGCTTCTTGTTTATAATTGTCTACCAGAAAAAGGGAATGTTCATTTAATCCAACTTTTTGAATAGTTAATTGTTGCTACTTCCTTGAATATGATGGAGATCCTGAAACGGATAACAGTCTTTATCAGCAACTATGTACTGCTTGAAATTACAGGTGGGCACAATTTCTTGTGTTTATGCTCAAGATGCCTCCGGTCCTGTGGATCCTTATGCTCCTGCACATATATGGAATTTGCAGTCAGACTGGATCAGATGATAGCTTGGATTGAGACTAGTTGTGTTGGAGGATTCCCCCAGATTATGCTCTTAGGTCGAGTTACTTTTATAGAAGAGATCATTTTTTTTTAATGGAGGTGATCCCAGTTGCTCAATTACAAGTTCAAAGCCATTCTTTTGCCCCCTGAATTCCCTTATTTTTTCAAGGTATATTAATGTACAGAAATTACTTATCCTTAATAAAGCTGATATTCTTTTTCACTTAAGGTGCGCATGCCAAAATTTCTATTTTTATTTATTTTTTTTTTTGTTTTACGAAATTTTTTTCATTTTAATGCAGTTTCATCTTTCCATTTTTGGAATGGATTTTTACTCCAGAAATAGATTTGGAGCAGAAATTAAAAGCTAAAATTTTTAGCTTTTCGATTTCTGAAATAAAAATGAGAAATGAAAACTTTTTTCATTGTTCACTTTCATTGTTGCCCACCACTCACCCGTTGCCCATGGGACATTAGACGCCCATCGCCAACCATTGGATGCCCATTGCCAGCTGCCCATGCCGGTCACCAAATGCCGGATGCCTACCAGTTGTTGGATGCCGGTCACCACTGCCAATTACTGGATGCCAAACGCCGTCTCCTAGAAATAGAAATTTTATTCTGCAATGTTATCAAATGAATTTTTATTCCATAAACAAAAATTACGAGTCGTTATCAAACGCATTTTCTTTGTTTTCTTTTCTTAGAAATTCGTTCATGAAATAGAAATTCAGGTCAAAAATTGATTTCTATTTCAGAAATTTTGTTATGCGTGCCCTTATTGTTCCTTGCTTGAAAACTTCCCATTGGGCTATTTTTATTTTTCTGAGAAATCTTAATCAGCAGGATAAATTGCAGAATAATGTTCTCTTCTGTGTACTTAAGTTCTTATATAGTGGGGAAAGGAAACAGGTGGAGGATACTGTTAATTACAGTCGTGTAATCGCCCTGGAGTATAAAGCAACTACGCTGTGTAATCGGCAGCCTAGAAAAGGTTATGTTGGGCTATTGTGAATAGCATCATGAATCCTGATCCAAGTTTCCGCCTGAGGTACCAGCAGTCGCTTAGCTATTGTGCCATCGCCATATGTTCTCAATGATTGGTGTTGTCAATGAAGCTTCATTGTTAGCTGTACCCTGTAGCCGTTCCTATAAGTTATCTCGTCAGAATGCCCATTCATAGATGATTTACAGTTGCTGGTTTGGAGATCCTAAAAGAGGCCCAATCTTTTCCTTTCTGAAGTTATTTGATGTCTTGACAGCAATTGACTCTGATCAAAGCTAAAGCAGGGGGGAAGAACAATGTCAGGAGACAGAACAAGAGCATAATAGTCCAGTATGGCTCAAACAATGTCATCCACATAATTGTATTCGCATTGATTTGTATCTTCTTGGTCTACATCTAATACAAAATCTCTGGACAACGAGGAGTCGGCAATTTGCTTCAACACTTTGTTAGACGTATTCCCTTGGTTTCAGTAAACATCACTCTAGATGGAATTGTACAGGCACAGGACATCCCCTTCTTTTTTTCCTTGCTGAAACCGTGGCACTTCTGGTTGCTGGTTTGAGCACTGTCTGCTGTACATGCCAGATGTCATTTTTAGCTTTCTTAGGGTATGTTAGGTAATGCCTGTTTATGCCTCGTCACATCGAAGTACCTCTCAGGAAGCACTGACTTGAAGTTGTCTCTTTGAACTTGTGCGAAGGGTCGCATGAACACGAGTCTGACGATCGAAACGTCCTTGTAATGATCGCTTTGGATCTGGCATGAGCATAAATTACTAATGAAAGCTTGCAGATCCACGAATCCATTGCAGAAACATCATAGGTTTAGAAATTTAGTCAATCACATGCCAAATCGGTTCAGAATACTATAATAGTTTGACATACTATATCGTGACCTTGTCATCTCTTAAGCCGATCTTAAGGGTTGGATGAAGCCGTGACGATCCAGTTTATCTGGGTTAAAATTACAAAATGCAATTACGCAGTTGTTTTCAAGTAATTCATAAATCATTGGGAAAATAAGTGATACGGTGCGTATCATCCTTGTAAGAGAAATAAAAGAGAACTAGTCACGCAAGCTGCTACTACAGAAAGACCAAAATGTCAATAAAAAAGGCATATGGGATCAACTAGCTCTTCCAATTTTATGTCCTCCATGCCCCTATCACGATCGACCTACGAGCTGATATCTCTTGAGACACTTGTTGCATGCTTGGACGATGCTCCGGTTTTGCACTCAGGCATGTAAATGCCATCTTTACAATGAAAGCCACCTGACCTAGCGTATCACCATCTGGGTATGGGATTCTTTGATCTAGAGCTTGTTTTAGGGGCCAACATGAAGCTGTTGAATTGCTTGATGATGAAGAAGCTGAGGATGCGAGAGACGATATGAGATCACCCGGGTATCTACCCATGATTACCTCCAATGTCACCATTCCAAAGCTATAAACATCACATTTCTCCGTCACCTTCATTGTGTATGCGAGCTCTGGAGAGGGAAAACAACATTTTTTTTTTCAATTTCTTATTAATGCTATCCTTTTTTGGCCAAAATCTTAGTAAGGCTATTTAATGAACTGTCTTTATTAAAGAAACCAATTTACCTGGAGCTGCATATCCAAAAGTGCTCGCAAAGGAAGTCCAATTGGATGAGTAAGGTTGCAGAACCTTAGCGGCGCCAAAATCAGAGACGTGAGCTTCGTATTGTTCATCCATTAAAATGTTCTTGCTTGACACGTCTCGATGAACTATAGGAGGAGAGCATTCATGGTGCATGTAGGACAAAGCACACGCCACACCTTTAATAACATTCACTCTCTTATTCCAATTAAATGCTGTCATCCTCTCTTCATCGTTCAATACATCCTTTAAGCTGCCTGATTCCAAGAACTCGTAAACCAAAAATGAATGTTGAGAACTTGAGCAAAAGCCATAGAGCTTGATAATATTCCGATGCCGAGCTTCAATCAAAGCGTGAATCTCCCTTTCAAATGCTTTTTCACTAGCGATTTTGACTTCCACTGCTTCCTTAAATTTCTTTACCGCAACAATTTCGCCTGTTCGCAACTGGGCCTTATAAACACTCCCTTGTCCTCCCACACCAATGCAATATTTGGCATCAAACTCCCCCGTGGCTTCAATAATGCTCTCATAGACCATATTCCCGTTAAAGTTCAACACTGCCCACAAGTTTTCATTGCTTCCATTGTTGAACTAGGTTCTGTTTTCCTTAATCTTTGGCATACTATTCTTAAAATTCCCACAATAAGAAGCAATGAAAGTAGGCAACTTAAAGTAGGAATCAAAATTAGCAGCAACTTTTTGTTTTTGTTCTTGCCTTTTGACGTTGTTGCTGTGCATGGTTTGAGACTAGCAATAACTCCACACAAACCTCTATTCCCTCTCACAACTTCAATTGTAGCATTACGAAAGGCTGGAACATTTGGTAAAGGACCTTCTAACTCATTATATGATATGTCGATGGATGTCAAGCTTACCATATCACCAAAAGCCAATTCAATTGAACCCGAAAGTTGATTATGTGAGAGATTGAGTATTTCCAATCTATGCAATTGTGCAAATTGTCTAGGTATTTCTCCTGTGAGCAAATTTTGACTCAGATCGAGAACTTGAAGAGACCGGAGGTTGTTGATCTCCACAGGAATACTCTTATCAAGGTTATTCCCGCTTAAATTTAAGAACAAAAGGTTGGAGCACCCCCAAGTTCTGTAGGAATGGAGCCACTCAAGTTGTTTCTTGCAATGTTGAGTTTCTGCAAACTGGACAAGGCTCCAAGTTCTTGAAGGATGTGGCCTTCAAGACGGTTGTAGTCCAATGAAAGCTCTACCAGCAACTTCAATTTTCCTAGCTCTTTAGGAATTTCCCCAACTATATCATTTGAAGAGAGGTCCAGTCTACGCAATTGATTCATGTCTCCAACCTCAGGTGGTATGGTGCCGGAAATTCTATTGTTGGAGATTATCAAGCTTGTCAAATTTCTACATTCTCCCAATGTTGGTGGTAACTCCCCGTAAAGGTCATTGTTCCTTAACTCAAGGTAATCCAAGTAAGGGTACACACCAAGAGCATCGGTTATATTTCCCTTGAGCGTGTTGTTATTAAGCCTAACTCGATACAGACTCGAACAATTTCTCAAGCTTTTTGGGATGGGTCCAGTGAAGTGATTGTTCATTGCAATAAAACGTTCAAGAGCTTGGCCACTACAGATCTCTTGTGGCAATTGGCCAACAAAGTCGTTATGAGATAGATCAAGGCGAGTGAGGGATGTGAGATTATTCATCTCGATGGGAAGAAAGCCTTCTAGATTATTATAATGTAGATGTAATACACTAAGGAGTCCTAGTTTTCCGATCTCTTTCGGAATAAAGCCCGACAAACTATTGTTGACAAGGACAAGACGTTTCAGATAGCTCAAGTTGCCTATAGACCACGGGATAGGCCCAGAAAGGTTATTGTAGTTAAGGCGAAGAAAATTCAAATTGCTCAAGTTACCTATGGATGATGGGATAGGACCCGACAGCTTATTATTGCGAAGGGAAATGGATTTCAAATTGCTCAAGTTACCTATGGATGATGGGATAGGACCTATTAAATCATTAATTTGCAATTGGAAACTTTTGAGGGATCTCATTCCTCCAACTTCCAAAGGTATGGGACCGGAAAGTTGGTTTTGATATAAGTATAGAAATGCTAAATTACTCAAATTTCCTAGAGTTTTAGGGATGTAACCATCGAGACAATTGCAAGATAAATCAAGTATACTGAGAGACCCCAACATTCCTATTTCCTCTGGAATGGCCCCAACAAGTTGATTATCCCAAAGCCACACCTCTATCAAGCTGCTCATGTTTCCTATGGAAGAAGGAATAGGACCGGTGATGCGATTGTTCTCTAACTCGAGGTAATTGAGAGACTGGAGCCTTCCTATTTCTCCAGGGATACGACCAGAAAGATTATTTGCAGAAAGAAATAGGTCGGTCAAGTTGCTCAAGCTACCTATCTCATTGGGAATTGGGCCATTGAAATTGTTATTCGATAGTTTGAGAACTTGGAGAGATCGCAAGGACCCTAGTTGAGTCAGAATGTTTCCCGAAAGGTTATTTCCAGACAAGTCTAGATGAGTAAGCTTGGCAAGAAGAGCCATGCTCGGAGGGATGTTTCCGAAAAGTGAGTTGTTGGCAAGCTTAAGAGCAATCAAGTTGGGCAATAGGGAGAAATTGAGATGATGAAGCGTACCATGTATGGCAGAATCCGAGAGGTTCAGGCTCACAATGCTTCCAAGAGAATCGCAATCGACTCCGCGCCATGAACAAGGGTTGCTCCCATTCCACGAAGACAAAGTATAGCGACTCTGGCTGTCCAGCTCAAACTTCCATGTTAGGAGTGCCTCCAGTTCCTCATTAGCGGTTTGGTTACTAGGACCAGCAAGGGCCACCGGAGAAGGGCTTCGAGATGAAGCAAGACAAGGCATTTCTTGCGTGAGCATGAGGAGGACACAAGCGACGAGCAACATGGAGGGTTGTTTTTGAGATAAGGCCATGACAGGTTGTTAAGGTTTTTTTGGGGTAGGCTTTTCTTTGTTTCTTGCATAGGCATGAGAAGTGCAGCCGAGACGTACTTATAGAAGTAAATCGGGGCCACCCAGTCAACAACCAAGTCAATAATCTTGGTAGCCCGAAAAATTCTTATACGTAGTATACAGCAATCATGTTGTGCAATCGGCAGCCCGAAAAATTATGAGATTGATGTGAAAAGAGTGGGCCAATCATTCAAACACCTTGCGTGTTGAAATTGACTCCCATTGTTCGAATCTCTTTGATCCACCCTAGTTTTATTAAAAAAAAAGAAAAAAAAAAGATCACATATGCAGAAGCTATCTAGGAATGCATCAGTATCGTGTATTTGGCATAACCAAGTGACTGACTGCCGCGTTACGCTAATCTGTCCCAACAAGTGCAAGGTCCGCGTGATTCTACTGCCAAAACATGGTGAGGCGAGATTAAGTTTCCTGATGTTATTCTGTAAGACTTCTGATTTAAGCTGCTTGGTGCCTATTTGTTTATTCTGCTTGTGACTAAGCAAAACATTTTGAGCTGCATTTGGCAACCTGCATATGCAGCTGAATAGTATAAAAGGTATCCTTCCCGGCATTTGAGGGCATTGCGAGTCTTGGATAAGATGGCCTCGAGGACCGACCTCAAAAGGATGGTTAGGGTAACGCTTATCTATCAAGAAACTACAAAAAAATTAAAAACCGGTTCATCTCCTCACTTTTTCAACAAGTGAAATTTCTTGATGCAATTTCCATTCAGGGTGAATCCATGTTCAGTGTGGTGGCTGCTGGAGGTCACCGTCTTCCTTGTCAATAGTTTTCGGAAGCGGAATGTCATAATTTTGTCATTGTTAAATTAATGCCTCGAGTTTGAATTCGGATAACGATTGTTAAATCAAATCTGTTGATAAAATTTCTCAAGTAGATTTCAAATTAGATAAAGAATTTTCTTGGACTCCTTATAGCTGCATAAATGAGAAAATAAAATAAAATAAAATAAGCAAAAGTTTCCTCATTGCTTTGGAGGAGCCGAATCTCTCTGCAAGTTATCCATGGTTTTTGACTTTGGGCACACAATATTCCAAGGCTGGGTTGCTACTTCTTTTTAGCCGACGGAGACAGAGAGAATAGAGCCCCTGCACGTAGAGCCAAAAGGAGGTGGGCCCAGGTCAAACTTTTGACCTTTGGGCCCACCTCCTTTTGGCTCAACGTTTGGGCACACATATAAAAGACGTGCCGCCAAGTTTAACCTGGGCCCACATATAAAAGACGTGAGGCCCCACGAGAGAAGGTAGGTGCCGCTGAAGCCCTACGAAAGCATAGAAAGAAAAAGAGCTGCAAGCCGCACACCAGTTGAAGAGGGCCGCGCATTTCTGTTTTCTGTTAATTTTTGCAGTAAATTTATATCCAAATAAGTTATTTATTTATAAATATTTTGGGTTTGTGATTAAATTTAGGTGTGAAAAATAATCGAACGTGTGAACGATTGTAAACTCTGATTCTCTGATTATAGTGAATAATTAAGTGCTGGCTCTCCTTGTAAACGTAGATATCGATACTCGGATCGAGCCACGTAAATTTTTGATGTTCTTATTATATCTCGTTTATTTTTCTGGCGATTTTGCGTTGACGTAATGGTAAGATTTTATCGTTTCCGCGTATTATATTTCAACAATTACTATTAGTCTCTACTATCTTTCCCTCCCTCTGCTGATGTCATGTATCTGCTCACTGCTTCTGCTTTGAGAAACTTGTTAACTGGACCATTGAATTGAGTAAACTCTATTGAGGTCATCTCTTGGGAAGCATTGATTCGAAGATGTCGGCTCTTCAAAGTTGTGCAAAGGATATGGTATCAGAGATCCTATTGTTGGAGATTATCAAGCTCCTCAATTTCTACATTCAAATAATGTTGGTGGTGGCATACCGTAATTTTCATTATTGCTCAACTCAAGATAATCTAAGTAGGGGAATACACGAAGAGCATCGGTTATGTTTCCCTTGAGCAAGTTGTTCTGGAGCCTAACTTTATACAAACTTGAACGATTTTTCAGGCTCCTTGGGATAAGTCTAGTGAAGTGATCGTTAAAAGCACCGAATTATGCAAGAGCTTGGCTACTGTATATTTCTTATGGCAATTGGCTGACAAAGTCGTTCTCAGATAGCTATAGGTTTATGAGAAATGTGAGATACTTTATCTTAATGGGAAGAAATCGCCCCCCTCTCCCCAAAGATTGTTCATATGTAGAGCCAATCGAGTAAGCTTGCTTTAGTTTTCAATCGGACAAAGTACGTTGCAAGTGCCAAAACTTGGCATGAGTATACACTTAAGTGCCAAAAATTTTAATATTTTTTTGAAAATTGAG